>CM074727.1:178256849-178326709 GCA_037306005.1 Rhinophrynus dorsalis | reverse complement strand
GTGAGTGTGCTGTGTTACTTGATGAATAAGGCCCTGTATCCTTACAGTTGAAGTGAGTGTGTTGTGTTACTTGATGAATAAGGCCCTGTATCCTTACAGTTGAAGTGAGTGTGCTGTGTTACTTGGTGAATAAGGCCCTGTATCCTTACAGTTGAAGTGAGTGTGCTGGGTTACTTGATGAATAAGGCCCTGTATCCTTACAGTTGAAGTGAGTGTGTTGTGTTACTTGATGAATAAGGCCCTGTATCCTTACAGTTGAAGTGAGTGTGTTGTGTTACTTGATGAATAAGGCCCTGTATCTTTACAGTTGAAGTGAGTGTGCTGTGTTACTTGGTGAATAAGGCCCTGTATCCTTACAGTTAAAGTGAGTGTGCTGGGTTACTTGATGAATAAGGCCCTGTATCCTTTCAGTTGAAGTGAGTGTGCTGTGTTACTTGGTGAATAAGGCCCTGTATCCTTACAGTTGAAGTGAGTGTGCTGGGTTACTTGATGAATAAGGCCCTGTATCCTTACAGTTGAAGTGAGTGTTCTGTGTTACTTGGTGAATAAGGCCCTGTATCCTTACAGTTGAAGTGAGTGTGCTGGTTTACTTGATGAATAAGGCCCTGTATCCTTACAGTTGAAGTGAGTGTGTTGTGTTACTTGATGAATAAGGCCCTGTATCCTTACAGTTGAAATGAGTGTGCTGTGTTACTTGGTGAAGGTCACAGTGAGAAGATGTTTATGAGTAAAGGAATAAGAGGTACGCACAGCAATGTGCTGCATATTATCTCTGGTACTCCAAGGGTTAATGGGCTTAACCCTCTGAGTGCCAGAGACGTATCCAATGCATTGCAACAGCACTCAGAGGGTTAAATTGAAACAAAGTGAGTCCATCAGCCCCAGTTCTTACCATGGAAACTGAAGATCTTTGTGTTCTAACCTGTTCCCCAGCTGACTCCACTCACCTGAATCCAATCTGCCTCTGAGTGTCCCAGTGCATTATGGGACAGGGGGTGGAAACAGAAGTTTTTATGCTCTTTGAAAGAAGTGATCAATGTGTGACTCCCCAGCAAAATGGGAGCTGCTGGTTGGTGGGTTATATTATAGTGCCATGAGTTGTTTACTGTAGGAGTTGTAAGTCGAGAGAAGTGATGTAGAAGTAGGTGAGTTGTGGAGGAGAGGGTTAACCCTTTGAGTGCCAGAGAGGTATGCAATGCGTTGCTTTGCAATGTATGCTTAAGACTGATGTTGGGGGGCAGACTAACTATTCCTTACAGCAGGGCTTATAATTTTAAGTCCTTTACTACTAGTCAGACCTGAAAAGTTACTCGCCACTGCAAGCCATAACATACCAACCAGTGCTGAATTTCTACTCGCCAGGGCTAAATTTTCACTCGCCATTGGCTAGTGGCGAGTGGAAATTTTAAGCCCTGCCTTACAGCCTCCCCTGGGTGTGTGTGGCAGGGGAAGCAGGTTTTCTCTCATATATATATATATATATATATATATATATATATATATATATATATATTTATATACATATATATATGCTCAATGTGGGATGTCGTTGCCTGTCATGTTATGACCATTGGGCGCACGTGTGTGAAATGTAGACACACTGATGAACACAGACATATGCAACGCAGGCAGACACACACACAAAGTGAGCTGCAGAAACATGCAAAAGACATGCACATACACAGACACACCGGAGATGCACACATGGACACACATATGTAACAGAGGTGTACACACACACGCAACATATACGCGCAGAAACACATGCACTCCTAACTTGTGCACCCCTCTGGCACTCAGAGGGTTAAGGTATAGAGAGGCATGTCAGAGTTAAATAGCAGTGGGAAGTGTATTCATACTTGGGAACTTTGATGTGTGGAGTCTCTGGAGGGGAGTTATGTGGTGTTGATGTGGAGAGACAAATGGGGCAATCTGGGTTAAAAGTGGGCGGGATTTATCGCGAATAGGGGGCTGGATTAAGAGAAATGTGGAAAAGTGTTAGTAATAGGCTGGGGAAGGAGGAGAAGTGAGAGGGAAATGCAAGTTTACAGTGTGAGGGGTTTCAACACACTCCCTGAGGGGTAAAACTTGATACACAACCCTGTGGCAGTCAGTGGGTTAAGTGTGTACCTGATGGCTGTCTGTCCTCTATGTTGTATGGCAAATGATGACAGTGAAGAAATAATTGAGCAATGAGGACCTACCTTAACCCTTTGAGTGGCATTTTGTTCCCCTGGTGATGCAGCACCCATCACTGGCTATACTACAGGTCCTGCTGAGGCCACTAGGAGTCAGGGTGAGTGACTGTGTGTGTGTGTGTGTCAGCCATATTTCTTTCTGGCTTTGTGTGTGTTTGGTGCTCTGTGTGTGTGTGTGGTTCTGTGTTTGTGTGTGTGTGTGTGTGTGTGGTGATGTGTGTGTTTGTGGTGCTCTGTGTGTGTGAGTGGGGCGTGTGTGTGTGTGTGTTTAGTGCTGTGTGTGTGTTTGGTGCTGTGTGAGTGGGAAGTGTGTTTGTCTGTGGTGTAGGAGCAAGTGGCATCCATTTTGTTTTTTTCTGACTTTGATAGTAGTGGGCGGGCTGCATAGTGGGGGCGGGCCAACTCCCTACATGATTTTCACACCAATAGCAGTGGCCTTCGGCCACTGCAATGGTGTGAAAATCACGCCCCCATTGAATCACCCAATGGGAGCAGTAACTTCTCCTTTCTGCCTCCCCTGGGTGTTGGCAGGCACAAAGTCTTCTTCTCTATATATATATAAAAGAATAAGCCTCATTGCATAATTTATGGTACCTCACACACAACATAATTTATGTCTCCTCAGAAAACAAACATACATTGAACAGAATGCCTCATTACGTAATTTATGTCTCATTAGGAGACACAACTCCCATTGGGTGATTCAATGGGGGCATGTTTATCATACAGGGATTTGGCCCACCCCCTCCAGCCCGCCCACCACTATGCAACTGACAAAAAAAATATAGCTGCCACTCGCTCCTGAAGTAGGAGATATCAGTAACTTCTCCTGGTCCGCTCACACTCTCACTCAGGATCATGACCCCACAAACACACTGTTTCACCTCCCAAAGATAACTGTAACAAGCATGCACCGAGATGCATAAAGAGTGACACAGTCATACACACATACATGCAATGCACAACATGCAGACACAGAGTGTGATACAGACATGCAACACACACAGTGAGGAACACACACGCACACACAGAGACACACACACGCAGAAGTGAGTCATAAGGGGCTGACTTATGTGTCATTGTAATGAGTTTGTGTTTGTACTTATGCCTCCACTGTGGCATTCATTAATATAGTCGACATGCATGTGTTAAATTGCACTTACTATGGTGGAAGGTGGATCGTGCTGGCTCCCGGGGTGTGAGTGAGTGTGAGTGAGTGTGTGTGAGTGGCATTCATTCATGTAGTTGAAATGCATGTGGTAATTGCACATACTATGGTAGAAGGTGGATTGTGCTGGCTCCCGGGGTGTGAGTGAGTGTGGTTGAGACTATGGTGGAAGGTGGATCGTGCTGGCTCCTGGGGTGTGAGTGAGTGAGTATGAGTGAATGCGTGTGAGTGAGAGAGTGTGAGTGTGTGATTGAGTGTGTGAGTGTGTGTGATTGAGTGTGTGTGATTGAGTGAGATTGTGTGTGATTGTGTGAGTGAGAGTGTGTGTGTGTGTGATTGAGTGTGAGTGTGTGTGATTGAGTGTAAGTGAATGTGTGAGAGAGAGTGTATGACTGTGAGTGAGAGAGTGAGTGTGTGAATTATTGTGATTGTGTATGATTGTGTATGAATGATTGTGAGTGAGAGTGTGAGTGTGTGATTGAGTTTGTGTGATTGAGTGTGTGTGTGTGTTTTTTTGTCTGATGTGTTTATGTCTGTGGTGTAGCAGCGAGTGGCAGCCATTTTGTTTTTCAGTTAACTTGGATAGTGGTGGACGGGCTGGACAGTGGGGGCAGGCCAACTCCCTGCATGATTTAAATTACTCCCCCATTGAATCACCCAATGGGAGCAGTTACTCCTCCTTACTTAACCCTTTGAGTGCCAGAGGGGTATGCAATGCATTGCAATGCGTTGCGTACCACTCTGGCAGTCAAAGGGTTAAGTTGAGGTAACATAGCAATATAACTCACGGTGGCTCTTCAGTTGAGGCAATGTAGCAATATGCTGAGGGAACAAATAGTGGAGTTTGAGGCTTGCCCTCTGTAACATACAGCAAAGCATCTCTCTCCCTTTAAGGAGAAAGGGAGGGAATCAGGAAGCAGGAAGTGGAGGAGTGACAGTTGAAAACAGACAGTTAGTGAGGTGACTGAAGAGATGAAAAGAGTTAAATAAAAGAGTTGCTATTAAGTTTATCTCTGAGTTTGTGTTTTATGGAAACATTACACCCTCATGCTGAAACACAGTGTATGGAGGGTTACAATTATCTATGGGGGGTGAAACATTGTGTTTGTGGTGTCATGATCCTGAGTGAGAGTGTGAGTGGACCAGGAGATGTTATTGATATCCCTACTTCTGGAGCGAGTGGCAGCTATTTTTTTTTTGTCAGTTGGATAGTGGTGGGCGGGCTGGAGGGGGCGGGCCAACTCCCTGTATGATAAACATGCCCCCATTCAATCACCCAATGGGAGCAGTAAAGTCCCCATTCAATCACCCAATAGGAGTTGTGTCTCCTAATGAGACATAAATTATGTAATGAGGCATTCTGTTAAATGTGTGTGTGTTTTCTGAGGAGACATAAATTATGTTCTGTGTGTGAGGTACCATAAATTATGCAATGAGGCTTATTCTTTTATATATCTATATATATAAAAGAAGACTTTGTGCCTGCCAAAACACACCCAGGGGAGGCATAAAGCATGAGTTACTACTCCTATTGGGTGATTCAATCATGCAGGGAGTTGGCCCGCCCCCACTATGCAGCCCGCCCACCACTATCAAAGTCAGAAAAAAACAATATGGCCGCCACTTGCTCCTACACCACAGACAAACACACATGCCCCACTCACACACACAGACCACCACACACACATGCCCCACTCACACAGCACCACACACACACACACATGCCCCACTTACACAGCACCAAACAGACATGCCCCCACTCACACACACAGCAACACATACACACACAGCACCACATACACACACAAAGCCAGAAATACATATGGCTGATACACACACACACAGTCACTCACCCTGACTCCCAGAGGCCTCAGCAGGACCTGTACTGCAGCACCAGAGGAACAAAATTGCACTCAAAGGGTTAAGGTAGGTCCTCATTGCTCAATTATTTCTTCACTGTCATCATTTGCCATGCAAGACACAGGACAGACAGCCATCAGATTCACACTTAACCCACTGACTGCCACAGGGTTGTGTATCAAGTTTTACCCCTCAGGGAGTGTGTTCAAACCCCTCACACTGTAAACTTGCATTTCTCTCCCACTTCTCCTCCTTCCCCAGCCTATTACTAACACTTTTCCATATTTATGTTAAGCCCCGCCCCTACTCGCGATTAAGCCCCGCCCCCTTTTAACCCAGATTGCCCCATTGCTCTCTCCACATCAGCACCACATGAGGGACTCCACAAGTAAAAGTTCACAGGTATTACACACTCATGCCCCACTCACACTGCACCAAACAACCATACACACACACAAAGCCAGAAAGAAAGATGGCTGACACACAGTCACTCACCTTGACTCCCAGTGGCCTCAGCAGGACCTGTAGTAAAGCCACTGAACGGTGCTGCATCACCAGGGGAACAAAATGGCACTCAAAGGGTTAAGGTAGGCCCTCACTGCTGAATTACTTCTTCACTGTCACCATTTGCCATGCAAGACACAGGACAGACAGCCATCAGGTACACACTTAACCCACTGACTGCCACAGGGTTCTGTATCAAGTTTTACCCCTCATGGAGTGTGTTAAAACCCCTCACACTGTAAACTTGCATTCTCCTCCCACTTCTCCTCCTTCCCCAGCCTATTACTAACACTTTTTCACATTTATGTTAAGCCCCGCCCCCTACTCGCGATTAAGCCCCACCCACTTTTAACACAGATTGCCCCATTTGTCTCTCCACATCAGCACCACATCAGTCCCCTCTAGGGACTTCACAAGTCAGTGTTCCCAGGTATGAACACACTTCCCACTGCTATTTAACTCTGACATGCCTCTCTGTACCTTAACCCTTTGAGTGCCAGAGGGGTACACAACTCATGAGCACCTGTGTTTCTGCTCATATATGTTGCGTGTCTGTGTGTGTACATCTCTGTTACATATGTGTGTCCATGTGTGCATCTCCGGTGTGTCTGTGTGTACATGTGTTTTGCATGCCTCTGCCGCTCACTGTGTGTATGTGCATACCTCCCAACATTTCACATGGCCAAAAGAGGGACATGTTAGTTTTAGGTGATATTATTGGGGGTGTGGCTGGTGGGCGGGGCATTAGTAAGAATTTTTAGGTTATTTCATGACCTATTACTGGCTATTTATGTAACTGAATAAATGATTTAGTTCAAGACCAAAGTATTTAATTTGCACAGACTACTGTATAAACACATATACTGAAGTTTATTGCTGTACAGCAAAGTAATACACACCACACAGTCAGGGCTGGTGCAAGGATTTTTGACACCCTAGGCAAAACCTAATTTTGCCGCCCATTTCGCTCCGCCCCTTGTGTCCCACCCCTTTATACCCTGCCTACTTATACCCAGCCTCTTTTCATGATTGTCCTCTCTCTGCCCCCTGAGCCACTCTGCCCCTGGTCTGGAGATGCCTGTAAGAAATGCCCCCCACCAGCTCCAACTTGCCCCTTATCAGCTTCACTTTGGCCCACCAGTTCCACTTTGCCCCTATCAACTCCAACTTGCCCCCATCAGCTCCAACGTGCCCCCACCAGCTCCATTTTGCCCCCTCAGCTTCACTTTGCCCCCTCAGCTCCACTTTGCCCCCTCAGGTCCAACTTACCCCCATCAGCTCCACTTTGCCCCCCATCCTCTCCAACTTACCCCCATCAGCTCCACTTTGCCCCCCATCCGCTCCAACTTGCCCCCACCAGCTCCACTATGCCCTCTCAGCTCCAACTTTCCACTATCAGCTCCACTATGCCCCCAGCAGCTCCAACTTGCCCCCATCCGCTCCAACTTGCCCCCCATCCGCTCCAACTTGCCCCACCAGCTTCACTTTGCCCCCCCTCAGCTCCACTTGCCCCCTCTCAGCTCCAGCTTGCCCCCCCTCAGCTCCACTTTGACCCTCATCAGCTCCACTTTGACCCTCATCAGCTCCACTTTGACCCTCATCAGCTCCAACTTGCCCCCACCAGCTCCACTATGCCCCCTCAGCTCCAGCTTTCCCCTAACAGCTCCAACTTGCCCCCATCATCTCCACTTTGCCCCACATCTGCTCCAACTTGCCCCCTCAGCTCCACTATGCCCCCTCAGCTCCAACTTGCCCCCCATCACATACCTGTATCTCCCGCGCAGTCTTCACTTCAGTAATGGAGAGCGCGGCGGGAGATCATGACTCCCAGCGCGCTCTGCATTACTAAAGATCCGACCAGATGAGGGAGCCCTGTAGCAACACAGACCTGACTGTGTTGTGGTTCCTGGCATGGTGTGTGGGCGCACCTCTTCTCCGCTGCATGCCCGCGCCCCCAGTACGTGTGCGCCCTAGGCCGGCGCCTACCTCGCCTATAGGTGGAGCCGGCCCTGCACACAGTCTGACCTCCTAAAAAGAGGGACAACAGGGTGGGAAAGAGGGACAGAGGGATTTGGCCCTCAAAGAGGGACTGTCCCTCCTAAAGAGGGACACTTGGGATGTATGGTATGTGTCTGCCTGTGTGTTGCATATGTCTGTGTTTATCAGTGTGTCTGCATTTCAAACACGTGCGCCCAATGGTCATAACATGACGGGCAACGCCGTCCCATGTTGCTAGTATATATATATATCTCAATCTATCTCTAAATCTATTTATGTATCTATCTATCTATCTATCTATCTATCTATCTATCTATCTATCTATCTATCTATCTGTCTGTCTGTCTGTCTGTCTGTCTGTCTGTCTATCTATCTATCTATCTATCTTTCAGTGTTTGTTAATGTACCAGCTATGGAATCTGTTCAGTCCTCAGTGTCACAGTTTGGTTGGTGTCAATAAAGTTTAACACAGGCTGCCTGTGGACATATGGAAACGGTTGGCACCCAGCTGATTAGGTGCATAAGCTGTGTCCACATACCCATGTATAGAGTGCATCCCTTCTATCACCATCAACCTGATTGGTTCCCATGTGTTCAGCCTCTTGCTCCTGATTGGCCGCTGTCCTTGTTCCACCCATTGGTTACTGCGTGCTCAGTTCCATGTATCATTGGGAGAGCCAGCTGAATACAGAATCTGAATGTTGATTGTGATATTGAGTATTGTTTTATTTATTAAATACTTTCCCCAAATTCCCATTGAATTAATTGTTTTGCCCTGTGGTATATTTGGCTTCATTCAGAATTACTCCTGTTTTCTTGTGGACAGAGATCACTTAGACCCATATGTATAAAAGCGAACTGGAGTTATTGTGGAGTAAACCAAATGCACCATAGGGGGCAAATAAAATCCCTGTTCAATTAAATTGGGCCTTTAACCCCTTGAATGCTAGAGAGGTCTCCAATGCGTTGGATACCTTTTTAGCATTTAAGGGGTTAAAAAGCTCTGTTCAAGTGCATGGGAATTTAGGAATTGCTATTCTGTCCCCTATGGTGCAGTTGGTTTACTCCAGAATACCTCTCGTTTTATTTTAAGAAATAAGGGTCTTAATACCGTTCACATGCCTTTTTTCTTAACCCCTTAAGGACCCATAACAGTTCTGGCACATCATGGGTTAGATGTACAATAACGATCCAGGACCATCATGGATTTCAGGGCTCCCCAAGCAGCTGCACTCTGATCGCGGATCCCTGAAGCAGATAAGCCCCCCAAAAAAGTGCTTTGTGGCCCTTAAATGTTGGCCGCGCTTTTTTAAGGGGTTAAAGGAGCAGTACACTTGTTCATATGTTATTGTAATTTATCTTCTCAGTAAAACAATTGAACTCCCCCCTTTCTGCATTCAGAATTTATCACAATTTAATATTAACTTATTTTGAAGCAACAGCTCCAACCGATGTCCAGATGGCAACTTTGTTAACATAATACCCTGTACGGGATAAAATTCATCACTGACAACACCTCTCCATAATAAATGATAACAACAGCACCACCTAGTGACCAGAGTAAAAAATTGCAGCTTAATAATTTAAAAAAATTGAGGTTTGAATGAATGAATGAATATGTTTATTTTTAGACGCCGCAAGTGTACGCAGCACTTTACAATTTATGGGTTTTGACAATACAGGGTTACAAATGTTTTGCAAAATGAAATACTGTAAGTGAGGTCCCTGCCCGAAAGCTTACAATCTAAAGTGGTAATGGGAGACATACAGAACACATAAGGGTCAAGTGCTGAATACAGTGCCAGAGTTCTAGTTAGGATAGGAGACATAAAGTAAATAAGTTATAAAGACCTTTACTTGTACAAAGTCTGTGCCATGTAGCATGTTTAAGTTTTGTTAACCCTTTGAGTGCCGGAGGGGTACGCAACGCATTGCTTTGCAATGCATTGTTTACCCCTCTGGCACTCAAAGGGTTAAGGAAATGTAGTTTCAGTCATGATTTGAAGGCCATCCGAGAGGTGCAGTGGTGGAGGGTAGGAGGTAGAACATTACATAGATAAGGCTATAAGAGAGGTGCAGTGGTGCAGGGTGGGAGGTAGAACATTACATAGATAAGACTATAAGAGAGGTGCAGTGGTGCATGGTGGTAGGTAGAACATTCCATAGATAAGACCATCAGAGAGGTGCAGTGGCACAGGGTGGGGGTAGAACATTCCATAGATAAGACTGTAAGAGAGGTGCAGTGGTGCGAGGTAGAACGTTCCATAGATAAGACTATAAGAGAGGTGCAGTGGTGCAGGGTGAGAGGTAGAACATTCCATAGATAAGACTATAAGAGAGGTGCAATGGTGCAGAGTGGGAGGTAGAACGTTCCATAGATAAAACTATAAGAGAGGTGCAGTGGTGCAGGGTGGGAGGTAGAACATTCCATAGATAAGACTATAAGAGAGGTGCAATGGTGCAGAGTGGGAGGTAGAACGTTCCATAGATAAGACTATAAGAGAGGTGCAGTGGTGCAGGGTGGGAGGTAGAACATTCCATAGATAAGACTATAAGAGAGGTGCAGTGGTGCAGGGTGAGAGGTAGAACGTTCCATAGATAAGACTATAAGAGAGGTGCAGTGGTGCAGGGTGAGAGGTAGAACGTTCCATAGATAAGACTATAAGAGAGGTGCAGTGGTGCAGGGTGAGAGGTAGAACATTCCATAGATAAGACTATAAGAGAGGTGCAGGGTGGGAGATAGAACATTACATAGATAAGACTATAAGAGAGGTGCAGTGGTGCAGGGTGGGAGGTAGAACATTACATAGATAAGACTATAAGAGTGGTGCTCTAAGACCTAGGTGACAATAGGATAATTTCTGCTGCAGCTTTCTCTTTGGATTAAAAAGGATGGAGATGGGACGCAGGACGGCCAGAGAGTAGAAGGTTGCAGTAGACCATGCGGGAAATTAGTGCTTGTGTGAGAATTTTGGCTGTGAAGGAACAAAGGAAGGGATGTATTTTTGCAATGTTATGCAAGTGAAACTGGCAAGATTTAGTGATGGCGTTAATATGAGGAGAGAATGAGAGAGTTGTGTCAGTTATCACACCTAGGCACCGTGCTTCTGATACCGGATTTATGGTGGTGCCATTTACAGGCACCTGAAGTGGGATAACCCTTGTTTTATTCAGTTGGAAAATAATTATAATACATATTTTTTTCATTGAAAAAAGGTTTACTGCTCCTTTAATGTAACAGGGATCCATGTTTGGGGATATAAATAATTATATTTACCGCTCTGACAATGTGATTCACAGAGAGCACTGATTTTAATAAAATTATTACTAAATAAGCAGGGAATTGGCAGAATAAAAATTATATATTTATTGGCTAATTAATTGGCACTGGGATGCAACCGTTCAGGACTTCTTAGGTCTCTTCTTTAGACATATTTTTACTAAATAAATCACTTTGTGGAGAGGTTTATTAGCGCAATGACCCCTGAATGAAATCAGAAGTGAAACCCTATTTTAGGTGAGAAAATACATCTACTTGCAAAAAATAACAAAATACTTCCAATTCTTGTGTCATTTTATATAGCCACCGGGTCATAAAAGTGTCTAAAAAAAGTTTGTGGTTGAAATTCTGGCTTCGTAAAAGAACAGGAATTAGGGACGTTGGATCCTTGCTTGTACAAGAGAAAAGCCAACCTATACAGATGTATGTATGAATGTACCGATACTGCTCTCAGCCAGCCACTGGAACTAATTATCATGTCCTCTGTCTGCCTGAACCAAGTGATTAATTACTTGCACTGTGGTCCGTGTGTTCAAAAGAAACGTGTAGCCGTTCTAGAGAAAACCATTTGCACTGTAGGGGAGACCTAAAAATTGTAAAAATAAAATTCACGTGTATTTAATTGAAGCTGTTAACCCCTTGAATGCTAAAGAACCATGGAGGACTCTCTAGCATTCAAAGGGTTAAAATCCTCTTTTAAATCAATGGGGATTTTTAATTCTCCCCTGCTGTCCAACTGGTTTGCCCCAGAACTCCTACACTTTTCTCTTTTGAAGGTATTATTAACCCTTTGAGTGCCAGAGGGGTACGCAATGCTTTGCTTTGCAATGCGCTGCATACCCCTCTGGTACTGAAAGGGTTAATCGAAAACTGTGTTCAGTTTTTAATTAGGGCTTTTGCAATAAAGTTAATGGAAATGCTTATTTGTCTACTTTGGTGCAGTTGTTTTCCTCCTGTTCCCTGTTCTTCTTAGTAATTTTGCATTGGTTTATACAGCTGTTACAATTGTATTTTTATTTCTTTTTTAATTAAGTGGAGCAAAAGATGAACAAAAAATTATGAAAAAACTATAAATATAACAATTATAAAATGTATCCTTACAATAAACGTTTGATGTAGAGTTTAATTATAAATGACTTAGAACATTTAACCCTTTCAGTGCCAGAGAACGCAATGGAATGGATGCCTCTGGTACTCTGAGTGATAAAAATGGTATGGGAAGGAAGGTAACAACAGGGGGCAGATTCCCTAAGCGGTGATAAAGAGGTGATAAACTGGAGATGACATCTCCAGTGATATCACTTTACCAGTTCCTATGTTATTCTATAGTAGCTATTCACTAAGATCTGTCAGGTTTTGGAGATCTTTATGCATCGACTCCATAGAATAACATAGGAACTGGAGAGTTTATCACACTGGAGAAGTTATCTCCTCTTTATCACACCTTAGTACATCTCCCCTGTAGTCTATAACTAAATCTCTCCCATAGAATAACATAGGAACTGGAGAGTTTATCTCACTGGAGAAGTTATCTCCTCTTTATCACACTTTAGTCAGGGCTTATAATTCGAAGTCCTTTGCTACTAGCCAGACCTGAAAAGTTACTCGCCACTGCAACACATAACATACCCACCAGGGCTGAATTTCTACTCACCAGGGCTGAATTGTCACTCTCCATTGGCTAGTTGCGAGTGGAAATTTTGAGACCTGCATTAGTACATCTCTACTGTAGTCTATAACTAAAGCTGTCCCATAGAATAACATAGGAACTGGAGAGTTTATCACACTGGAGAAGTTATCTCCTATTTATCACATCTTAGTACATCTCCCCTGTAGTCTATAACTAAATCTCTCCCATAGAATAACATAGGAACTGGAGAGTTTATCACACTGGAGAAGTGATCTCCTCTTCATCACACCTTGGTACATCTCCCCTGTAGTCTATAACTAAGGCTCTCCCATAGAATAACATAGGAACTGGAGAGTTTATCTCACTGGAGAAGTGATCTCCTCTTTATCACACCTTGGTACATCTCCACTGTAGTCTATAACTAAATCTCTCCCATAGAATAACATCGGAACTGAAGAGTTTATCACACTGGAGAAGTGATCTCCTCTTTATCACACCTTGGTACATCTCCACTGTAGTCTATAACTAAAGCTCTCCCATAGAATAACATAGGAACTGGAGAGTTTGTCCCACTGGAGGAGTTATCACCTCTTTATCACACCTTAGTACATCTCCCCTGTAGTCTATAACTAAAGCTCTCCCATAGAATAACATAGGAACTGGAGAGTTTATCTCACTGGAGAAGTTATCGCCTCTTTATCACACCTTAGTGCATCTCCCCTGTAGTCTGTAACTAAATCTCTCCCATAGAATAACATAGGAACTGGAGAGTTTGTCCCACTGGAGGAGTTATCACCTCTTTATCACACCTTAGTACATCTCCCCTGTAGTCTATAACTAAAGCTCTCCCATAGAATAACATAGGAACTGGAGAGTTTATCTCACTGGAGAAGTTATCGCCTCTTTATCACACCTTAGTACATCTCCCCTGTAGTCTATAACTAAAGCTCTCCCATAGAATAACATAGGAACTGGAGAGTTTATCTCACTGGAGAAGTTATCTCCTTTTTATCACACTTTAGTCAGGGCATATAATTCGAAGTCCTTTGCTACTAGCCAGACCTGAAAAGTTACTCGCCACTGCAAGCCATAACATACCCACTAGGGCTGAATTTCTACTCACCAGGGCTGAATTGTCACTCTCCATTGGCTAGTTGCGAGTGGAAATTTTGAGACCTGCATTAGTACATCTCTACTGTAGTCTATAACTAAAGCTGTCCCATAGAATAACATAGGAACTGGAGAGTTTATCACACTGGAGAAGTGATCTCCTCTTTATCACACCTTGGTACATCTCCACTGTAGTCTATAACTAAAGCTCTCCCATAGAATAACATAGGAACTGGAGAGTTTGTCCCACTGGAGGAGTTATCACCTCTTTATCACACCTTAGTACATCTCCCCTGTAGTCTTTAACTAAATCTCTCCCATAGAATAACATAGGAACTGGAGACTTTATCACACTGCAGAAGTTATCTCCTCTTTATCACACCTTAGTACATATCCCCTGTAGTCTATACCTAAAGCTCTCCCATAGAGTAACATAGGAACTGGAGAGTTTATGTCACTGTAGAAGTTATCACCTCTTTATCACACCTTAGTACATCTCCCCTGTAGTCTATAACTAAATCTCTCCATAGAATAACATAGGAACTGGAGAGTTTATCTCACTGGAAAAGTTATCTCCTCTTTATCACACCTTAGTACATCTCCCCTGTAGTCTATAACTAAATCTTTCCCATAGAATAACATAGGAACTGGAGAGTTTATCACACTGGAGAAGTTATCTCCTCTTTATCACACCTTAGTACATCTCCCCTGTAGTCTATAACTAAATCTCTCCCATAGAATAACATAGGAACTGGAGAGTTTATCACACTGGAGAAGTGATCTCCTCTTTATCACACCTTACTCCCCTGTAGTCTATAACTAAATCTCTTCCATAGAATAACATAGGAACTGGAGGGTTTATCTCACTGGAGAAGTTATCACCGTTTTATCAACCCTTAGGGCATCTTCCCCCAGGACAGAGGAATCTGTATATTTAAATACTTACAAAATAATTATATATGATATTAACCATAGATGTTGAATGATGATTAATAACTAAAAATAATAATACGTTTTCATTTTATTCTGCAACCTTTGAGTTACAGAGATGTATCCAATGCAAAGGACTGGTTTATATTTTACCTTAATGACCATGTCAATTTTCAGGTTTCTTGTACATGTTAATTAAACGCAGAGGAGAGAGAGGCCCTGATTCCATAGACTACCATTGTCCTCTCTTTCTGATCACAAGAAGGAAAGGAGACTCACGTCTGGAGTGATACTGACCTCTATCCACACCCCTTTCCTTCTAGAGGTAGATAGCTGTTTGTGATCCTCCAGACTGCAATGAGTTAACTTTAAAAAACAAAAAAAAAAAGTGTATAGAGGCTATGGGGGGATGTTTGCAGTTATGGGCCTCCTAAAGCCTGTGTCATTTAACCCACTGATTGCAAGAGGAGTTCACAACGCATTGCAAATCTCTATGGAGCTCGAAAGGTAAAAAAAATAGCCCAACCGTTTCTGCTGTTAATAAAAGGCATGAGTTTGTCCTTAACCCTTTGAGTGCCAGCGGGGTATGCAATGCATTCTTGGCTGGGATGTTGTACTCCAACTCATGCACCTTCACATCAGGGGTATGTAATACAGTGTATGATCACTTTAGTGCAAACAGGAACATTTTAATCTCATACCTCCCTTTAGGACTCCATACCTCACAAGTAGAAAATATTAGGTACCATACATTATAAATGTCCCTCTTGAGCAGATATTAGGGTTCCATACCTCCCATGTGTCCCTCTTTAGGCGATATTAGGGGCCCATAACTCCCAAGTGTCCCTCTTTAGGAGATATTAGGGGTCCATAACTCCCAAGTGTCCCTCTTTATGAGATATTAGGGTTCCATACCTCCCATGTGTCCCTCTTTAGGAGATATTAGGGGTCCATAACTCCCAAGTGTCCCTCTTTAGGAGATATTGGGGTCCATAACTCCCAAGTGTCCCTCTTTAGGAGATATTGGGGTCTATAACTCCCAAGTGTCCCTCTTTAGAAGATATTAGGGGTCCATACCTCCCAAGTGTCCCTCTTTAGGAGATATTAGAGGTCCATACCTCACAAATGTACCTCTTTAGAAGATATTAAGGCTCCATACCAACCAAGTGTCCCTGTTTAGGAGATATTTGGGGTCTATACCTCCTAGGTGTCCGTCTTTAGGCGATATTAGGGTTCATACCTCCCAAGTGTCCCTCTTTAGTAGACATTAGAGGTCCTTACCTTCCAAGTGTCCCTCTTTAGGAGATATTAGAGGTCTATACCTCCCAAGTGTAAATCTTTAGGCGATATTAGGGGTCCGTACCTCCCAAGTGTCCCTCTTTAGGAGATATTAGGGGTCCGTACCTCCCACGTGTATTTCTGTTGGATATTTTAGGGTTCCGTAGCTCCCAAGTGTCTCACTTTAGGAGATATTAGGGGGGACTTCAAAGTGTCCCTCTTTAGGAGATATTAGGGGTCCATACCTCCCAAGTGTCTCTCTTTAGGAGATATTAGGGTCCATACCTCCCAAGTGTCCCTCTTTAGGAGATATTAGGGGTCCATACCTCCCAAGTGTCCCTCTTTAGGAGATATTAGGGATCCATACCTCCCAAGTGTCCCTCTTTAGGAGATATTAAGGGTCCATCCCTCCCAAGTGTCCCTCTTTAGGACATATTAGGAGTCCATACCTCCCAAGTGTCACTCTTTACGACATATTAGGGATCCATATTTAGGAGATATTAGGAGTCCATTCCTCCCAAATGTCCCTCTTTAGGAGATGGTAGGAGTCCATCCCTCCCTCCCTCTCTTTATGAGATCAGACATTGCTCCACAGAAATCAGTATATGTGTTTATAAAGTATTCTGTGTAAATAAAATACTTTGGTCTTGTTCTACATAATGTATTCACTTATATAAAAAATATTTTTAAATAAAAAAGCTGTCTCAATATGCATCCACAATCGATTGCAAGCCCTTTTGGAACTCAATGGGTTAACACAGAAAATATACTGATAGCGAGAGAAATTGAGGGGCTACATCTGTGAGTATCTTAATTAGTATATAGCTTAGTATACCCTCATTGACATATAAGCAATCTAGTTAGTAGGAAAGTAGCTCAGTATCCTCACATTAGGGTAAGTAAGGTAAGTATATTGGAATTAGGCAGGAGTAACACTGAGATATTGGTTCCAGTGTCTACTGTATAATAACTCTGAATCATCCTATATAATAATTTGCTAAATCGTGTGTAACGCCGCGACATGCGCAGTAGACACTGCTGCGCGTGCTGCAGTCATGCACAGTAAAGGCTGCCCGCGGCGGGGCTGATACAGAGCATAAAAACAGGTACAATATATCGATGATATATCCACCTAAGGCAGATTGTCGCTTGTTTAGAACTACTTGCATCAATATATTGTACCTGTTTTTATGGACTTTAATAAAGAACAAACAATTGGAGAATATCTGGGTGTGATGGCCGTTTGTTACAAGTGGATCTGTAGAGCACACTTTCCCTGTTGTCTTCCTGTCTGTTGAAACCTTCTCGCCTGGGGTTGGAGAGAGTGCTTCCGATCCGCACAGCCGAGAGGCTTTGGTGAGTGGATTTTGATAGCGTTTAAAGCTTTTAGTGATAGGTAGCAGCAGCAATTGAATTTATTTCTTACTGTTCACTAATAGTCCAACTTACTTGAATTTATTCTTTGTTCTACCCAAGAGATTCAGGTAACACAGGGTGACCACATTTCCATTCTGCCATTCTATTCAGGGACACTGTAGAGATGAGAGCAGTAGAGTACTACTCCCTGGCATTAGCACAGATATGTGGGAGGGGTCGCTGTTAGTGATGATCGAGCACCCCGATGCTCGGGTGTTCGGGTGCTCTGGCCGAGCGCCCCCGGAGGCTCGAGTGCTCGGCCGAGCACCCGAGCCCCATTGAAGTCAATGGGAGGACTCGAGCATTACACCAGGCACCCCCTGCTCTGATGAGGGGAGGGTGCCTGGTTCATAGGAAAAGGTCAGAAAATGATGGAAACACCACAGAAATGGTTCAGGGACAGCATAGGGAGGATGTCTGGATGCATCTTGGACTCCAACATCGCTGCTGGGAACGATGTTTCGCCCGTAGTACGCCATTTTTACAGACTGACCGTAAAACACACAAAAAGGAAGATAAAAACTAATCTGCGGCTAGGCACACTAAACAATATGTGACGCTAATCTGCGGCTAGGCACACTAAACAATATGTGACGTTAATCTGCGGCTAGGCACACTAAACAATATGTGACGCTAATCTGCGGCTAGGCACACGAAACAGAATGTGACGCTAATCTGCGGCTAGGCACACGAAACAGAATGTGACGCTAATCTGCGGCTAGGCACAGTGAACGGAATATGTGACGTTAATTTGTGAATTTGCACACTAAACAATATGTGACGTTAATCTGCGGCTAGGCACACTAAACAATATGTGACGCTAATCTGCGGCTAGGCACACGAAACAGAATGTGACGCTAATCTGCGGCTAGGCACACGAAACAGAATGTGACGCTAATCTGCGGCTAGGCACACGAAACAGAATGTGACTCTAATCTGCGGCTAGGCACAGTGAACGGAATATGTGACGTTAATTTGTGAATTTGCACACTAAACAGAATGTGACAATAATCTATGGCTAGGCACACGTTTAAAATGGCCCTTTTTGTCGCTGCGTTGTAAAATCATTGGCCCTGTGCACCTAACAGAATATGTCAGCTTGTCACTGCACTGTGAAATATTTGTCCCTGTGCACCTAGTACAATGTCACCTTAGAACATGTCCCCCCCCACAAAAAAATGAAATTCTGCCACCCCCAAAAAAAATTAAATGCTGCCCCCACACACAACAGTCCTAAAAAGGACTTTTGGGTCTTGAAAGAGTTTCAACAATTTTATTCTCCCTACACTGACTTCCTGTGCATCTAGTATTATATGTCACCTTACAAATATCCCCCCCACAAAAAAAAAGGAAATTGTGCCCCCCCAAACAAAATATAAATGCTGCCCCCACACACAACAGTCCTAAAAAGGACTTTTGGGTCTTGAAAGAGTTCCAACAATTTTATTCTCCCTACACTGACTTTCCCTGCCTAAGCGCATCTCTCCCTGGCTAAGAATGAGCCGAACTCGCGCGTCGGGTGCTATACAGCACCCGATCATGGGTTCTGGCCAGCCAATCAGTGTAATGCCAGCAGCCAACATGGCTGCTGGCATTACACTGATGTCAGAGCCTCCCCGCACGTTTATTGGCTGCGCAGCAGCCGCGAAACGTGCGGGGAGGAGACCCGAACATGGCGGGCGAACACATGCGGTACTCGTACGAGTACCACCATATGCCGAGCAGAGTGATGCTCGAGCCGAACCGAGCTTCGGCCGAGCATGCTCGCTCATCACTAGTCACTGTACATCACTGGACATCAGAGAGCACCACAGTGCACCACACAGAGTTCTAGACACTAGAAGAGGAACTGCCCATTGACTTTTGTGACAGAAAGCAATGCCTGTGGTGGGCTACTAGATAATGTGCATCACGCCTAAAGCATTGACTAGCATTACACTACAACAAAATAGCACTGCAGCTCATGTACAATGGTAGAATCAAGGTTCATTTCTCTATGTGGCGTTTAAAACGCTGTCTGGAAACCATTTTGTTGTAGCCCAACAGAGGCATCACTTCCTGACACAGTAGACAATGGACCGTTCTCCTTCTAGGATTTAGAACTCTGTGTTCTGGAGTCTTCATTCTAGGACTTTGTGTTGTCCCAGAGGGGGGCTGCCAGGGACCAGGGACACACATTTAAAATCAGGGACTGTCCTGGGCAATCAGGGACACGTGGTCACCCTAATAACACAGTCTGAAAACAGCTGAGATGGAAGATTAATATCCAATATTATCTACAATCCTCTTGGATGTAAGACAGGTATCCAGTGCATTGCTTCTGAATCTGATGGAGATGTCTTCAGCACCCAAACAGATATTTTACAATCCATGATGATCAGGAAAATGTTGCCCCAGATTTACATGAGTATTAGGGAGGTCAACATGTGGACCATAAATCAGACCACAATTTGTCTCCTCACAGCAAAACCCAGTGATGGATAACTGCCACATCTGGTACTAATTCCCATTTCCAGAATGCCTAGCCATGGACATGGTCTTACTAGACAAGTGTAATCCCTAAGTACTGCATGTCACGTAGAGAACACCATCTAACTCTGTGCAAAGATGTTATGCTCCAACTTGGATAATCCTGTATCTTTACCAGACCCCAAAACACTAATCTGTCAGGCTGGTGCACCAATAGGAACTAGGCTAATTCAACTGCTCCATAATGAAGACATAATCATTGACTTAACCCAATATTGGCCTTTAACATGCCAGGAACGTCACGACAGTCCCAGCACATAAGGACCGGCGTTGGTCCTGGCACGTCATGGAATTCCAGGGTCCCCGCACGCCCGCACGCTATTTGGGGAACCTGGAATCCACTGGCAAAAAAAAAAGTCCCATAATCCTTCACTTCCTGCCGCTCACTGCAGCTGGTGGTTGTTAAGAGGTTAAGCAATGCATTGGAGACCTCTCTAACATTCAAGGGTATAAACACATCAATTAACCCTTTGAGAGCCAGAGGGGTATGCAACACATTGCTTTTGTAATGCTATGAAAACCCGCCTGGCACTCAAAGGCTTACATCAATGGCAATTTGGGGGATTTTCATTACTCCAGTTCTGATCTGATCCATCCGGTATACATAAGGGACGAGCACCAGGGACACAGTTCGTTGGCTGACGGAGGTTGGGGGCTCTTATGAGAATACAGCACAAGATGGGCAAAATGTGAGTGTAACTTTGTACTTTTTGTTTTTATTCTTTTTATTAATCCTTTGAGTGCCAGAGGGGTACGGAATGCATTGGAAAGCAATGCATTCTGTACCCCTGTGGCACTCATAGGGTTATATACTACACTTAGTTTGGATCTTATCTCTCTTTTATCCTGTGTTTGTTTGCGCTGATACACATTGCAGATTGTTCTCCTGGGTGTACAAGGACACCAAAAGTTATAAGCAGCATCAATCAGGCATTTGAGGAATATAGGATTCATCCATTGATTGTTTCATCATACATCGTGTTCATCTCTTCATCATTCATCATTTTCATCTTCTCATCATCATTTACCATTATCATTATCATCCTTATCATCTGGTGCATACATTCTCATTTGTTGAACTTTTTATTTACTGAACTGGTGAACATTGCTCTATTGACTCTTCAGCCATAAGGTACTGTATCTGAGAATTTGATTACCCCGCTGTGGAGATTTTATTACAGGAGTTTAGTATTATATAGCACTGAGATTGTTTATTGGACTATAGTTGTTATTCCAGATTGTTGCGCTTGCATTGTTTTATGTATTTCTACCATCAATTGCCTCGATGGCCATGGGAGTTTCGAGTTCGACCAATGGAATATTGTATAAGGCGGCAAACTCCTTGTCTATTGAAATACCCAGCCGCGCCCGAATCTATTAAGGCAGACGTAGTAAAAGAGGAAGTTGACCAGGATGCCACGATCTCCACTATTGGTGTAGATTGTACCAACTCTGGGGACTGATAAACACCACCTAAGACCTGTCCCCCACAGATACCTAGGTGCGTGCGTTTTCCGGACGCACAGGACAAGTGCGCAGCCATTGTCCATCTTTGCCACAATAGAGACACAACCCGTTTTTGCGGCGGAAAGACCGTTCCTCCTTAGTCAACCGAGTGAACCCCACCTGCATAGGTTCCGATAAGTCAGCATGACCAGGCTGCAAGGGAGGTGAGAGAGGCAAGGGTGCCACAACCCAGTGGAGAACTTTAGTCTGAGTTCTCTCCATAATATGAGTGTCAATTAGGTTTACAAATTCAATGAATTTGTCCAATGCATTCACTAGCAGCAATCTCATGTTTTATTCTGTCATTGAGACCTTGCGCGAAAGCAGCCACAAGTGCCTCATCATTCCATCCCACCTCAGCTGCTAATGTGCGGAATTCAATGGAGTAGTTCGCGACTGTACGAGCGCCCTGGTGAATACTCATTATTTGTTTTGCAGCCGAGGTGTTACGCCCAGGGATCTCGAATACACTGCGGAAAGCTCTTACGAATTCACTAAAATTGGAATTAATGGGTTTAGCCGTTTCCCATATAGGATTCGCCCAGGCTAGTGCTCTGCCCGTCAGTAGTGAAATCATAAATCTAATTTTACTTCTTTCCATAGGAAATGCTTGTGGAGCAAGTTCAAAAAAAATTTCTAGCTGATTAAGAAACCCCCTGCATGAGGTGGGCTCCCCATCATATCTTAACGGGAGTGGCGCGGTTGCAGACAACCCTTTACATGGAAAATTAGAACCCATAGATTGTGCCATCGGTGCCTGGACTGGGGATGCCACCGAGGCCTGTACTGGTTTGTCAGGATGTGAGGTATCCTCCAGAATAGTCTGCACAGCCACTGACAACTGATGCAGGCTTTGTTCTTAAACATCCATTCTCCAATGGATATTCAAGGAGCTACCCTCACCAGTATTGTCTGAGGTTATTGGCCCTTTCGTACTGTCACGGTTTTGGAAGAACACTCAGACAATTACTGTAGGGTTAAAATGGTTTTATTGAAAATAAAGAAACAATAAACGACTGAATACTTTCCCAACTCACACAAGCCCAGATGGAGACAGTACAGGTACTTCCCACAACTTTCACAGGTCAGGTAGGAACAGTATAACGGAACAACACACCAGAATTGAGAGACAGGCAGCAGGAACCCTAGAACGCTAGGGTTGTAGGGTAGCAACTGACCCACTGATACTGGCAGCAGGGACCCTAGAACGCTAGGGTTGTATGGAGGCAACTGAACCACTGATACTGGCAGCAGGAACCCTAGAACGCTAGGGTTGTATGGAGGCAACTGACCCACAGATACTGGCAGCAGGAACCCTAGAACACTAGGATAATATGGAGGCAACTGACCCACAGATACTGGCAGCAGGTACCCTAGAACGCTAGGGTAGTATGGAGGCAACAGACCCACTGATACTGGCAGAAGTAACCCTAGAACACTAGGGTAGTATGGAGGCAACAGACCACGGATACAGGCAACGGGTGTCTGGTACTACACAACTGCTGGCTCTAAAGCACGCTAGGCCACAAAGGTAAGGTAAAGCAGGGCGAGAGAGTGAACCAGGCCTAGAACTCTAGGATGATAGCGAGGTTCAACCAGAGTGATAATGCACCCGGGAAATATGCCTATAACCACCAACCAGGAGTGAGCACAGCCAGTGACAGTGGATAAACCACACATGTCAGCAATGTGAGAGAGTAACTCAGCCCGGCTGTTGACAGCACAGAAACCGGTACTCCATATGTACAATACCGCCACAGTAGCGGTTGATGCTAGTACGATACATCAAAGGAAGTGGGTACTCAGCCAATCCAATCAGCAACGAAAGCGGGTTCTCAGCCTGTCCAGTCAGAAATGGAAGCGGGCTCTCAGCCAGTCCAGACAGCAATGGTAGCTGGTTCTCAACCAGTCCAGTCAGCAACGGAAGCAGGATCTTAGCCAGTCCAGTCAGCAACAAAAGAGGGTTCTCAGCCAGTCCAGTCAGCAACAGAAGCGGGTTCTCAGCCAGTCCAGTCAGCAATGAAGCGGCAGCAGATCAGGACACTCAGGAGCGTCATCAGGCAGGCCAGGTCATACACAAACAGAGAAACAGCAGTAACTAGCGCTAGGTTCAGGTACACCATGAAAGGGTGCCCAACTAACGACATGACAGGGTATAAAAGGGCTGGCCCTGGGCGGAGTCACGTCCTGGGACCAATAAGAATCCAGAATCGGAAGCAAGGAAGTAGCAATGTCGCCATACTGCGACAAGGATCACGGGCACCGTGATACTTCCTTGACACAACTATCAGTATTCAGAACAACTCCATCCACACATCCCTATACCGCAAACCAACAGACAGACCAACCTACCTGAAAACCAATAGCTTCCACCCAAAACACACAAAGAACTCCATCATATACAGCCAGGACATCAGATACCACTGCATCTGTTCTGACATGATGGACCGTGACAAGCACCTCCAGAAACTCAAAGGAGACTTTATATCACAGTGCCCGTGCTCTCTGTGCTACTCTCTGTCAGTCTCTGTTGTGATGCGCTCCTGTTGGTTGAGCTATATTTGGCCCGCCCAGTATGGCCTTTATATACTGGGCTCTGGCACCTATCTGGTGCCCTTTCGTGGTGTTCCAGTACCAGTGCCTACTTCAGTTGCTTGAATTCCTGTGTACCGACTTGGCCCGTCTGACTACTCTGCTTCTTGTCTCCTGCTCCGTGATTCAACCCAGCCTGGCTGACGTTCCTGCTCCGTGACCTGACCCAGCTTGTCTGACGTTCCTGCTCCGTGATTCGACACAGCTTGGCTGACGTTCCAGCTCCGTGACCTGATCCGGCTTGATTGACGTTCCTGCTCCGTGATTCGACCCGGCTTTCCTGTTCCTGCATCACTGTGTCACTTGGGCGACATTCTGACTTCCACTGTGCCTGAGGCCTGCCTGGCAAAGTATCAGTGTTGCCTCCGTTACTGCTACGGCAGTGTGTCATAGGCTGAGTCCTTCGTTAACCCTTGCTGAGCCTCCGTGTTGCCTCCGTTACTGCTACGACAGTGTGCCATTGGCTGAGCCTTCCATTAACTCTTGCAGAGCCTCCGTGTTGCCTCTGTTACTGTACGGCACTGTGCCATTGGCCGAGCCCTCCGTTAACTCTTGCAGAGCCTCCGTATTGCCTGCGTTATTGCTACAGCAGTGTGCCATTGGCTGGGCCTTCCGTTAACTCTCGCAGAGCTTCATTGTTGCCTCCGTTACTGCTACAGAAGTGTGCCATTGGCTGGGCCTTCCGTTAACTCTTGCAGAGCTTCTGTGTTGCCTCCGTTACTGCTACGGCAGTGGACCATTGGCTGAGCCTTCCGTTAACTCTTGCAGAGCCTCCGTGTTGCCTCTATTACTGCTACAGCAGTGTGCCATAGGCCAAACCATCCGTTAAGTTCCTGCAGAGTATCATTGTCGCCTCCGTTACTGCTTCGGCAGAGTGCCATTGGCTGTACTCCCGTTCAGCTCTTGCAGAGCACCATTGTTGACTCCGTTACTACCACAGCAGTGGGTTTTAGTCTCAGCTCTGCTCTGGCAGATTACAAGTGCTCTAGTCTCCATTCTTCCACTGCAGTCTCCTACTCATTGCTATTCCATCATACTGGGCTTTACTAAGAGAACTCACCACAGACTTCTCTACACAGAGACTGATTACACCTATTGGGACTTTAACTCATGTTGTACTGCTGCTCTGGGTATTCACCCTTTCCTGCCTGACCTGTGTCAGTATAAGACCTCTCTTGCTTTCTATTATACTGGGCCTTTGTAGGCATATGCATCATATACCTGTATTATCTCTGTATGTTTCTGCTGAGGTACAACAAGGACTGTGAAGGGTACTTGATTATTTGTGTTTTCAATAAAACTGTGTTTTATCCTTAACCACTGTGTCTGAGTGTTGAACAAACTGTTACACTTTATAAAACATGGTTACAGAGCAACTTATTGACAGTCAGATACAGAAGGCTACCCAAATACCAAGAAAAAATCTGTTGCGCTACAAAGGACAGCATAAGGGAAACCGGGTGCCACTGGTGGTCTCTTACCACCCCCAAGTTGAAGTTCTATGCAAAATCTCAAGAGAAATTCAAAGAAATTACATACGGATGAAAGACTTAAGAACATATTCCCACAGCCTCCCTTACTCTCCTTCAGACAGCCTCCCAATTTGAAACAACTGATGGTAAGGAGTGCCCTGAATAAAAATACAAAAAATGGCACATATCCCTGCCTACAAAAGAGATGTGAAATTTGTGCACACATTTACACCATGGACAAGATACCAATTCCAAACACCCAGTTACACCATAAGATCAATGGGACCTTCACCTGTAAATCATCCAATGTAATATACCTTATCATGTGTGCAAAATGCCCAACAGCTCTGTATGTGGGAGAAACTGGACAAGCACTACGTAAGAGGCTTAATTCCCACAGATCCAGTGTTAATAACAAAATAACAGAGACACCAGTGGGAGAACATCTTTGTTAAAATGGGCACAGTGTCAGGGACATTAAAATAACTGTATTGATGGGACGGTTCTGCACTCAGAGGGACAGAAAGGTATGGGAGGTAAAATTAATGTTAAAATTGAATGCTATTTTTATTGGTTTGAATAAGGACAGAGAGTTTTTGTCATATTATCACTTAGTGGACTGACCTTTACAACAGACCCAAGAGGATCGTAAATACCTCTAAAGCCTCAGAGGAAGAGTGCAATTTACCACTGACTGATCAAAGTGTCTAGGTCTGGATTGAGTTCTCTTATCTGATTTCCATGCTAAACAACGCAATGTGTACTTGTATATAAGAGAGATGTTTTCATATTTATCTGTATAACATGCCTGAGGAAGAGACCTAAGGTCTTGAAAGCTTGCATTTAAATCTGCTTAGTTAGCCAATAAAAGGTATCAAAAACTATATTTGCCTCCTGTATTTCTACGGCTAACACAGTACCAACTCTCACCTGTTACCATTTTTTCACACATATTTTAGTGTTGCTCTGGATTTCAATCAGATGATATTTGCAGATTTTTTAAGTGCTTTACATTAGTGGTGAGTTACGTCGTCTGAGTGCGGCAATGCCCCATATGCATAGGTTTGTCAGGGTTTGGAGGAGCTACTGGGCCCAATAGAGAACATGTGTGTTTCCATTATCAGAGATGGAAAAAACTTAGGGTGCTTTTCTTCCCATTATATTTTGATAGTGTTAGATCTAAGGAGGTATGTGTTTTTAAAAATAAAAAACAGGATATTTCAGGGGGGAAAAGTGGTCAAATAATAAAATAAACTTTACAGCACTACTGCATTGTGCCTGAATGGTATTGCTTGAAGCAGTCACCAATGCAATGCCAGGTTTGGAAGGGCAATCAGGACAGTAAGTGGTGGTGTCTGTCCGTATTCCCTTGCTGTAGCAAACCCTGCAGCGCTTCTGTGGTTTGTTCTTTTGGGGAGTTGGGGGGATTTTATAAATAAAATGTGCTACCCCGGGTCTTGATGGAATGATTTCTGGCACACCGTGAAACAAAAATAGGGAAATGAGTTGTAGCTGATACTGTAAAAAACTACATTTTGGATTGGGGTTTGCCAGTCTGAAAAGTAAAAATGAATTGTGTACTGCAGTCTGCATCGTATAGATGGCAACTTTTTTGTACCATGCCCTACACTTTTTCATTGCGAGGTATGGCTGCATTAGTTGATCACATAGATCAACTCCCCCCATGTTCTTGTTGTAGTCCCTGATGCAGACTGGCTTTCTCAGTACCCCTCTCCTGCTACGAACAGTGACTGCCACAGTTCTGTCCTCATGCATGGTGGTCAGCATGTTGACATCTTTTTTTGTCCTTAAACTTAACTGCCAGCAGCTCCTGTTGGCACAAAGATAAGGACGTCCCAGTTTTTAGTTTGGTATGTACAAGTTTTTTGGGCAACTCCCTGCAATTGCGTCTAACAGTGCCACAGGCCACGGTGTCAAAACAAAAAAGAGACTTAAATAAAAGGGGGCTGGTGTAATAGTTATCAACGAATAACTGATAACCTTTATTAATAAGGGGTAAATTAGACCCAAAACAATTTTCCCATTTGTTCCCAGAAATTTGGGGCAACCAGGAGGATCAAGTTGGCTGTCCTTGCCCTCATAAATTCGAAAAGCCTGGGTATAGCCTGTGGCACTTTCGCACAATGTATAAAATTTAACCCCAAACTTGGAACGTTTGGAGGGGATGTATTGCTTGAACCCTAATCTGCCTTTATATTTCATTAGGGATTCATCTACACTCATTTGTTTTTGGGGCATATACACTTGGGCAAACTTTTTCTGTAAATGATTTATTAGGGGCAAATTTTGTATAGTCTGTCATACTGGGGTGTTCTTTTGGGAGGTATTATCATTAAAATGCTTAAAGTGCAAAATTATTTCAAATCTAGACCTGGTCATTGTCTTGGGGAATATATGGTTATCACATATGGGGTTGTTGCTCCTGTAGGATGTGATACTTGGCTTTTTTATTATCCCCATTGCCATTATTAGGGCCCAGAATTGCTTAAATTCTGTGATGTCTGTGGGTTTCCATACTTCTTGCTTAACAACGAAAGCTGTAGGGTTGGCGAAAATATACTGGGCTGCATACAAATTGGTTTGGGACACAATTTCCTCCAAAATGTCTTCCCTAAAAACAATCAAAAACCTTATCAATGGTAAATCCTTCCACATCAATTTGAATCCCTGGGTTGCCTGTGAATTCTGGGATTTGTGGGCATAAATTGGTTGGTGATACCCATTCATTAGGATCAGGAGCGGCAGGTATTGGGGCATTTCTTTGGGCAGCACTTGGGGCATTTCTTGGGGCAGGTCTTTTGGCAGTTGTTGGGGCGGCTCTTGGGGCAGTTGCTGGGGCAGCTCTTGGGGCAGTGCGTCTTTTTTCACAGAAGGCCCAGCGTCATCACTAGAGCTGCTCTCACTCTCTGAAAACTGCGTTATATCAAAGTCTGACGCAGTGTCTGTGGCTTCTGAGTCAGATGCCAAAAGGGTATATGCCTCTTCTACACTGTACCTCCGCTGCATTATGTACACTTACCCTAAAAAACTTTTTTTTTCCCTAGGCTACCCCTAAACCTAACCCTAAATCTTACCCTAACACACATATACCCGGAACATACATAACCCAAGTCAACTACCTATCTAAACTATAATTATTTATTCTAAAAATTATTTTTTTTATAAGATCAGGGCTCAAAATTTCCACTCGCCTCCATGGCGAAGAGAAATTGAGTGAGGGCGAGTGGAAATTGAATTTGGCACTCCCCCCGCATTCCTGCACCTTTTATGCTTTAAGCTTGTGTAGCCAACCCCATGTATCTCCCAGTATAGCGAGCATATGAACAAGTTGTGCACATGTGCTGTGCACTGGCCAGGTGGGATCAATACGTATTCAATCTTACTGGGGGAGCGAGCGGAAAGAAAGTGTGCTGGAATGGTTGAATGTTGTGAATAAAATTACTTCCACAGAACGGAGCAAATCCTGAGGTGTTTAACGGAGGCTACCGAGACATCACATCCATCCTACCCCAGAAATAAAATGTAGCGTGCAGTCCGTTCCTACAGTGGGGTAACTATAGGGGTCGCACCTGCGACTGGGCCCGTTACTCCAGAGGCCCGGCCGCCCCCTGCGACCCCTCCGCCTGGTGCCCGTAATCTCCCTCCGGCGCTCTAGTAATGCAGAGCACTGGGAGATGACATCATCTCCCAGTGCTCACTAAGAGGACCGCACGTGTGCTCCAGGGAAGTAGGAGATGGGGACATTGTGAAGACTGAGGGGCATTGTAGAGGGGGTCAGTTGGTCGAAGGAGGCCAGTGTGGTGGGGGCGGCAGTGGCACTTTTTGCACCAGGACCCGGAGGCTTCTAGTTACCCCTCTGCGTTCTTATCTCCTGCTGCCTGCCTTATTTGATTTCATAGCACAGCAAACGGGGCAGGAGGTAGGAGGAAAGGTTGATTGGGCAAAAACGTGCCTGTGTTGACTGGAAGGGATTGGAATAAGTTGCTCCTCAGAGGAAGTGTGGCACCTTGTCTTTCTATACACAGTACACTAGCTGTGCCAAGAGGTTCTAACTTCGCTACGTCTAAAGAGTTGGTATAGCTCAGTGGTTCTCAGCTCCTGTCCTCAGGACCCACTAACAGGCCAGGACTTAGGGATTTCTCTGCTAGAGCACAGGTGTGGTGATCAGAGGCTCATTCACATTGATTAACTCACCTGTGATCTAACAAGGAAATCATGTGATCAGAGGCTCATTCACATTGATTAACTCACCTGTGTGCTAACAAAGAAATCATGTGATCAGAGGCTCATTCACATTGATTAACTCACCTGTGTGCTAACAAGGAAATCATGTGATCAGAGGCTCATTCACATTGATTAACTCACCTGTGCTCTAACAAGGAAATCATGTGATCAGAGGCTCATTCACATTGATTAACTCACCTGTGTGCTAACAAGGAAATCATGTGATCAGAGGCTCATTCACATTGATTAACTCACCTGTGTGCTAACAAGGAAATCATGTGATCAGAGGCTCATTCACATTGATTAACTCACCTGTGCTCTAACAAGGAAATCATCAAATCCTGGCCTGTTAGTAGCCACTGATAGCACAGGTTGAGAACCACTGCTATACAGTGCCAGACCACTGTAGAGAATTTTTAACCCGTTGAGTGCCAGGGGGTAAGCAATGCATTGCATACCTGTAACGGATACCGCTGCCACCCAGCCTTGGGTGACTCCGTTAGTCGCCGCTTCCCTCGCTCTGGAACAGGAAAACTCCACCAGCTTCTCCCAAGGTATCCCAATCGCCAGGCAGGACTAGTGTCAGGATAACAAGAACTCTCCCAGCATACCAGCAGCTTAACCTCACCAGACAACACTTGTGTAGGTTAAAACAAGAACTGCTTTATTGGAACCAAGACACACATATTTATACAGGTTAACACAAAAGGCCAAGAGGGGTGGAGGGGCTATACAATGGTGGGCTGAACAAAACACACAATGGTATAAACATTTGGTGTACACATCATACAATGGACCAGACATGATTGCATTATTTGGACAAAAGAGAACTGTTGTGGGATACACACTGGGACAAAGGGCTGAGGGGCTGGAATACACATTGTTAAACAAAGGCCAGGAGGTTGAAGCATCTTTGAATATTCCGCTTCAACCCCTGGCCAATTCAGTGCCTAGAATAGGCTGACCAATCCTGGTTGTGCTAGTCATGGCTAGCTCGGCCAATCAGACTCTGTAGGCGGGCAGCTAACCGACCAATCCCTGGGCTGCCTACTTTCCCCCATGTTAACTCTATGGGGGACCTTTAAACTTGTCACCCAGGGCATTGGCCAATCAGGAAGCCGCCTACTTCCCCATGTAAAGTCAATGGGGCTTTTGATTAGTTCTGCTGGCTGTCCTCCGCCCCGTGAATTCCACTCCTTAGTGGAAGCAAGTATAGTTCCAGGGCATGGGACGCTTCCCTGCCCTGAAGCCCGAGGATAGGGCAGTGGCAACCTCTAAACCCCCTGACACACGTAACAACACAGTCCACAGAGTCTGTTGGGTCTGCCCGGGGCAGACCAGACTGGGTGTTCCCAGTCACCCTATGCCCCCAATAAGCACAGGGTGACTTAGACCCAAGAGGGAACGTTGAAGCGGGCAAAGGAGCTTCCCTGGGCATGGCATCCACTTTCTTGTGGGAGGTGGCCGGCCCCCAGGCCCCTCCAGGAGCCAAGGGCATGATGGTTCCCGTGACATTTCCCCCCCTTCCAAATAAGACTAACCTGGGGCCAGACCCTTACCGGGTCTGCCAGCAGGTTAGTCATGTTCTCAGTCCATCCCATCTCCTGCACCATCCTTGGGATACCTGTCCCCCTCTGCCAGTATGATATCCTGTTCTGCAGGGGGAACACGGTAGAGTCAGCTGGCTGGGGGTTGTTGTGGCCCGCAGTCCCACGCCCCAGGGTAGGGGTAATGACGTCGCTGGGGAGGACTCTGGCCCTACTCACCACGGGAGGGGTAACGGCTCCACTGGGACGGATCTCAACCCCACCCACCAGGGCAGGGACAACAAGGCTCTTGGAGAGGACAGTGATCCCACACTCCAGGGAAAGGGCAACAAGGCCTCTGGAGAGGACAGTGGTCTCACTCTCCAGGGTAAAGGTGGCAGAGCCACTGGGGAGGACCTCGATCCCACTCCCCAGGGCAGGGGCAACAAGGCCCTTGGAGAGGACGTTCGTCCCACTCTCCAGGGCTGGGGTAGCAAAGTCGCTGGAGAGGACAGTTGTCCCACTCTCCAGGGCAAGTGTAGGGGCGCTGGTGATGACCGCAATCTCAGCTACGACACCCCCAGTTCCATCAGACATCTGCCGCTGGGGAGAGGGGTCAGCTACCTCCTCTCCCTGTAATACAAACAGCCGCTGGGGAGTGACACCAATCGCATCCACTCCCGAAATACAGCACCTCTCTGCTGTGGGGACATCCATACCAAACGGGTTAGCGGTGGCCGCAGCTTCGCCTGCTACCCGCTGACTAGACCATAACAGGTCGCTGAAGTCAGCCTCAGGAAGAGCCCCCTCTTCCACGGACAAGGTGCTTGTGGCGACCGCATTCTCATCCACTGCACCTTCCACGTCCATACAACGCTGCTGTGGGGGATAGGTGTGCACCACCTCTTCCTGGAGATCCCTACACTCCATCTCCAGTCCCCACTCCTGGGTTACAAGATCCTCCAGCTCTCTCCATACCTCGGGTATTTCTGACACCCCCAGCTGCATGGCTCGCCTGTCGCGGATCTCCCAGAACCGGCTTTCCCTGCGACTGCCAAAGTCCGGCTCCTCAGCCCTGGCATGCCACAACGAGCTGGGACCCCTGTAGGCGAAGCCGCTGCACGGGAGAGGAGTTTTGGGGAACCCGAACCACTCAAATCCGGTCCTGTCGCAGAAAGCCCCATACTGGAGATCCAGGCAAATGACATGTCCGATCCAGGATGCCAGTACCTCGCTTGTCTGGGGGTCCGAACTCGGCCCAATGATGCAGGGGCTCCACTGCTGTGTCTCGCTCTCATGCCTCTCTGCATAAGGGATGAAGCCCTCGGAGGAGAAGGAGTGTCCCTCTGCCTCCAGTGTGGCCCGCTGTTGTTCATAGCCGGATAGGGCTTGGCAAAGCATAGCCTCCATCTCCGTGTCTGATCGCTTGGCGTCTGCTGGTGGAGAGCTGCTTCATCGGTCTCCCATGAACTGTTGCTGAAACCTGGGGTCAAGCCCTGCGGCTATATCTCCCCCTGGATGCTGGTTTCAGTGTTGCTAAGACCGGGGTCAAGCCAGGTGGCTATATCTCCCCCTGGATGCTGGTCTCAGTTAGGTTCCTTGGCTTTATCTGTTTCAGGTGAAACGATCCTGGTGGTGGTTTGTATGTTCCAAACACCAACTGGGAAGCATCCCACCGCTGCCAACCAATGTAACGGATACCGCTGCCACCCAGCCTTGGGTGACTCCGTTAGTCGCCGCTTCCCTCGCTCTGGAACAGGAAAACTCCACCAGCTTCTCCCAAGGTATCCCAATCGCCAGGCAGGACTAGTGTCAGGATAACAAGAACTCTCCCAGCATACCAGCAGCTTAACCTCACCAGACAACACTTGTGTAGGTTAAAACAAGAACTCCTTTATTGGAACCAAGACACACATATTTATACAGGTTAACACAAAAGGCCAAGAGGGGTGGAGGGGCTATACAATGGTGGGCTGAACAAAACACACAATGGTATAAACATTTGGTGTACACATCATACAATGGACCAGACATGATTGCATTATTTGTACAAAAGGGGACTGTTGTGGGATACACACTGGGACAAAGGGCTGAGGGGCTGGAATACACATTGTAAAACAAAGGCCAGGAGGTTGAAGCATCTTTGAATATTCCGCTTCAACCCCTGGCCAATCCAGTGCCTAGAATAGGCTGACCAATCCTGGTTGTGCTAGTCACGGCTAGCTCGGCCAATCAGACTCTGTAGGCGGGCAGCTAACCGACCAATCCCTGGGCTGCCTACTTTCCCCCATGTTAACTCTATGGGGGACCTTTAAACTCGTCACCCAGGGCATTGGCCAATCAGGAAGCCGCCTACTTCCCCATGTAAAGTCAATGGGGCTTTTGATTAGTTCTGCTGGCTGTCCTCCGCCCCGTGAATTCCACTCCTTAGTGGAAGCAAGTATAGTTCCAGGGCATGGGACGCTTCCCTGCCCTGAAGCCCGAGGATAGGGCAGTGGCAACCTCTAAACCCCCTGACACACGTAACAACACAGTCCACAGAGTCTGTTGGGTCTGCCCGGGGCAGACCAGACTGGGTGTTCCCAGTCACCCTGTGCCCCCAATAAGCACAGGGTGACTTAGACCCAAGAGGGAACGTTGAAGCGGGCAAAGGAGCTTCCCTGGGCATGGCATCCACTTTCTTGTGGGAGGTGGCCGGCCCCCAGGCCCCTCCAGGAGCCAAGGGCATGATGGTTCCCGTGACAATACCCCTCTGGCATTGAAATGTTTAAAGGGATAGTAATACTTAACATGTAAAAAAAATATGTTGTAGGGTTTATCCCCCTGAGTAAAACAAGAGTACTCCCACTGCTGAAAGGTGTTTCATTCAAAAGTTATTAATTTTCAAAGTTGAATTTTTTAGGTGCAATATCACAGTGGCCTGAAATTGTATCATGGCGCTGTTGCTACACCATCCTATGGAGATTTATGGTCCCGGGACCAGAGCTGTCCATAGGATCGTGTAGCAACAGCGCCACTGTACAATTTCAGGCCACTGTGATACTGCACCTAAAATGAATAACTTTTGAATGAAACACCTTTCAGCAGTGGGAGTTCTCTTGTTTTACTCAGGGGGATAAACCCTACAACACATTTTTTTTTACATTTTAAGTATTACTATCCCTTTATGTTACTCTTTTTGTAAGTGAATGGTTTAGAAGAAGATGAAAGTATTTTTTTACACAGACTAATTTAACAGATATATACAGAAGTTTATACCCACATTACTGGGTCCTCATGTCCCTGGTATTAGTTGCCATCAAGGCATCATGCAACAGGATATGCTTGTTACGGCTTACCTTGACTTCAGCATCATCTGCAGACGCGAGGCTTCAAGCATGCTGCAGGCCTCTGTTTTATGTGTTTGCTTCCTGTAGTCTCCTCCTACCAACTTCCTACTTCCTCCCTCTGAGCTGCTGCTCCTACTTCCTGTGGAAGGGTTTAAAGGGCAGACTGAGGCCTGACTCAGTTGCCCTTGTGTTGTTGTTCATAGCAGATCTGTTACCTTGGGCTCCATGTATGACCTGGCTAGTCTTCCATCCATTCTAATGCTGACCTGTGGCTCTGTCTAACTATTCTTTTGCCTAACCTCTAATAGTGGACATCCAATCTGGTGCAGACTTGTGGCTCTGGCTGACTACCTGAACTGTGTATGACCCGGCTTGTCTGACTACCCCCTCAGGTGCTGACTTGTGGCTCTGTCTGACTATTCTTTTGTCTTTTCCCCTGGTGATCAGACACCCAATATAGTGCGGGTCTGGGGCTCTGGTAGACTTGCATATCTGACTACAGGCATGAGTCGGTTTTCACCTTACTTCTACTGACTGCAGGCGTGAGTCAGTATTCGCTCCTACTGACTGCAGGCGTGAGTCAGTATTCGCTCCTACTGACTGCAGGCGTGAGTCAGTATTCGCTCCTACTGACTGCAGGTGTCAGTCAATATTCGCTCCTACTGACTGCAGGTGTCAGTCAATATTCGCTCCTACTGACTGCAGGCGTGAGTCAGTGTTCACTCCTACTGACTGCAGGCGTGACTCAATATTCGCTCCTACTGACTGCAAGCGTGAGTCAGTATTCACCCTTACTGGCTCCAGGTGTGAGTTAGTGATATTTCCTTCTGACTGCAGGCTGAGTCAGACCTCATTCCTCATCGGATCAAGATCCTGGGTTCCTGTTCCACTTCCTGTTCCTGGTTCCAGCCGAGACTTCCAGTGGCTAAGGCCTAGTCTCCAGCACAGTGGTTTAGCATTGCAACCTATTTTTTCTGATAGCAGGATTGCTGGCTATTACCCTGTGCTTATTCCTATTGTATATATTGCATATATCCTCTTTATGTCATTTGTTAATAAACTGCATTAACTAAACCGTACTGACTCCTGAACTTCTCTGGGTAACCATAACAACTCTCACTGTAGAAAAAATGCGCGAGGAACTGATGCTGTAGTTGAATTTACGCATCTGGAGAGAGTAACATCCTAGCACTTTGGGACCCACACTCTGTGTTGCGTTACGCAGTCGGTGAGGGCATGACGTGATTCTGTTGTTCTGTTGATTCATTAACCTTCCTTTCTAATTTTATTGAAAAAATATAATTCAGAGTTTATCGTACTGATTAAAACAGGGAAACTGCAACTGTTGATAGATGTTTTATTGCAGCTGGAACTTTAATATTTTTTACAGTAGCTCTATTGTTAGACCATGCTATGGCCTTTAAAAGGTTAAAGGGATAGTAATACTTCATTTTAACTTTATTTTATTTTGTAGGCATTAAAAAAACATGAAGAACGATATAAGTCTTATCTCTCAGACCTTTATGGTTTGAGAGATATTCACAAGCAAAGTTTCCCCTCCCGCCCCTTTTACCTAGTGTAATCCATCTCTTCTCAGATGTGGAATCCAGTCCATAGACCAGACAGATAACAGAAGGGGACAATCTTCTTCCTATGAGAACAGTGAAAACCCTGCCACCCTTGACACATTTTTCAGGTTTTTCCCTTATCTTAATTGAAGATTGTCCCTCTCTGCAATCTACCTGGGCCACCTCCCTTCTGATCTGGCTGAGCAGTGTTACATCAGTAAAAGGGGCGGGAGGGGGATACTTTGTCATTGAATTACTCTTGTACTACAACTCTGACAGAATTGAAATAACACTCTCCAAAGTCCAAATACTATGATGATTAATTAGAGCTGCTTTTATTATGAAACATTACTATCCCTTTAAAGCCCAAGAAGAAGACTGAAGAGAGGATAGGCAGATTACCAAATTTCTGCGTACATAGTGGAAACAAAATGGCACAGGACCGAAGTTGTTGGAGGCTTGCTGAGGAGGGCTTCGTCCTGCAGTGGATCTACAATCGCTACAGATGATTATATATATGTAAGAAGTAGTTACCGAACCACACGTACACTGCCTGACTCCTAGAAATCTGCCTCATGAAAACAATTCAGTTGTCACCCTTTACCTATAAGATTATTCTTTACACTGGAATGTAGGTACAGGGATCTGCTGCTGGTCCATATAAATACTATATAGCAGGCATGTCAGGCCCGTGTGTAGTCCAGGGCCATGTTCTCAACATTGCTGTCTGTGGAGGGATGTGAGATTGGGGCTGTTCAAGTTGGGGAAGGAAAATATAGGGAATGGATGGAAGAGAAGGTGGATGGATAAAATGAGATGGATGGAAGAATGAAATCAAAGATATGAATGGATCGACCAGGGGATGAAAGATAATTGGAAAGTGGAGAGAGATGACAAGTGGGGGAGTTGAGAGATGATGGGTGGAAAAGCAGAGAAAAAATGTGAGGGGGAGCTGATGAGAGGCAATGGACAGTATCTGAGGACTTTCAAAATGAGCTGATCCAGAGATCTGTGCTATATTAACAGGTAAAGTTCCCCAGAGTGTAGATTATCTGTGATATGTCTCACATTGCTCTAACCCAGAGGTGTGTCAGTCAGTCTTCAGGAAACATTAACATGATAGAAATTATAGATATCATTGCTCCAACATGCACACACACAGACACACCACCACACACATATATACCACTACATACACACACACACATACCACTACATACACACATACGACTACATACACACACACACCACTACATACCCACACAAATATATCACTACATACACACACACACACACAAATATACCACTACACACACACACACACACACACACACCACCACACACCACTACACACCACCACACACCACTACACACACACACACACACATACCACTACACATACCACTACACACGCACACACACAAACACACACCACTACACACACACATACCAAACACACACACACAACACTACACACACACCATTACACACACACACACACACACACACACCATTACACACACTCACACATACCACTACACACACATACCACTACACAGTCACACATACCACTACACACACAAATCACTACACACTCACACATACCACTACACACACATACCAGTACACACACATATCACTACACACTTACACAAACCACTACACACACATACCAGTACACACACATACCACTAGACACCACCACACACCACTACACACACACACACACACACATACCACTACACATACCACTACACACGCACACACACAAACACACACCACTACACACACACATACCAAACACACACACACACACAACACTACACAGACCCACACACACCATTACACACACACACACCATTACACACACTCACACATACCACTACACACACATACCAGTACACACTCACACATACCACTACACACACATACCAGTACACACACATACCACTAGACACACATACCACTACACACACATACCAGTACACACACATACCACTAGACACACATACCACTACACACAGTAGTGTGTGTAGAAGAATACATTGAGATTTCGTTTTCAAGTATGTCCTGGATAGTTTTCAGTAGAGTGTTGCATATTTACACAAATTGAGAAGCATTATATATTACATGTTATTAAATATACATATGAATATACATACATATGGAAATGTTAAAATTATAAACAGTTACATTCTGTTTTTAGCTATAAAGAAGCATTTACTTTTAAGGATTTTAGACTGGGAGCAGATCTGGTTATTTCAGGCAGATAGTTCCAGGCCTTTGGCGCTCTGAAGGAGAAGGCAGATCTTCCTGCTTCTTTCTTGTATTGTGGTATACGTAGCGAGTTGTTTGCGGTGGAGCGGTGGTTATACTTAGTATGGAGATCTGGAGTGAGCATATTGCTCAGGTAGTGTGGTAGTTTTCCAGAGAAGTGGTTGTGTACTAAGCAAGAAAGGTGAAGGGCACATCTAGATTTGAGTGTTAACCAATTTAGTTATTTTAGCATATCACAGCGATGAGTAGAGTAATTACATTGGAGGCTAAAGAGGCATATTGAATTATACAGGGTGTCAAGTTTACTAAGATGGATTTCTGGCGCTGGAGCATAAACTACATCACCATAGTCTATGACAGGCAGCAATATCTGTTGCACAATACGTTTTCTAACCAGGGGACTTAAACATGATTTGTGTCTAAAAAGAGTACTGATTTTGGGACAAAGCTTGGAGGTTAACTTGTCAATATGATGTCCAAAAGTGAGGTTGGGGTCAAGCCACATACCAAGATATTTGTAGGAGTCCACTGGGGCCAATTTACGATTAGACTCCGTTACAAGGGATAGGTGGGTATTGCCGAGATTACACAGTTTGTGCTTTGTGCCAAATATCATTGTGACAGTTTTGTCTGTGTTTAAAAACAATTTGTTCCTTGCTATCCATCTTTCAACCTCACAGAAATCATGTTATAATACGGCCTCAAGGTGTGATATGTTTGAGTTTTTAGTATAGAGAATGGTGTCATCTGCATACATGTGTACTGAAGATGATTTGCAAACCTTGAGCAGATCATTTATAAAAAGAGAAAATAGAAGAGGGCCAAGAATGGAGCCTTGAGGAACTCCACTTGTTACTTTGAGCAGAAGGGAGTCATTGCCAGCAACTGACACATACTGCATTCTGTCTGATAAATAGGATCGGAACCAGTTTAGAGAATTATTACCCAGTCCTGATCTTTAGAGTTTATTTATAAGAATATGGTCTACTGTGTCAAAAGCCTTGGCAAAATCTAGGAAAATGGCTCCTGTGAGGTCACCATTTTCCATGCCCGTCTCTATATCGTTGGTTACTTTTAGGAGGGCCGTGACTGTGGAGTGATTTGGTCGAAAGCCTGATTGAAGTGGGGTGAAAAAACTAGTCTGTTGGTAATATTTATTTAGTTGCACGTTTACACATTTCTCTAGGATTTTGGATAAAGTGGGGAGTAGGGCTATTGGTCTGTAGTTTGATACTACATTTTTATCCCCACTTTTGTGGATAGGCACAACTCTAGCCACCTTCCAGGATTTGGGCATGTACCCTGTTGCCAAAGAGGTATTAATTAAAGATGCACTCGGTTTGGCCATTACCATAGCACTGAGCTTTAATAACATTGCTGGTAGTTTGTCAGGGCTAGATTGGCATTTCATTTTTGGATTGAGGAGGTGATCATATATTTCGCTTTCATTTACTGGCATGAAATTGAATTCATTTTCAGAACTGGACCGGGCAACAGGTGCCAGTGAATGTTCTGTAGATGGCTGAACTTCCGAGTTATCTTTGTTGTGTGTAATCAGGGTGGTGGCACATCCAACAAAGTAGCTGTTAAATGCATTGGCTATGGCTATGGGGCACTGTATTGTTTCATTATCTACAATTATAGTTGATGGGTGAGTATGATTAGGAGGGTTATAGAGGTTTTTAATAACCTTCCAAAAGTTGGCTGGCTTTGAAATGTTACTGTTTAAGTTTTCAGTAAAATATTGTGCTTTTGGTAATTTTGTTTGTTTTGTACATGTATTCCTTAATTGTCTGTATGTAGTGTGATCATATGCGGAGCCGGTTTGTTTAAATTTTGTCCATAAGGAATCTCTGAGACTGTATAATTGAATCAAGTCAGCTGAGACCCAGGGTAGATGTGCCCCCCTAACCCTGACCTTTCTTAGTGGGGCATGGGTATTACAGACCTATAAGAATTCAGAGTTAAAGAATTCTATCGCTGAGTCTAGGTCTGGTATTAGCTGTATTCTCTGCCATGAGCAATTTCTTAAATCATTTAGGAAGGACTGAAGATTAAAATTTCTAAATGATCTCGTGAGTATTACTTTGGAATATGACTTGACTGGTTTTATTTTGTGGACACAGTAAACTATGGAGTGATCGCTAAACACATTTGCTAGTACACCTGAATCTTGGATTCTCCTTGTGCAGGATGAAAGGATCCAGTCTAGCAGAATATGGTTGGATGTTTTAAGATTTATGCGAGTAGGGGAGGATATTTGTTGTGATAAGTTCAATGTTTTAAACAATGAACAAAATTTTTCATTCCTGGAGTCTAGCCAATTAATATTAAAGTCTCCAAGAACCACCAGCTCGCTTTTCTTGTTTTGAGTGGCAATCCCCTTTAGGTGTTGTGCTATGTCTGAAAGGGTATGTGCTGGGGTATTTGGCGGTCTGTAGATGCCTACAATTATTATTTGTTTTGAATATGGAAGACAAATGTTGCCAGCAATGTATTCATAAGAATCAGAGTTATGAGAGTCATTTAGAAGTGTAAAGTTTACTGATTCCTGTATGTATATGATTACCCCTCCTCCTCGCTTTGCACGGTCTTTTCTAAAGCATGAGTATCCATCTATGGCAACAGCAGTATCAGCTATTTTTGGGGATAACCAGGATTCAGTAAGAATAAGAATTTTAGGTTTGTATGCATAACACCATGCTTTTAGTTCGTCCATTTTGGGCAGTATACTGCGTATGTTGCAGTGCACAAAAGACAGACCCTTTTTAAAGGGGAGGTTGCCATTTATTGCTATTTGAGGGCCAGGGTTGGTTTCTATGTCATTTGCCAAGGCAAGTAATAGAATTTATAAAAATGTAGTGATTTGTTTTCTGTGAGCATCTAGTGAGAGGGTGCGTCTGTTGCTGTAATTACTGGGGCTGGGTGAGCTTGTTTTTAATACTCTCCACCAGCATTCAGAGGGAAGTGCACATGTATGCAGAAGTCCATGGTGTATTAATATGGTATGGTGCGGGTGCGGGGCATGGTTGCAGGGATAAGAGGAATTCTGTATGAATAGTGGAATGGTTAGTACACATAGAAGTAATATGTTCATGTTGGCATGCATATGACAAGGCTCACAGGGTTCATACAGATAGACAAACCAGCTGAGATTAAAAATTAAATTAATATAACAAGTATAAAATTATCTATTTTCTCCAATTCCTCTTTATTCATTTGCCTGTATTAATCAGTAGGTGTGCTACAGCAGCTGTGTTTCTTTCCTGTCCACTCTTCTGTCCAACTCTCTTGTATAACTCTCCATACTCCAATAAGGTGTTACTTACATAAGGTTGTAATACCCTGGCAAATAATAATAATCCTTTATTTATATAGTGCACACAGATTCTGCAGCGCTTTACACTCATATTGGTTCCTGTCCCCATTGGGGCTCACAATCTAAATTCACCTATCAGTGTGTTTTTGGAGTGTGGGAGGAAACCCATGCAAACACAGTGAGAACATACAAACTCATTGCAGATGTTGTCCTTGGTGGGATTTGAACCCAGGACCCCAGCGCTGCAAGGCAACAGTGCTAACCACTGAGCCACCTCTAACTGGGCTCTAGATATATACTAGATGGAGCCCCTAGGAAGACTGACACACTGACTGAGGGAATTCCAAATTACAAATTGTTTAGCCCTGGACCCACCCTGAGTGCGGTCAGCTGTGACCATTAAAACATCTGATAAGGAGCAGACACAGAGACATAGGACAGGGATGGGGGAGGTAAGCAGTATGGAGACTGGAAAAAGGGCTAATTGTTAGTACATACCATAGGGGGTTAAACTTGTACAGGGAGATTGCATGGGATTTGAAGTTCCAGTTTAAAATGGGCCTGTTTAGTACATACCACACAAAGGGTTAAAATTGTGAGGGGAGACAGTATGAGATTTGTTCTTCCACACAACAGGACTGGCTTGTACATACCACACAAAGGGTTAAAATTGTGAGGGGAGACAGTATGAGATTTGTTCTTCCACGCAACAGGACTGGCTTGTACCTACCACACAAAGGGTTAAAATTGTGAGGGGAGACAGTATGAGATTTGTTCTTCCACGCAACAGGACTGGCTTGTACCTACCACACAAAGGGTTAAAATTGTGAGGGGAGACAGTATGAGATTTGTTCTTCCGCACAACAGGACTGTCTTGTACCTACCACACAAAGGGTTAAAATTGTGAGGGGAGACAGTATGAGATTTGTTCTTCCACACAACAGGACTGGCTTGTACCTACTACACAAAGGGTTAAAATTGTGAGGGGAGACAGTATGTGATTTGTTCTTCCTCACAACAGGACTGGCTTGTACATACCTGTAAGGGACAAGAGAACCTCATTAGGAGAAAGTCTTCATAAAACACAGCATATTGGATACATATTTTTCTCTCTTGTATAACTCTCAATACTTGGATAAGGTGTTACTTAGATAAGGTGGTAATACCCTGGCAAATGTCACCCCGGCATAATGCTACCCCTAACTGGGCTCTAGATATATACTAGATGGAGCCCCTAGGAAGACTGACACACTGAGAGTTCAGCTCATTTACAGTTAGTATTGCGTGCAGGCATGCGAGTTGCGGGGCGGGGGCTGGTTGGAGGAGAGAGTGAAAGTAAGCGTGGAATGAAGGTGAGGGGTTTTGGGAAGAATTATGGGGAGAGGAGGAAACAAGATTTGTCTGTAGAAGAGTGAGAGAGATAAGAAGAAGACAGGAGAATTATTAGCTGGAGGGAGATGGAGGGACGTGAGTGCAGGAGGAGAACGTAAAATAGAGATATGGGTGTACGGAGGAGAAGATAGAGACAGAGATGCAGAGGCTAGACCAGTGGTTCTCAACTCGGGTCCTCGGGACCCACTAACAGGCCAGGATTTGATGATTTCCTTGTTAGAGCACAGGTGAGTTAATAAATGTGAATGAGCCTCTGATCACATGATTTCCTTGTTAGAGCACAGGTGAGTTAATCAATGTGAATGAGCCTCTGATCACATGATTTCCTTGTTAGAACACAGGTGAGTTAATCAATGTGAATGAGCCTCTGATCACATGATTTCCTTGTTAGAGCACAGGTGAGTTAATCAATGTGAATGAGCCTCTGATCACATGATTTCCTTGTTAGAACACAGGTGAGTTAATCAATGTGAATGAGCCTCTGATCACATGATTTCCTTGTTAGAACACAGGTGAGTTAATCAATGTGAATGAGCCTCTGATCACATGATTTCCTTGTTAGAACACAGGTGAGTTAATCAATGTGAATGAGCCTCTGATCACATGATTTCCTTGTTAGAGCACAGGTGAGTTAATCAATGTGAATGAGCCTCTGATCACATGATTTCCTTGTTAGAACACAGGTGAGTTAATCAGTGTGAATGAGCCTCTGATCACCACACCTGTGCTCTAGCAGAGAAATCCCTAAGTCCTGGCCTGTTAGTGGGTCCTGAGGACCGGACTTGAGAACCACTGGGCTAGACTATCATGGGTGGGGGAGAGGGAGACATCAGTGGTCAGGAGAGAGAGAAAGACATGGAACAAAAATAAGATACATAGTTACATGCAGTTCATGGAGGACAGATGGCACATCTCAGGAATGTTTTTTTGCAAACCAGAGGTGTTTATTTTTGAATATCACCAACACCTCTGGTTTGCAGAAAATGTTCCTGAGATGTGCCATCTGTCCTATATAAATACATATATAAATATATAATACAACACACAATGGGATACCAGATAGTGGGCCAGTTTTAAAAAAAATCCCCCAGGCTGGTATTCCAGTACAATCCGCCCCTGAGGGTGACCACATTTCCCGGGAATGGCAGAATGGAAATGTGGTCACCCTACCTCTGGCACTCAAAGTGTTAAACGGTTCAGTTAGTTCAGGTACTCTGAATTCTCCAGTCTGAAAAAAAGTGCCTGCAACTGTCATGTCCGCCCCCATGGATTTGATATCCAGGACTATACCTGGAAACTCCCAGGGTGAGAGAGTCCAGTGTTACCTGCTCTGTGATTCACACCAATGAAATGCTTCTTCAGTCTCTGAACTGATGTCAGTTCTAGCAGTGAGGCAGAGGGAGAAGTCCTGCCTGTCTCGTGTGTGTTCTGACAGGGAGATCTGTACATTATGGTATGTCATTGGTTGATCGAGGACTGATTGCAGAGCCTGGGGGTTTCTGCAAGCAGGTACATATCACCCATAATCTACCTTATTGGGCTCGCTAAGCATTGATACATTAAAGATCTCAGGGACGGCCCATTTTCAACGTTCCCAGGTACGTCCAGGACTGATTGCAAATATTTTCTCTTGAACAAAGGCTTAAGGGCAAAATATTCATAGGGTCATTAGGATTTTCAGTCCATAGTAAGGTAAGTTGGGGAATATTATTAGGAGGCATAAGGGAGGTTGTGATTTTTTTGTGTTTGCTGTGTTGAATTACTGGAATTCTTTTCCATTAAACATCTTCAACTGGCTGGTTTATGACTCAGGTGGAGTCCTGAAATTAGAGGGTTTTTTCCCCCCGAGCACAGTTGCCGTGCCAGGAGACGCGCTCTCTCTTCACACCTGTGTGCTGTCCTTGGCTCGCACTGAACACCACAACATTCCACAACCTGCAGCGATGCAAGCAGCAGAAGGACGGGCTCATTACCAGACCCTCTGATTTTTATTATTTGGCAAGGCTGAATTACAAGGGTTAAACATTTCTTTTTTCTTTTTTACTGCCTGTGCGGTTGAGGGATATTAACCCTCTAGGTTCTTGATAGGACATGTCTTACACCTTGAAGATTAGAATGGCGTGCAATGCATTGGATACAAATCTCTGCCATGGAAGGAGTTGATTGAAATGCAATTTTTTAACTCTTTGTGTTCCAAACCCTTGTGCACTCTAAGGGTTAAAGGAACTGGAGGGGTAAGCACACATTGCAAAGCACTGCACGTCCCACACCCCCAATTGCCCTTGACCCATTAACCCTTTCAGCACCAGAGAAGTACGCAAAGCATTGCTTTGCTATGCTTTACATACCCCACTGGCACTGAAGGGGTTAAGGTCTAGAAGGTTGTGCAATGAAATGCATTCTCGTATAAGCGTCCCTGAATTAAAAGGATATGGGAACCTTTATGAACACAGCCCCCAGATCGAGTGTCCAATTGCCCATCCTATATAATAATTCGCTAAATCGTGTGTAACGCCGTGAGATGCGCAGTAGACACTTCTGCGCGTGCTGCAGTCATGCACAGTAGAGGCTGCCCGTGCCGTGGCTGATGCAGAGCTGGGCGCACCGAAGGAGCGTCCAGCTCTGTATCAGACATGGCGCGGGCAGTCTCTACTGCGCGTGACTGCCCCACGACCTGGTGGTAAAAACAAGTAGACGCATTAGCTTGGAAGGGATTAGAGCATAAGACCAGTCTAACCCAGTGGTTCTCAACCTTTCTAGTGCCGCGACCCTTTGATAATATTTCCCAAGTTGTGGGGACCCCTAACATAAAATTATTTTCGTTGCTCCTTCATCGCTGTAATTTTGCTACTGTTATGTTACAAAACATCAATTTTCTGATGGTTTTAGGCAGGGGTCAAGTCCTGGGAAAAGAAGTGTGGGAACTCACCCAAGATTCCCCCACCCAAAATAAATATATATGGCTCACGTCAAGATTGTCTCTCTCTATACGTGTGTGTGTGTATCATTGCATGTATGGGTGTGTCTATCTCACTCTATGTATGTCAGTGCATGTGTGTGGGAGTTTGTGTGTCTATATGTGTGTATGTCTGCACCATGTGTCTTTGTCTCTATTACTGTTGCATGCACACACATTTCCCCCCATCAGCTCCATATTGCCCCATCAGCTCCATATTGCCCTCGCATTGCCCCATCATCTCCATATTGCCCTCACATTGCCCCATCAGTTCCATCTTGCCCCCATCAGCTCCATATTGCCCTCACATTGCCCCCGATCAGCTCTAACTTGCCCCGATCAGCTCCACATTGCCCCCCATCATCTCCATCATCTCGCAACCCACAGGTTGAGAGCCACTGGTCTAACGCATTTCGCTCTAAATGTCACTTAATCATAGACTCATTGAGATACTGCACCTAAATCATTAAAGTTTGAGCTGGGATGACTTTTGAATAAAACACCTCTCGGCAGTGGGAGTTCTCTTGTTTTACTCAGGAGCATAAATGCTACAAAATATACATAGTAACACAGTAACATAGTAAATTAGGTTGAATAAAGACACAAGTCCATCAAGGTCAACCTTTGCCTCATACCCTAGTGACATGAGAACTGTATAGCTTTCCTGATACCAAATAAGTTAGTCTTTATCAGACCTTCCTGATCTGCCTACTAATAAACTGTATAACTCTGTATGTTCCCTTTTGAAAGAAATGTATCTAATCTTCTCTTAAATGTATCCATTGTATCTGCCATAACCACCTACTTGGGCAATGAATTCCACAATTTAAAAGACCTCACTGTAAAAAAACCTGTGAATCTCCCTTTTAACTTAGAAAACCCAAAGTCTCGGGGTGGATCCTGAGATTTCACAGGTACGTCAATGCGACCGGCATTTTTTTGTATACATGTCTACTTTAAAAGAGTTGATCTGGCAGCCCTAACTCCTCTGGCACTCAAATTAATAATAAACTAATTAAAGAAATGTTAATGTTTATGATCATTTCTGATATCAAGATTAAATAACTTAACAGGGAAGTGTCTAGGAATGTAATATGCATAGGGTGGAGGAGAGGATGGAGAGGGGCAGAGGGGTAACTAGAAGCCACAGGGCCCTGGCGCAAAAATTGCCATGGCCCCCCCCCCGACCACATTGCCCCCCTATTGGCCACCTCCACTGGCCATCTCCACATTGCCCCACATTGCCTCCACATTGCCTCCACATTGCCTCCAATCTCCACATTGCCCTCAATCTCCACATTGCCTCCACATTGCTCCCACATTGCCTCCACATTGCCTCCACATTGCCTCCAGTCTCCACATTGCCCCCAATCTCCACATTGCCTCCGCATTGTCCCCAGTCTCCACTTTGTTCCCAACCTCATCATTGCCTCCAATCTCCACATTGCCTCCACATTACTCCCCATCTCCACATTGCCTCAGCATTGCCTCCACATTGTCCACACATTGCCTCCAATCTCCACATTGCCCCCCAGTCTCCACATTGCCTCCAATCTCCACATTGCATCCACATTACTCCCCATCTTCACATTGCCCCCACATTGCCACATATTGCCTCCACATTGCCCCCACATTGCCTCCAATCTCCATATTGCCTCCAAAATGCCCCAATCTCCACATTGCTCACAATCTCCACATTGCCTCCATATTGTCCCCAATCTCCACATTGCCTTCACATAGCCCCCAATCTCCACACTGCCTCCACATTGCCCCCAGACTCTACATTGCCTCCAATCTCCATATTGCCTCCACATTACTCCCCATCCTCACATTGCCCCCACATTGCCTCAGCATTGCCTCCACATTGCCCCCACATTGCCTCCAATCTCCATATTGCCTCCAAAATGCCCCAATCTCCACATTGCTCACAATCTCCACATTGCCTCCATATTGTCCCCAATCTCCACATAGCCCCCAATCTCCACACTGCCTCCACATTGCCCCCAGACTCTACATTGCCTCCAATCTCCATATTGCCTCCAAAATGCCCCCAATCTCCACATTGCTCACAATCTCCACATTGCCTCCACATTGCCTCCAATCTCCACATTGCCTCCACATTACTCCCCATCTTCACATTGCCCCCACATTGCCTCAGCATTGCCTCCACATTGCCCCCACATTGCCTCCAATCTCCATATTGCCTCCAAAATGCCCCCAATCTCCACATTGCCCCCAATCTCCACACTGCCTCCACATTGTCCCCAGTCTCCACATTGCCTCCAATCTACACATTGCCTCCACATTGTCCCCAGTCTCCACATTGCCTCCAATCTCCACATTGCCCCCAATCTCCACATTGCCTCCACATTGCCCCCAGTCTCCACATTGCCTCCACCTTACTCCCCATCTCCACATTGCCCCCACATTGCCTCAGCATTGCCTCCACATTTCCCCTACATTGCCTCCAATCTCCATATTGCCTCCAAAATGCCCCAATCTCCACATTGCCCCCAATCTCCACATTGCCTCCACATTGCCCTAAGTCTCCATGTAGTCTCCACATTGCCTTCAGTCTCCACATTGTCCCCAATCTCCACATTGCCTCCACATTGCCCCCAATCTCCACATTGCCTCCATATTGCCCCCAATCTCCACATTGCCTCTACATCGCCCCCAGTCTACACATTGCCCCCAATCTCCATGTTGCCTCCACGTTGCCCTCAGTCTCCACATTGTCTCCAATCTACACATTGCCTCCACATTGCCCTCAATCTCCACATTGCCTCCACATTGCATCCAATCTCCACATTACCTCTACATCGCCCCCAATCTACACATTGCCCTCAGTCTCCACATTACCTCCACATATTATGACACAAGTAGCATTATTTGAGCACGCCCATCTCACCCTGACTGAACCCCTCCCAAATTATGTCATGACCAGTATCATTTGGACCATATCACACTGACTAAGACCCTCCCAAATAATGACACAAACAGCAGCATCTGGACACTCACACTGATCCTAATCCCTCCCATATTAGGACACAAATACTTCATTTAGATACTCCCGTTTCCATACCTCCCAACTGTCCCTCTTTTGGAGATATTACAGATCCATACGTCCCAAGTGTCTCTCTTTAGGAGATATTAGGAATCCATACCTCCCAAGTGTCCCTCTTTAGGAGATATTAGGGCTCCATACCTCCCAAGTGTCCCTCTTTAGGAGATATTAGGGCTCCATACCTCCCAAGTGTCCCTCTTTAGGAGATATTAGGGAACCATAGCTCCCAAGTGTCCCTTTTTAGGAGATATGAGGGGTCCATACCTTCAAAGTGTCCCTCTTTAGGAGATATTAGGGGTCCGTACCTCTCATGTGTCCCTCTTTAGGAGATGTTAGGGCCCACATCTCCCAGATGTCCCTCTTTAGGTGATATTAGGGGTACATATCTCCCAAGTGTCCCTCTTTAGGAGATATGAGGGTTTGATACCACCCAGGTGTCCCTCTTTAGGTGATATTAGGGTTTGGTACCTCCCAAGTGTCCCTCTTTAGGAGATAGGACAGTTCCTCTTTGTGACCAAAATCCTACTGTCCCTCTTTCCCACCCTAGTGCCCCTATTTTTAGGAGATTAGACTGTATGATGTGTATATAAGTGTATTGCGTTGCTCCACAGCAATAAAGCTCACATTACTGTTTGTGCATAACCTAGAGAAAACACTGCTTACACACACACACACCAGCAGGACTTCTCCGTCTACCTTACAGAACAGCGTAGAGATATTGGTGACAAGCAGGACTTCTGCCTCTGCCTTTCTGGTACAAATGGCACTAATATAGAGAGTAAAGAAGCTCTTGATTGGTTCAGACCATATAGAACAGGAAGTAACTGCCCACAGTGCATGGTTTATGATATACCTGAATGAGTACAGGTGGATCAATCAAAGTGACTGATTCAATAGCTAATCCTCCTGTGCTCCAGCTGGATATCCTGACAACATGCTCTGTTGGTACATAGTTGGCTAACCCTGATACAGAACATGAAATACTAAAAGGGGGATTTATAAAAAGTGTTCTTCTTTGTTTTTGTGAATGTATCCTTAAAGGGGATCTACCTGCCTCTCTCTCTATCCAGCCTCCTCCGATGACGGAGGCTTTCTGTCTGTAAGCTGGAGCGCTCTCACTGGCCAGAAATCAATCTCTGCCAATGAGTGCGCTCCAGCTTACAGACTAGGGTGACCACGGGTCCCGGAACGTCCGGGACTGTCCCTTATTTCAGGGACATGTCCCGCGTCCCGGGTCCCCTTCAACCGGGACAATGAAGTGTCCCGGAATGAAGCCAAGCCGCCCTGAATGTCAGCCTGCAAGCGGTGTGTCACATCATGGACGCCGCTTGCAGGCTGACATCCAGGGCGGCAATGCAGCTTACCTGATCTCCTGGAGGTAAGCGCTCTAGTAATACAGAGCGCTGGGAGATGACATCATCTCCCAGCGCTCTGCATTACTGAGCACAGCGCGCGGGAGCTTCAGCTCTGTGCCGGAGGAGGCACAGAGCTCCCTCTTGACACGCCGCTAGACCACCAGGGACTCAAGGTAAGGCAATAGGGTGACCACGTCCCGGAATGGCAGAAGGGAAATGTGGTCACCCTATTACAGACAGAAAGCCTCCGTCATCGGAGGAGGCTGCATAGAGATAGGCAGAGTGGCGGACTGCGGTACAGATCGGTTAACTGCGGTCTGCCTGGAAGTAGGGACAGGGCCGTATTTATTATTTTAATTTTCCCAAACAAGAGTTGTTGGGTTTTTTTAAATCTATACACTTTTCATTATATACAATATTAAACAAAACTATTTAGGCAAAGTTGTAAAGGGCTGATATATCCCCTTTAACCCCTTAAGGTCCAGTGATCCCACGGTGTCTGGTCCTTTAAGGACCAGATGGACAAGTTTGACGTGCTGTCCCACGTGACTGATCACGTGGGGCGGCACGTTGAAAGAAGGACTGAAAGAGATCGCTCCGGTCTTGGAGCGATCAACTTCAGTCCCCAGTATTACTCACCGCACTCCTGCAGGAGCGTGGTGAGTAAAAGTACGTGACGTACCAGGACCGTCACTGGTCCTTAAGTGCCGGACCAGCGTGACGGCCCGGGTATGTCACAGGACGTGAAGGGGTTAAATGTCCTTATTCCTTATTATGAGTGTTGATATTTATAGGTGCATTTATAAATGTGGTAACCACAGATATAAGAACAGGTCAGGCATACTCTTAAATATTTGGTGAAAATACTGTCACTAAAGTGCCACCAGATGAGATGGCTCATTTGGTTAATGCACCAGCTGTCGAATCTGTTCAAGGTCACGGGTTCTAGTCTTGGCAAGGTCATCACAAACCTTCACCTCGCTACATTAGGTACAAGGAGTGCTTGAAAACAAGAGCCAATCTCAATATATTCTCCATGGTAAAATACGTTCAGAAAAAATAATTAAATTCACTACTCCACATTTTTACAAACTTCCTTAGGACATTTAACCATTAGGATTCCAGAGGGGTACGCAATGCATTGCTTTTGCTCTGGCACTCAAAAGGTTAAAAAAGTTATGTCCTCCTAAACTGTCATTAATACTTTCATAACTACCAGCGACAATCTTACAGCCATTTTAACACTTCTTTTTGATTAAAGGGATGGTATTGCTTAAAGTTAACTAATTTTAATATTGAAGATATTAAAAACATGAACAGAATGAGGTATGTTGCATCTATCAATCTTGTATAGTCTGAGAGATAGAAGCATCTAAAGTTCCTGTTTCACAAGAAGTCTGCCCTCTAGCTGAGAGAAGCAGATTATGGTCCCGGGGCCGTCCTGAGGCTCTTCAGCAGAGCCAAAATAGCGCTATATAGAAATAAATACTTAATTGGAATGGTCTACAAGCAAACCAGGCACACTTTGTAGACCGTTCAAATTAAGTATTTATTTCTATATCGCTCTATTTCGGCTCTGCTGAAGAGCCGCAGGACCGTCCCGGGACCAGAATCTGCTTCTCTCAGCTAGAGGGCAGACTTCTTGTGAAACGGGAACTTTAGATGCTTCTATCTCTCAAACTACACAAGTCTGAGAGATGGGGCATAACTCAGTCTATTCATAATTTTAACCCTTTGCGTGCCACGGGAGTATGCAATGCATTGCTTTGCAATCCGTTGTGTACCCCTCTGGCACTCAAAGGGTTAATATCTACAATATTAAAACTAGTTAAATTTAAGCAAAGCTATCCCTTTCACTCCACTTTTATAATTCTCCCCCTAGATTCTCTCACATTTAGCCCAACTCTGAGATTACTGTTAAAAACCTTAGTGTTCCTAGTATGTTACTAACCCTCCTCTGAATTCATCTGTCTGAACTTGGCCGTAGGGTTTGACCCTAACTTTTAGTTTTTTACCAAAATTCTCAGAATTATGCAGCCCAGGGCTACCTCTTGGCAGGATGGAATTATTCCCTTCCTAAATGCAGGTGGGAAATTGCTCATTGTGTAAAGGTGAGTCAATCAACACGAGTGAGACATTTAATTGGTATCTAAATGATTGACTCACGGGATTAAAAGTGTTAAATTTCATTCCTTGCAGATACACAAGGATCGGTTTTATTAAAATCTGTGATTCATTATGTTATTGTAATGATGGTGCTTGCTGAGGATTAACTCCTTGTATGCTACAATACGATGCCAGGTCATGGATTTAATAAGAAACACACATAAAAATGCAGTCAGATTTGTTACATGGGAACCACCGTATCCCAGTCCTAATCAATGAATCCCTATAGCATGCATTTCATGTAACTCCTCCAGTGAGATAAACTCTCTAGTTCCTATGTTATTCTATGGGAGAGCTTTAGTTATAGACTACAGGGGAGATGTACTAAGGTGTGATAAAGAGGAGATAACTTCTCCAGTGAGAAAAACTGTCCAGTTCCTATGTTATTCTATGGGAGAGATTTAGTTATAGACTACAGGGGAGATGTACTAAGGTGTGATAAACAGGAGATAACTTCTCCAGTGAGATAAACTCTCCAGTTCCTATGTTATTCTATGGGAGAGATTTAGTTACAGACTACAGGGGAGATGTACTAAGATGATAAAGAGGAGATAACTTCTCCAGTGAGATAAACTCTCCGGTTCCTATGTTATTGTAAGGGAGAGTTATCTCCTCTTAATCACACCTTAGTACATCTCCCCTGTAGTCTGTAACTAAATCTCTCCCATAGAATAACATAGGAACTGGAGAGTTTATCTCACTGGAGAAGTTATCTCCTCTTTATCACACCTTAGTACATCTCCCCTGTAGTCTGTAACTAAATCTCTCCCATAGAATAACATAGGTACTGGAGAGTTTATCTCACTGGAGAAGTTATCTCCTCTTTATCACACCTTAGTACATCCCCCCCTGTAGTCTATAACTAAATCTCTCCCATAGAATAACATAGGAACTGGAGAGTTTATCTCACTGGAGAAGTTATCTCCTCTTTATCACACCTTAGTACATCTCCCCTGTAGTCTGTAACTAAATCTCTCCCATAGAATAACATAGGAACTGGAGAGTTTATCTCACTGGAGAAGTTATGTTTGAAGGCATTTAAATAATAATTATAATAATAATTCATAATATCATTAGCTGATAATTTAAGTCATGTAAAAAGTAATAAAATAATATTTGCTAAGATTTTTTGGAAGTCAAATAAAAAAAAATAATGTAATAAAAGTTACATAATATTTATTTTTTTAAGTCATAAATATATTAATTAACCTTTTAAGTACCAGAGACCTGTGCAACACATTGCTGTACCTTTCTGGCCCATAATGGATTAATGATAAAGTTAGCAAATACTTTTGCATATTATTGTTATTTAATAATAATTATAATGAATTAATAACATTAATTAATAATTGTGTCATATAAACAGTAAAAGTAATGACGTGTGCTAATACATTTTTAAAGGTGTACATAACGTTCATAATAATCATTAATGATAATTAGTAATATCGATATTAGCTAAGACTTTTGAAAGGAAAAACAGAATTAAAATAATAATAAGTTATGTAGGATTTAAAAAAAAAATGAAATTAAAAGAGATAATAATATTTATCGGTTTAAGGACCACGGATGTGTGCAAAATAATTTGCAATGTTTTTTTTTACTCCCCTCTGGTCCTGAAAGGGTTAACCTTTTGAGTGCCAGAGAGGTATCCAACTCATTGTATTGCAATGCATTGGATACCTCTCTGGCACTCAAAGGGTTAAAATTGCGTCATTATTTTTTATCTTGGTTTATTATTAATAATGAGAATGTAATATCCAATTAGTTGGCGCTATATAAATAAATAATAATAATAGCATAATAATAACAATATACAGTTGGTTAACCCTTGCAATGCGTTGCGAACCCCTCTGGCATGCAAAGGGTTAGGAATTTGCCTAACCCTATGCCATATGTATTAGCTGTTTGTTTTTTTTCTTTCATTTATGTAACTGAAAAAAATAAGTTATATAAGATGATTTAAGATGTTTGCAATGATTTATGTTCCAAATGCAGAATAAAATCCCAGGACCCCATAGACATAAAGTGGGATTAGTGGGCAGGATTGGGGCTGCTGTCAGGCTGCTGTGATTAGTGAACTGTCAGAGCAGCCTGCAGTGCAGGAGAAGTCCAGTGCCGCTGATGTCCTGTGGGAGGCGTCTGATCTCCACCACTTTAAAGCACAAGTCTCTTGACTGCTCAGTCCCACTTGCACGATGTCTCCCACTCTCTCCTGACAAGTCGGATCCCTCCACAAGGAGAAGCCAGTTGGAATTAGAGGAATCACCCGGAGTTTGGTCTCATTGAGCGCTGGAAGGAATGGTGACCCCTGCCCAGTCCGGCGGCAGACCCAGGATTATTATCTGAGAGGCGGAACCTCTGAGATCTCTGGTTAGGAACATTCACACTATTGGACTTTCATGGAGCTGAGAATATTGATCCTATTGGGGATTATTGTGACTTGTGACACAGGTAATCAGATCCCCCGTTGCCTTGTGTGCTGACTGTGTATCTGTGATGTATGGACATCAGACCGCTCTGTGTTAACTCATTCCTGTCCTTATTGGCATCATGCAGAGGTACTGGATTAGGAGTTTCGGGATTAACGCTTTGAGCGCCAGAGGGTCGGGCGTTTTAACGCGTTGCCCACCACCCAGCTGGAGCTGAAAGGGTTAATTATTTGCATCTGCTTGTTGTATAGAGGCATGAGAAATGCATATTTTTTTATTGGGGGATGAGAGGGTTTTGGGGGGTCATGATTGGGATAGGAGATAAATGCCTGTGGTCTGGAAGGGGTGTGGGTAATTTCATTTGGGATGGGGGGGGGGGGGTAAAGCATTTGATCTATATGGGGGGGGGGGTCATGTATACGTTTATAAAGGGGGGGGGTCACCGCTCCGTGTTCGCAGGGGTTAAGGCCGTGTTCTAAGAGGTGTGAAAGGGCTCGTCAATCTGTGGCTCTCCAGCTGCGGAGAACTACGATTCCCACCATACAGAACGAGCCGGAGTTGTAGCCCCCAAGAGCTGGAAGTCCAAACACTGAGTGCACCGGGGTATCGCGTCCCGGAGATTTGGGGGTGATGTGTGTATAGTCATTGAGGGTGTCGGTATTTTAGAACTTGGGGGTTAGGCTGATAATGTGGGGGATGTCAGTGTTTTAACCCTTTGCGTGCCAGAGAGGTATCCAACGCACTGCGTTTCAGTGAGTGGGATCGCTCCCTGGAACTCAGAGGGTCAGGTATCTGAGAATCCGGTTTCAGAACTTGGGTGTTTATGGACATATTTTGGGGGGTATCATTTTTGGCGCTCAGTAAGTCATTGCTAATCATTTGTGGGGTATCAGTGTTTTAGATATTGTTGGAGTGTCATTGTTTTACAACTTAGGGATGTTTGTATAATAGTTGAGGGTGTCAGTGTTTTAGAAATTGGGGGTTAGTCTGATTTTGGGGTGCCGGTGTTTTAAACATTTGGTATCCTGTGTCAGAAATTGTGTATCTATGGCTAATATTTTGCATGATTCACTTTATTAGGGTTTGGGGAGCTATACCTAATATTTTGAGGGGAGCATGTGGAGTCATGGCTAATATATTTTTGGGGTATCTGTACTTTAGCGCATGGGGAGCTATGGCTAATATTTTGGGGTTAACTATTTTTAGAACATGGGGAGCTATGGCTAATATTTTGGGGGTAACTATTTTTAGAACATGGGGAGCTAAGACTAATATTTTGAGGGTATCTATTTTTAGAGCATGGGGAGTCATGGCTAATATTTTGGGGTATCTTTTTAGAACATGGCTAATATTTTCGGGGTAACTATTTTTAGAGCATGGGGAGTCAGGGAAAATATTTTGAGGATATCTGTATTTTTAGAAAATGGGGAGTTATGGCTAATATTTTGAGGGTACCTGTATTTTTAGAGAATGGGGAGTTATGGCCAATATTTTGGGGTATCTGTATTTTTAGAGAATGGGGAGTTAAGGCTAATATTTTGGGGGTAAATGTATTTTTAGAACCTGGGGAGCCATGGCTAATATTTTTGGGTTATCTATTTTTAGAGTATGGAGAGTTATGGATACTATTTTGAGGGTAACTATTTTTAGTACATGGAGAGCTACTGCTAATATTATGGGGGAAACTGTAATTTTTAGAACATGGGGAGCTAAGGCTAATATTTTGGGGGTGTCTGTAGTTTCAGAACATGGGAAATTAAGGCTAATATTTTGTGGGTATCATTTTTTTTAGAACATGGGGAGCTAAGGCTAATATTTTGGGGGTGTCTGTAGTTTCAGAACATGGGAAATTAAGGCTAATATTTTGTGGGTATCATTTTTTTTAGAACATGGGGAGCTAAGGCTAATATTTTGGGGGTAACTATTTTTAGAACATGGGGAGCTAAGGCTAATATTTTGTGGGTATCACTTTTTTTAGAACATGGGGAGCTAAGGCTTATATTTTGGGGCTATCTGTATTTTTAGAACCTGGGGAGCTAAGACTAATATTTTAATGATATCTGTATTTTTAGAGCATGGGGAGTCATGGCTAATATTTTGGGGGTAACTATTTTTAGAACATGGGGAGCTACTGCTAATATTAAGGGGGTAACTGTAATTTTTGGAACATGGGGAGTTAAGGCTAATCATTTGGGGGTGTCTGTAGTTTTAGAACATGGGGAGTTATGGCTAATATTTTGTTGGTATCATTTTGGAGAGCTTGGGGAGTTAAGGCAAATATTGGAGGTATGTGTGTTTTTAGCGATTGGGCATGTATGTCTAATATTTTGGGGTATCTGTATTTTAGAGCTTGGGGATCTGTAGCTAATATTTTGGGGTGTCAGTGTTTTAGAGCTTGTAGAGTTTATGCAGTATTTTTGGGTATTGGTGTTTTTAGACACTGGGTATCCTGGTTCTGATATCTGGTGTAATATTTGGGGTATCAGTGTTTTTAGACACTGGGTATCCTGGTTCTGATATCTGGTGTAATATTTGGGGTGTCAGTGTTTTGGTTCTGATATCTGGTGTAATATTTGGGGGTATCAGTGTTTTTAGACACTGGGTAACCTGGTTCTGATATCTGGTGTAATATTTGGGGGTATCAGTGTTTTTAGACACTGGGTATCCTGGTTCTGATATCTGGTGTAATATTTGGGGGTGTCAGTGTTTTTAGACACTGGGTATCCTGGTTCTGATATCTGGTGTAATATTTGGGGGTGTCGGTGTTTTTAGACACTGGGTATCCTGGTTCTGATATCTGGTGTAATATTTGGGGTATCAGTGTTTTTAGACACTGGGTATCCTGGTTCTGATATCTGATGAAATATTTGGGGGTGTCAGTGTTTTTAGACACTGGGTATCCTGGTTCTGATATCTGGTGTAATATTTGGGGGTATCAGTGTTTTTAGACACTGGGTATCCTGGTTCTGATATCTGGTGTAATATTTGGGGGTGTCGGTGTTTTTAGACACTGGGTATCCTGGTTCTGATATCTGATGTAATATTTGGGGGTGTCAGTGTTTTTAGACACTGGGTATCCTGGTTCTGATATCTGGTGTAATATTTGGGGGTGTCAGTGTTTTTAGACACTGGGTATCCTGGTTCTGATATCTGGTGTAATATTTGGGGTATCAGTGTTTTTAGACACTGGGTATCCTGGTTCTGATATCGGGTGTAATATTTGGGGTATCAGTGTTTTTAGACACTGGGTATCCTGGTTCTGATATCTGATGTAATATTTGGGGGTGTCAGTGTTTTTAGACACTGGGTATCCTGGGTCTGATATCTGGTGTAATATTTGGGGGTATCAGTGTTTTAGACACTGGGTATCCTGGTTCTGATATCTGGTGTAATATTTGGGGTGTCAGTGTTTTTAGACACTGGGTATCCTGGTTCTGATATCTGATGTAATATTTGGGGGTATCAGTGTTTTTAGACACTGGGTATCCTGGTTCTGATATCTGATGTAATATTTGGGGTATCAGTGTTTTTAGACACTGGGTATCCTGGTTCTGATATCTGGTGTAATATTTGGGGGTATCAGTGTTTTTAGACACTGGGTATCCTGGTTCTGATATCTGGTGTAATATTTGGGGGTGTCAGTGTTTTTAGACACTGGGTATCCTGGTTCTGATATCTGGTGTAATATTTGGGGTGTCAGTGTTTTTAGACACTGGGTATCCTGGTTCTGATATCTGATGTAATATTTGGGGGTGTCAGTGTTTTTAGACACTGGGTATCCTGGTTCTGATATCTGGTGTAATATTTGGGGTATCAGTGTTTTTAGACACTGGGTATCCTGGTTCTGATATCTGGTGTAATATTTGGGGTATCAGTGTTTTTAGACACTGGGTATCCTGGTTCTGATATCTGGTGTAATATTTGGGGGTGTCAGTGTTTTTAGACACTGGGTATCCTGGTTCTGATATCTGGTGTAATATTTGGGGGTGTCAGTGTTTTTAGACGCTGGGTATCCTGGTTCTGATATCTGGTGTAATATTTGGGGGTATCTGTGTTTTTAGACACTGGGTATCCTGGTTCAGATATCTGGTGTAATATTTGGGGGTGTCGGTGTTTTTAGACACTGGGTATCCTGGTTCAGATATCTGGTGTAATATTTGGGGGTGTCAGTGTTTTTAGACACTGGGTATCCTGGTTCTGATATCTGGTGTAATATTTGGGGGTGTCGGTGTTTTTAGACACTGAGTATCCTGGTTCTGATATCTGGTGTAATATTTGGGGGTGTCAGTGTTTTTAGACACTGGGTATCCTGGTTCTGATATCTGGTGTAATATTTGGGGGTGTCAGTATTTTTAGACACTGGGTATCCTGGTTCTGATATCTGGTGTAATATTTGGGGGTGTCAGTGTTTTTAGACACTGGGTATCCTGGTTCTGATATCTGGTGTAATTTTTGGGGGTGTCAGTGTTTTAGACACTGGGTATCCTGGTTCTGATATCTGGTGTAATATTTGGGGTATCAGTGTTTTTAGACACTGGGTATCCTGGTTCTGATATCTGGCGTAATATTTGGGGGTGTCAGTGTTTTTCGACACTGGGTATCCTGGTTCTGATATCTGGTGTAATATTTGGGGGTGTCAGTGTTTTTAGACACTGGGTATCCTGGTTCTGATATCTGATGTAATATTTGGGGGTGTCAGTGTTTTAGACACTGGGTATCCTGGTTCTGATATCTGGTGTAATATTTGGGGGTGTCAGTGTTTTAGACACTGGGTATCCTGGTTCTGGTATCTGGTGTAATATTTGGGGTGTCAGTGTTTTTAGACACTGGGTATCCTGGTTCTGATATCTGGTGTAATATTTGGGGTGTCAGTGTTTTTAGACACTGGGTATCCTGGTTCTGATATCTGGTGTAATATTTGGGGGTGTCAGTGTCTTTAGACACTGGGTATCCTGGTTCTGATATCTGGTGTAATATTTGGGGATTCAGTGTTTTTAGACACTGGGTATCCTGGTTTTGATATCTGGTGTAATATTTGGGGGTATCAGTGTTTTTAGACACTGGGTATCCTGGTTCTGATATCTGGTGTAATATTTGGGGTGTCAGTGTTTTTAGACACTGGGTATCCTGGTTCTGATATCTGGTGTAATATTTGGGGTGTCAGTGTTTTAGACACTGGGTATCCTGGTTCTGATATCTGGTGTAATATTTGGGGTGTCAGTGTTTTTAGACACTGGGTATCCTGGTTCTGATATCTGGTGTAATATTTGGGGGTGTCAGTGTTTTTAGACACTGGGTATCCTGGTTCTGATATCTGGTGTAATATTTGGGGGTGTCAGTGATTTTAGACACTGGGTATCCTGGTTCTGATATGTGGTGTAATATTTGGGGGTGTCAGTGTTTTTAGACACTGAGTATCCTGGTTATGATATCTAGTGTGATATTTGGGGGTGTCAGTGTTGGAGATCTGGCGTATCATGTTTCTGAGCGTGGCTGTCACACATTAGACCTTCCTTGATGTCCTATAGGGCACAGAGGGTCACAGGTTGTGTTTTGTTTGGGTTGGGTTTCATGGGGAGTGTGTGTACTCTCACCTCTTGTAAGAGGTGTCATCATTTGGAGATTCCTGGGTTATGTTTTAGAATGGGAGAAATCACATTTTACAGCTTGCGTTGGGGAGTTGTATTACCTTAAATTGTGTGCATCATGAACTGTATTAAATAGGTGCGATTCTGGAACAAACCAAGTGAACCACTGGAGACAAATGAAGTTTTGCAAAATTCCCTTAGAGTTAAAATAATCTTTAAATCCCTAGAATACCAAAGAGTTCTCCAATGTCTTGCTTTGTAATGAATTGGAGACGTCGCCAGCGTTCAAGTGTTTAAAATCGCAATTTAATTCAGTGAGAATTTTGGGCATCTTGTATTGGTCCCCTGTGGTGCAGTTGGTTTGCCCCAGATCTTCCTTGTGGATCAGACTCACTCTGACTAATGACCAGTTCTGGAGCAAATCTACTGCACCATAAGGAATAAATACACATTCCAACTGATTTAAACAGAGCGTTTACCTCATGGAAGTTATAGAGTTGGAGATGTATCTGGCATTCAATGGGTTAAAAGCCAGATTTAAAGGAATAGTAACCTTTTATTTTTAGCAAAAACCTAACAGCTATATATTCATCTGTATCTATTTTTTACGCTTGTTGTTCACAACACAGTGAGCTACCTGTCTCAGGCTGCAGAGAGCATTCTGCCAGGGAACATGATACATTGTAAAAAGGATACAATGTAAACAAGAGAGCACACAGGGCATTCAGTACAGCAGGGATACATTGTATTACATCACACAGAGCATTCAGTACAGCAGGGATAGTGTAACATTGTATTACATCACACAGGGCATTCAGTACAGCAGGGATAGTGTAACATTGTATTACATCACACAGAGCATTCAGTACTGCAGGGATAGTGTAACATTGTATTACATCACACAGAGCATTCAGTACTATAGGGATAGTGTAACACTGTATTACATCACACAGATCATTCAGTACTGCAGGGACAGTGTAACATTGTATTATATCACACAGAGTATTCAGTGCTGCAGGGGGAGTGTAACATTGTATTATATCACATAGAGCATTCAGTGCTGCAGGGAGATTGTAACATTGTATTATATCACACAGAGCATTCAGTGCTGCAGGGACAGTGTAACATTGTATTACATCACACAGAGCATTCAGTGCTGCAGGGGGAGTGTAACATTGTATTATATCACACAGAGCATTCAGTGCTGCAGGGACAGTGTAACATTGTATTACATTACACAGAGCATTCAGTGCTGCAGGGACAGTGTAACATTGTATTACATCACACAGAGCATTCAGTACTGCAGGGACAGTGTAACATTGTATTACATCACACAGAGCATTCAGTACTGCAGGGAGAGCGTAACATTGTATTACATCACACAGATCATTCAGTGCTGCAGGAATAGTGTAACATTGTATTACATCACACAGATCATTCAGTGCTGCAGGGATAGTGTAACATTGTATTATGTCACACAGAGTATTCAGTGCTGCAGGGAGTGTAACATTGTATTACATCACACAGAGCATTCAGTACTGCAGGGACAGTGTAACATTGTATTACATCACACAGAGCATTCAGTACTGCAGGGAGAGCGTAACATTGTATTACATCACACAGATCATTCAGTGCTGCAGGAATAGTGTAACATTGTATTACATCACACAGATCATTCAGTGCTGCAGGGATAGTGTAACATTGTATTATGTCACACAGAGTATTCAGTGCTGCAGGGAGTGTAACATTGTATTACATCACACAGATCATTCAGTATTGCAGGGAGAGTGTAACATTGTATTACATCACACAGAGCATTCAGTGCTGCAGGGATAGTGTAACATTGTATTATGTCACACAGAGTATTCAGTGCTGCAGGGAGTGTAATATTGTATTATATCACACAGAACATTCAGTGCTGCAGGGATAGTGTAACATTGTATTATATCACACAGAACATTCAGTGCTGCAGGGACAGTGTAACATTGTATTACATCACACAGAACATTCAGTGCTGCAGGAATAGTGTAACATTGTATTACATCACACAGAACATTCAGTGCTGCAGGGACAGTGTAACATTGTATTACATCACACAGATCATTCAGTGTTGCAGGGATAGTGTAACATTGTATTACATCACACAGAGCATTCAGTGCTGCAGGGATAGTGTAACATTGTATTATGTCACACAGAGTATTCAGTGCTGCAGGGAGTGTAATATTGTATTATATCACACAGAACATTCAGTGCTGCAGGGATAGTGTAACATTGTATTATATCACACAGAACATTCAGTGCTGCAGGGACAGTGTAACATTGTATTACATCACACAGAACATTCAGTGCTGCAGGGACAGTGTAACATTGTATTACATCACACAGAGTATTCAGTGCTGCAGGGAGAGTGTAACATTGTATTACATCACACAGAACATTCAGTGCTGCAGGGACAGTGTAACATTGTATTACATCACACAGAACATTCAGTGCTGCAGGGACAGTGTAACATTGTATTGAATCACACACAGCATTCAGTGCTGCAGGGAGAGTGTAACATTGTATTACATCACACAGAGTATTCAGTTCTGCAGGGAGAGTGTAACATTGTATTACATCACACAGAACATTCAGTGCTGCAGGGACAGTGTAACACCGTATTACATCACACAGAACATTCAGTGCTGCAGGGACAGTGTAACATTGTATTACGTCACACAGATCATTCAGTGTTGCAGGGAGAGTGTAACATTGTATTACATCACACAGAGTATTCAGTGCTGCAGGGAGAGTGTAACATTGTATTACATCACACAGAACATTCAGTGCTGCAGGGACAGTGTAACATTGTATTACATCACACAGAACATTCAGTGCTGCAGGGACAGTGTAACATTGTATTACATCACACAGAGTATTCAGTGCTGCAGGGAGAGTGTAACATTGTATTACATCACACAGAACATTCAGTGCTGCAGGGACAGTGTAACATTGTATTACATCACACAGAACATTCAGTGCTGCAGGGATAGTGTAACATTGTATTACATCACACAGAACATTCAGTGCTGCAGGCAGAGTGTAACATTGTATTACATCACACAGATCATTCAGTACTGCAGGGACAGTGTAACATTGTATTACATCACACAGAACATTCAGTGCTGCAGGCAGAGTGTAACATTGTATTACATCAAACAGATCATTCAGTGCTGCAGGGATAGTGTAACATTGTATTACATCACACAGATCATTCAGTACTGCAGGGAGAGTGTAACATTGTATTACATCACACAGATCATTCAGTGCTGCAGGGATAGTGTAACATTGTATTACATCACACATAACATTCAGTGCTGCAGGGATAGTGTAACATTGTGTGACTGTGATACTCAGATGAACATTGACTAAACGTTGCTCTGAAAACTGAGATCCAAAGAGCTCACTGTCAGGAACATAAAAGTGAAAAAAAACAATATTGCTGAAAGTGAAAAAAAGTTATTTTTCTATCTATATTATGTAAAGTTAAAATAAAGTGTTACTATTCTCTTAAGTCAATGGCGATTTGGGGAATTTTTAACCCTATGAATATGATGCAGTTGTAGTTATAGAATTTTGCCGTAAAATGGGCTCCGGAACTGATTTTCATGTGATGTGTCTGTATATTGTCTTTGTTCTTATCTCTTTATGCCAAAAATGACATCGTTACTTAGTAAACTTGGCTGAAAAAAGGCACAAGTCTCTCCAAAAAAAAAAAAAAAAAAAAAAAAAATATATATATATGTATATATGTATATACAATTGTAGCAAAGGATGGAGGCACTCACTCAGTTATCTTAAATGCCCAGGTGCACAATCCTCAGAACATAGATAGAGTAAAATGATAGGAGGCAGCACCAGTGGGACTTATAATAGAAATTTAATTAGGCAACAGTGCATGTACAGGGTCCGAAAACCGAAACGTTGACCCTGTACATGCACTGTTGCCTAATTAAATTTCTATTATAAGTCCCACTGGTGCTGCCTCCTATCCTTTTACTCTATATATGTATGTATGTGTGTGTATATATATATATATATATATGTATATATATATATATATATATATATATATATATATATATATATATATATGTATTATGAAGATGGGGAGATGTGACACAGAGGGAGATCCTCACTTTTTTTTTATTTCTAAGGGTGGTCTCCTACCTACATTTAATTTTGTCCCTAGCTTTGCATCATGTAAATTGCTGATTGTTATTTTAATGTGTGTAATGTGTAAATGAATATATTAAATAATACTCATTTAGCCATTTGTGTGCCTGAGTACACATCTGGAACTCAAAGGGTTAAAAAAATGGAACCATTTCCAAAGAACCAACTTCATCATAGGGCACAAATAAACATTTCCATTAATTTAATAGGTGTTTTTAACCCTTTGAGTACTGAATAGTTTTTTAATGCATTACAAGGGGTTTAAAGGCCTAATTTAATTTGGTGGGGATTTGGGAACTGATTATTTGTCCCTTATGGGACAGGGAGTTTAAGTCAATTTTAATTAACCCTTTGAGTGCCAGAGAGGTATCCAACTCATTGCAGTACAATGCGTTAGATATCGTTCTGGCGCTCAAAGGGTTATGTGTATACTCCACTTCTGCTCTTTCCCAAACTCTGATGACCCCCTTTTTTTTTTTTTTCTTAAATAAATAACCCTTTATTGGCATCCATTTGTAATGGTGTTACCTAAATGGTGAGCATCAAAATGATGCCTTGAATATGATACTTTTAATCGTTTGAGTGCCAGAGGGGTACGCACCTCGAAGAGGGATAAAGCTGCACCACCACTAAAATGATATACAGGGTGCCAGATGGGTAAAGGGATGGGCTGGGATTAAATAGTAATAGATCAAACAGGAAAAAAGAAATAATCCCCATATAGCACCAAACCCAACCTATTACAATAGGAGCTCAGACCACCTGCCCCAGTGTGTGTAACGATGCATACATGTGCTCATATGGTTAAAATATAACTTTATTTACAACATGATAAAACCAGACAAATTTAAAAATACAACTGTTCCCTCAACGCGCTGACTTTATCATCTGAGATCAGTGTATTGAAGCCGCCATTGAGCGCCTGGTACGCTTCCACGTTAATTAAAACAGAACTTTCATCTGGTACCCATAGCCATAAATGATAATTACATTAGTGATATGCACATACCTAGTTTTATTTTCAACAATAATTGCGGCATTAAACAAAAATAGAACCATCTATACAGGCAGGCACCGGGGAACAGCGCAGACATCTTGCAGAGCCGGAATCTCTGCGTCGTGCTGCCCGCCCCCTTCAACCCCATGACTGGTGAATTGAATGCCTTTGTGCCAAAAGGCACCAGAAGGGATTGACAGTGCAGGCGCAGGGAGAGCCTACAGCAAGATCCCTGCCGGTGCCTGTCTGAATAAAACTAGGTATCTGCATATTGCTACTGTAATTATCATTTGCGGCTCTATGGTTATCTAATGAAAGTTCCACTTTTATGATTACTGTCTGATATTGGTTCAGTATAGACTGACTAAATCAAATCCGGGAAAATATGTATAGGTATAAAGAACTTCTGATCAAGGCACCGTATCACTATGAGTGCACAAGATCCAAAACAGGCGACACTTGAAGGTGACGTGTTGGAGTACAATATAGGTGACCTATTAATAATCATTTTTATCTAAGATATCAGGTTTTACAAGTGCGATTGAATCTTCAGTATATTAAGCCTTGCTCCTCTCGTCACAATTTATATAGAACTATACTCGTTAGAATACAGAATCCTATCTAAGTCGTGTGCAGTCATTAAGAAAAAAAGGGGTCACAGAGGAAACAGTACGAACCTCAATTGTTACACTGGTTAACCCCTTAGTGACCGGCCATCACTTAACACCCAGCTAAGAATTTTTTGTTTTTTAAATTTATTCTGGAGTCCCCGAACGGCGTGCAGCCACACGGGGACCCGGACTTACAACACGTTCATGTATGTACTCTGTCACTAAGTGACAGTTTTTACGGGACGTACATGTACGTCCATTGTCGGGAAGGGGTTAAGAATTCAAATATTAAAAAAAAAAAAGGAATGATATTTTTCAGCAGACAGACAGAACAGTTTAAACATGAGGATCCACATCAGTATGCCATGATTATGGCTTTATCAAAGGGTAGAGAGCCGGCCGGATCTCGCCTCTTAAATACTAAAATCCCCGCCTCTTCACAGCGGAACAACATTACTTTTGAATGTGTTGCGTAAACCACTGGCACTAAGAGGGTCAAAAATGTCTCCCCAGAATCCCACTGGATGCCAATGACATCTATAATATTCGGATTACTACAGATGTCTCCTTTTATGGGTTTTCCTGCCTCTGAATCACTTGGACGTTTACAAAGTGACAACTCAAAGAGTGAAGTTGGTTGTGACTTACTGTATTGTATTCGCCTGTCCTACGCTACTACTTTATGAATACGTTCTCTTGGCGCTCGGTATTAACCCTTTGGATGTTACAGAGGTCTCTAACACACTGCTTTGGAGGTTATAGGAAGTATAAAGAGCTGGAGTGATTATACTGCTCAGGTAGTGTGGAATAGTCAGTGAGTTGTTAGTAGTGGAAGTTATAGTTAGTATGGAGATCCGGAGTAATCATACTGCTCAGGTAGTGTGGAATAGTCAGTGAGTTGTTAGTAGTGGAGGTTATAGTTAGTATGGAGATCTGGAGTGATTATACTGCTCAGGTAGTGTGGAATAGTCAGTGAGTTGTTAGTAGTGGAAGTTATAGTTAGTATGGAGATCTGGAGTAATCATACTGCTCAGGTAGTGTGGAATAGTCAGTGAGTTGTTAGTAGTGGAGGTTATAGTTAGTATGGAGATCTGGAGTGATCATACTGCTCAGGTAGTGTGGAATAGTCAGTGAGTTGTTAGCAGTGAAGTGGAGGTTATAGTTAGTATGGAGATCTGGAGGGATCATACTGCTCTGGTAGTATGGAATAGTCAGTGAGTTGTTAGTAGTGGAGGTTATAGTTAGTATGGAGATCTGGAGTGATCATACTGCTCAGGTAGTGTGGAATAGTCACTGAGTTGTTAGCAGTGAAGTGGAGGTTATAGTTAGTATGGAGATCTGGAGTGATCATACTGCTCAGGTAGTGTGGAATAGTCAGTGAGTTGTTAGCAGTGAAGTGGAGGTTATAGTTAGTATGGAGATCTGGAGGGATCATACTGCTCTGGTAGTATGGAATAGTCAGTGAGTTGTTAGTAGTGGAGGTTATAGTTAGTATGGAGATCTGGAGTGATCATACTGCTCAGGTAGTGTGGAATAGTCAGTGAGTTATTAGCAGCGGAGGTTATAGTTAGTATGGAGAGCTGGAGTGATCATACTGCTCAGGTAGTGTGGAATAGTCAGTGAGTTGTTAGTAGTGGAGGTTATAGTTAGTATGGAGATCTGGAGTGATCATACTGCTCAGGTAGTGTGGAATAGTCAGTGAGTTGTTAGCAGTGAAGTGGAGGTTATAGTTAGTATGGAGATCTGGAGTGATCATACTGCTCAGGTAGTGTGGAATAGTCAGTGAGTTGTTAGTAGTGGAGGTTATAGTTAGTATGGAGATCTGGAGTGTTCATACTGCTCAGGTAGTGTGGAATAGTCAGTGAGTTGTTAGCAGTGGAGTGGAGGTTATAGTTAGTATGGAGATCTGGAGTGATCATACTGCTCAGGTAGTGTGGAATAGTCAGTGAGTTGTTAGCAGTGGAGTGGAGGTTATAGTTAGTATGGAGATCTGGAGGGATCATACTGCTCTGGTAGTATGGAATAGTCAGTGAGTTGTTAGTAGTGGAGGTTATAGTTAGTATGGAGATCTGGAGTGATCATACTGCTCAGGTAGTGTGGAATAGTCAGTGAGTTATTAGCAGCGGAGGTTATAGTTAGTATGGAGAGCTGGAGTGATCATACTGCTCAGGTAGTGTGGAATAGTCAGTGAGTTGTTAGTAGTGGAGGTTATAGTTAGTATGGAGATCTGGAGTGATCATACTGCTCAGGTAGTGTGGAATAGTCAGTGAGTTGTTAGCAGTGAAGTGGAGGTTATAGTTAGTATGGAGATCTGGAGTGATCATACTGCTCAGGTAGTGTGGAATAGTCAGTGAGTTGTTAGTAGTGGAGGTTATAGTTAGTATGGAGATCTGGAGTGTTCATACTGCTCAGGTAGTGTGGAATAGTCAGTGAGTTGTTAGCAGTGGAGTGGAGGTTATAGTTAGTATGGAGATCTGGAGTGATCATACTGCTCAGGTAGTGTGGAATAGTCAGTGAGTTGTTAGCAGTGGAGTGGAGGTTATAGTTAGTATGGAGATCTGGAGTGATCATACTGCTCAGATAGTGTGGAATAGTCAGTGAGTTGTTAGTAGTGGAGGTTATAGTTAGTATGGAGATCTGGAGTGATCATACTGCTCAGGTAGTGTGGAATAGTCAGTGAGTTGTTAGTAGTGGAGTAGAGGTTATAGTTAGTATGGAGATCTGGAGTGATCATACTGCTCAGGTAGTATGGAATAGTCATTGAGTTGTTAGCAGTGAAGTGGAGGTTATTGTTAGTATGGAGATCTGGAGTGATCATACTGCTCAGGTAGTGTGTAATAGTCAGTGAGTTGTTAGCAGTGGAGGTTATAGTTAGTATGGAGATCTGAAGTGATCATACTGCTCAGGTAGTGTGGAATAGTCAGTGAGTTGTTAGTAGTGGAGCGGAGGTTATAGTTAGTATGGAAATCTGGAGTGATCATACTGCCCACATAGTGTGGAATAGTCAGTGAGTAGTTAGTAGTGGAGGTTATAGTTAGTATGGAGATCTGGAGTGATCATACTGCTCAGGTAGTGTGGAATAGTCAGTGAGTTGTTAGCAGTGGAGTGGAGGTTATAGTTAGTATGGAGATCTGGAGTGATCATACTGCTCAGGTAGTGTGGAATAGTCAGTGAGTTGTTAGCAGTGGAGTGGAGGTTATAGTTAGTATGGAGATCTGGAGTGATCATACTGCTCAGATAGTGTGGAATAGTCAGTGAGTTGTTAGTAGTGGAGGTTATAGTTAGTATGGAGATCTGGAGTGATCATACTGCTCAGGTAGTGTGGAATAGTCAGTGAGTTGTTAGTAGT
>CM074727.1:178164349-178251849 GCA_037306005.1 Rhinophrynus dorsalis | reverse complement strand
ATACACCCCCCACAGTCTGATCTCCTAAACACAGGGACACCAGGGTGATACACTTATATACACACCACACAGTCTGATCTCCTAAACACAGGGACACCAGGGTGATACACTTCTATACACACACCACACACTCTGATCTCATAAATACAGGGACACCAGGGTGATACACTTCTATACACACCACACAGTCTGATCTCCTAAACACAGAGACACCAGGGTGATACACTTATATATACACACCACACAGTCTGATCTCCTAAACACAGGGACATCAGGGTGATACACTTATATACACCCCCCACAGTCTGATCTCCTAAACACAGGGACATCAGGGTGATACACTTATATACACACCACACAGTCTGATCTCCTAAACACAGGGACACCAGGGTGATATACTTCTATACACACCACACAGTCTGATCTCCTAAACACAGGGACACCAGGGTGATACACTTATATACACACCACACAGTCTGATCTCCTAAACACAGGGACACCAGGGTGTTACACTTCTATACACACCACACAGTCTGATCTCCTAAACACAGGGACACCAGGGTGATATACTTCTATACACACCACACAGTCTGATCTCCTAAACACAGGGACACCAGGGTGATACACTTATATACACACCACACAGTCTGATCTCCTAAACACAGGGACACCAGGGTGATACACTTATATACACACCACACAGTCTGATCTCCTAAACACAGGGACACCAGGGTGTTACACTTCTATACACACCATACAATGAGGTTGTAAAATGAGAGACTGCCGGACAGAATGACCGCATGTCTAGAAGGGGACAGACGGCCTGGAATATCCTCCCTGGAATGTGTTATTCTTTACAGAATAGACATACAAGGTGTAACCCTTAGAGTACTAGAAGGCTGTCCAATGCGTGGGGCACTCCTCAAGAACCCAGAGGCATAAAGGAGAACAGGAAAATGTCATCGTAACCCTTTGAGTGTCAGAGTGGTATATAACATGTTGCAACACAATGAGTTGGATACCCCTCGGCACTGAAAGGATCACGTGTTAAGGAGATTTATGGTGGGGGAAATACGTTGCTCTGCAGTGCATCGCATACCCACTTTAGCACTCACATTATTACAATACGTTTTGCACACCTGTGGTCCTTAACCCTTTGAGTGCCAGAGGGGTACCACTCTGGCACTCAAAGGGTTAAAGAATTAAAATAATAATATTGCTTACTTTTAAGTTGTTTTGGTGGAATTTATAAATAGACTTTTTCTATAATTCTGTGTATTTAAACCCCTTCGAATACCAGACGGGGTACCCAGCACATTGCGAGGCCATGTGTGGCTCCCCCCTCTCTCTGGCACTCAATGGGTTAATAAGACATAACTATTGCTTTACGCCCATGGGCGTTGGTTGGTGCGCCGCCTGTTTAGAAAATCATGCTGACTCTTTTTTTTTTGTTTGTCTTCAAATCGCAGGTTTTGGTCTGGCATCCTTGCCCCAGACACCAGGGGGCACAATACTGAGCCTCCAGTTAAGAGACGGGGAAAGGAAAGAAGGCAGGGGGGAGAAGGAATCGGGGGCTGATCCCCTGCAGCCCACAGTGTCTCTGCCTTTGGATCCAGCCTCTCCGGGGCCCCAGGGTACCCCTATTCCTGGATATGAGCAGAGGGGCCCCACCTCTCACCTGGAAGCGGATTTGGGGGGCGCTCACAGGAGAGAGAAGCGCTGCACCTGTTACACCTACAAGGACAAGGAGTGCATCTACTACTGCCACCTGGATATCATATGGATCAACACCCCCGAGTAAGTCCCGCAGGCGGGGGCAGGATCTGGTCTTCCTTATATAGGGGCGACCGCTGCCATCACCCCTATCCAGTCATTGGCTGCTTGGGGATGATGGCAGTTTTAGTTTCCAGCACTTGGGATTTGCCAAGATTGACAGCCCCACCTATGCAATTGTGATCTGTGGCCTGTGTACCCCTCTATTTACTGAGATCTAAGGCTTGTGTACCCCTCTATATACTGAGGACTAAGGCTTGTGTACCCCTCTATATACTGAGGACTAAGGCTTGTGTACCCCTCTATTTACTGAGATCTAAGGCTTGTGTACCCCTCTATATACTGAGATCTAAGGCTTGTGTACCCCTCTATATACTGAGGACTAAGGCTTGTGTACCCCTCTATTTACTGAGATCTAAGGCTTGTGTACCCCTCTATATACTGAGATCTAAGGCTTGTGTACCCCTCTATATACTGAGATCTAAGGCTTGTGTACCCCTCTATATACTGAGGACTAAGGCTTGTGTACCCCTCTATATACTGAGATCTAAGGCTTGTGTACCCCTCTATTTACTGAGATCTAAGGCTTGTGTACCCCTCTATATACTGAGGACTAAGGTTTGTGTACCCCTCTGTATACTGAGGTCTAATGCCTGTGTACCCCTCTGTATACTGAGATCTAAGGCTTGTGTGCCCCCTCTGTATATTGAGGTTGAAGGCTTTTGTATCCCTATATACTGGGGACTAAGGCTTATGTACCCCTCTGTATACTGAGGTCTAAGGCTCATGTACCCCTCTATATACTGAGATCTAAGGCTTGTATACTCCTCTATATATTGAGGTCTAAGGCCTGTGTACCCCTCCCTATTCTGAGGTCTAAGGCTTGTGTACCCCTCTGTATAATAACATCTAAGGACTGTGTAACTCTCTGTATACTGCAATTGATGGTGTGTGTACTCCTCTGTATACTGCAATTGATGGTTTGTGTACCCCTCTGCATACTGCAATCGATGGTTTGCGTACCCCTCTGTATACTGCAATTGATGGTTTGTGTTCACCACTGTAAACTAATATCTAGGCTTTGTCCATCCCTCTGTATACTGAGACCTACAGCTTGTGAACCCCTCTGTATACTGAGACCTACAGTTTGTGTACCCCTCTGTATACTGAGATCTACTGCTTGTATACACCTCTGTATATTGTGAGTTATAGTTTGTACACCCCTCTGTATACTGTCTACCATTATATATACTGAGATTTATGCCTTGTGTACCCCTCTGTATCCTGAGTTCTGCATCTTGTGTTCCCCTCTGTATACTGAGGTCTAAGGCCTGTGTACCCCTCTGTATACTGAGGTCTAAGGCCTGTGTAACCCTCTGTATACTGAGGTCTAAGGCCTGTGTACCCCTCTGTATACTGAGGTCTAAGGCCTGTGTAACCCTCTGTATACTGAGGTCTAAGGCCTGTGTACCCCTCTGTATACTGAGGTCTAAGGCCTGTGTACCCCTCTGTATACTGAGATCTCTGTTTTGTGTGCCACTCTGTATAGTGAGAGGCTGCAAGAGCAAATAGGGTCCTATCCTGTGTAAAAAGAGGTATGGATACATGGGATTCTAATATAATTTTACCTGTATGCAAATCATTGGTTAGGCCTCATCTAGAATATGGAGTACAGTTTTGGGCACCAGTTCTCAAAAAGTCATTATTGAACTTGAAAAAGTGCAGAGACGTGCAACAAAACTGATAGAGGGATTGGGGGATCTGCGTTATGAAGAGAGACTAGCCAAATTGGGTTTGTTTACATTAGAGAAGAGATATGATTACCATTTACACACATATTCAAGGTCAATACTAAGAACTATCCAATGATTTATTTACACACACAACTCAGCTAAGAATAAGAGGTCATCCATAAAACTAGAGGAAAGGCTTTTAACTAGAACAAAGGCAGGAATTTTTTACAGTAAGGGTGGTAAACCTATGGAATTCTTTGCCTCGGAGCGCTGTGCTTGCAGTTACTATAACTGCTTTCAAAAAATGAATGCATACCTATCTACAACAGAACAGTACTGAGGATTATAACAGTCGGCTTCAAAGCAGATAGGATGTTGATCCAGGGAAATATCTGACTGCCATTTGGAGTCAGGAAGCATTTTTTTACCCACTTGGGGCTAAATTGGAAATGGCTTCCTTTGTATCAACAGGGGAGATTTGGCAAGGGCTGGACTTTATGGACACATCAACTATGTTACTATGTATATCTTGTGTACTCCTCTGTATACTGATCTCTATACTCTGTGTACCTGTCTGTATACTGATCTCTATACTCTGTGTAGCTCTGTATACTGAACTCTATACTCTGTGTACCTCTGTATACTGATCTCTATACTATGTGTACCTCTCTGTATACTGATCTCTATACTATGTGTACCTCTCTATATACTGATCTCTATACTCTGTGTACCTCTCTGTATACTGTGCTGTATACTCTGTGTACCTCTCTGTATACTGATCTCTATACTCTGTGTACCTCTCTGTATACTGTGCTGTATACTCTGTGTACCTCTCTGCCACATATACTGAGATCTAAGTGAATACATCAGTGTGTATCACCAGTAAAACCATCTATCTTTCCATGTGCATCCTGTATGGTGGATTCAGTGGACAAGCATTCAATTCACTAGACTATTAGTACACGTTATTGTAGTCAAAAAAGAGAGACAAATCCTACAGGGTATGGTACACATATAATACACTTACGTGTACATTTACGTGATGGAAACAGATCACAAAGCCTGTCTTCAGCAAATAATCCAAATCTCACATTGCTTCCATCACATTCCCAGAATGCAGTCTGTCTCTTTTTAGTTTCTAACCCCATATAACACGGATCCCTTTAGCTTGCGCTTACTGTTTTCACAGCGTACACAGTGGAAACGGTGGAATTACATGATCCTACCCACAGACATCTGTCTGTCCCCTCTGGGTCTCCTCCATGTGGGGCTCGCTGACTGACTCTGATTGAAGTTTACAATATAAAAACTGACTGCGCTGCATGATCTCATTTGCATGGAATTCTGGGAATGCAATGAGAACATTGTACTTTTTTACTAATTTGTTGGAGGGTTTTTGGCGCTGTTTCTGACATGTAAATGCGTGCACAATTTTTTTATATATAGGTTCTGTATTCTGTACAATTTGTCACCATGACACATCTGATTGTCTGGTGTAATTACATTAGCCCTTTGACTGCCGGAGGGGTAACCAACACATCTGGCACTCAAAGGGTTAAACAGGTTGTCCAATGCATTGGAGAACTCTCTTACACTCAAAGGGTTAAGTGTCATGAGTCATTTAAAGGGATAGTAATACTTCATTTTATCTTTATTTTATTTTGTAGGCATTAAAAAAACACGAAGAACGATATAAGTCTTATCTCTCAAACCTCTATGGTTTGAGAGATATTCACACGCAAAGTTTCCCCTCCCGCCCCTTTTACCTAGTGTAAGCCATCTCTTCTCAGATGTGGAATGCAGTCCATAGACCAGACAGATAACAGCAGGGGACAATCTTCTTCCTATGAGAACAATGAAAGCCCTGCCCCCATTGACAGGTTTTTCAGGTTTTTCCCTTATCCTAATTGAAGATTGTCCCTCTCTGCAGTCTACTTGGGCACCTCCCTTCTGATCTGGCTGAGCAGTGTTACATCAGTAAAAGGGGCGGGAGGGGGACACTTTGTCATTGAATTAATCTTGAACTACAACTCTGACAGAATTGAAATAACACTCTCCATGGTCCAAATACTCTGATGATTAATTAGAGCTGCTTTTATTATGAAACATTACTATCCCTTTAATAAGTACCACACTGATAAGACGTATGGAACAGGGGTCTGTCTGTCAGTGAATGGGCATGTTGACTGGCATGCATTTCAAACCTATGTTTTTGGTTTTGTTTTGTTTGTGGTTTGGTGTTTGTTTTGTGAAAACTGCAATATAATTCAAGTGAATCCTTATGTATTTGGGTTTGGAATCTGATAAAGTACCTGCATTCTGTGATTTCCTTTGCATGTTGCTGCATGGAATTGTGGGAATCCAGGGAGAACATTGTAAGCTTTGGATTCTTTGGTGGAGACAGGATTTCAGACGTTTAACCCCTTACCCACTGACTGGCAGTTCATGTGGCAGGAGGCACTTAAACACAATAGCACTTACTCCTTCTGTATCAAACCTACCTTCCTCTAGACTGTAAGCTCCCACGAGCAGGGCCCTCTGATCCTCCTGTTCTACACATCTGATTGTACTATTTAATACCTCTGTATGTCTATTCCCCAATTGTACAGCGCTGCGGAATTAGTTGGCGCTATATAAATAAATAATAATAATAATAATTAGGGTCCGACGATCCCGTGGTGTCTGGTCCTTTAAGGACCAGATAGACGCGTTCGATGTGCCGTCCCACGTGACTGATCACGTGGGGCGGCACATCGAAAGGAGGACTGAAAGAGATCGCTCCAGTCTTGGAGTGATCAATTTCAGTCCATGGTATTACTCATCGCGCTCCTACAGGAGCGCAGTGAGTAAAAGTATGTGACGTACCAGGACCGTCACTGGTCCTTAATTGCCGGACCAGCGTGACGGTCAGGGTACGTCACAGGACGCGAAGGGGTTAAATGTAAATAAGTGTGTTTATATAGGTACCGTTTACCCATACCTGGGAACCTCATCCTCTTGAGCCCCCAGAGAGGTCTCATGGGCTGTGGCCAAGTATGCCCATGATGCGATTTGTGTCATAAATGGGGTGTGGCTTAAATGGGTGGGCAGGACTTCAATCATTTTGCCAAGAAATGGGCAGGAAATGGGTGGGAAGTGGGCAGAACAGGGTGAGAAGGAGGAGATGTGGACGAGAAGCGGGAGGAACTGGGTGGGAAAGAAAAGTGGGCAGGAAGTGGGAGGAACAGGGTAGGAAGTGGAAGGAAAAGGGTGGGAAGGAGGAAAAATGGGAGGGAAATGGGAGGAACAGGATGGGAAGGATGATAAGTGGGTGGGAAGTGGAAGGAAACAGGGTGGGAAGGGTGAGAAGTGGGAGGGAAGTGGGAGGAATAGGGTGGGAAGGAGAAATGGGCAGGAAGTGGAAGGAACAGGGTGGGAGGAGGAGAAGTGGGAGGGAAGTGGAAGGAACAGGGTGGGAAGGAGGAGATGTGGTTGGGAAGTGGGAGGAATAGGGTGGGAAGGAGAAATGGGCAGGAAGTGGAAGGAGCAGGGTGGGAAGGAGGAGAAGTGGGTGGGAAGTTGGAGGAACAGGGTGAGAAGGAGGAGAAGTGGGTGGGAAATGGGAGGAACAGGGTGGGAAGGAGGAGAAGTGGGTGGGAAGTTGGAGGAACAGGGTGAGAAGGAGGAGAAGTGGGTGAGAAGTAGTAGGAACTGGGTGGGAAGGAGGAGAAGTGGGTGGGAAGTGGGAGGAATAGGGTGGGAAGGAGGAGAAGTGGGTGGGAAGTTGGAGGAACAGGGTGAGAAGGAGGAGAAGTGGGTGGGAAATGGGAGGAACAGGGTGGGAAGGAGGAGAAGTGGGTGGGAAGTTGGAGGAACAGGGTGAGAAGGAGGAGAAGTGGGTGAGAAGTAGTAGGAACTGGGTGGGAAGGAGGAGAAGTGGGTGGGAAGTGGGAGGAATAGGGTGGGAAGGAGGAGAAGTGGGTGGGAAGTTGGAGGAACAGGGTGAGAAGGAGGAGAAGTGGGTGGGAAATGGGAGGAACAGGGTGGGAAGGAGGAGAAGTGGGTGGGAAGTTGGAGGAACAGGGTGAGAAGGAGGAGAAGTGGGTGAGAAGTAGTAGGAACTGGGTGGGAAGGAGGAGAAGTGGGTGGGAAGTGGGAGGAATAGGGTGGGAAGGAGGAGAAGTAGGTGGGAAGTTGGAGGAACAGGGTGGGAAGGAGGAGAAGTAGGTGGGAAATGGGAGGAACAGGGTGGGAAGGAGGAGTTGTTAGTGGGAGGAACAGGGTGGGAAGGAGAAGAAGTGGGTGGGAATTGGGTGGAACAGGGTGGGAAGGAGAAGTGGGCAGGAAGTGGAGGGAACAGGGTGGGAAGGAGGAGAAGTGGGCGGGATGTGGGAAAAACAGGGTGGGAAGGAGAAGTGGGTGGGAAGTGGGAAAAACAGGGTGGGAATGCGGAGAAGTTGATGGGAAATGGGAGGAACAGGGTGAGAAGGAGGAGAAGTAGGTGGGAAGGAGGAGAAGTAGGTGGGAAGTAGGAGAAGTAGATGTGGCCAGCATAACGGAGACTCCACCCCTCAAAATCTGTCACTCTAAGCAAATGCCTACTTTTCCTAACTGGACATCAATCGCCGGAACTAAGAAAACTCACTGATCTCATTTTAACACTTTAGTGCCAGAGGGGTAAGGAACGCATTGCAAAGCAATGCATTCCGTACCTCTCTGGCACTCAAAGGGTTAATGGAGCTTTTACCCCCCCCTAAATGTTTTATAAGGGTCTCCAGCATGTTGCAAAGCAATGCGTGAGACCTTTTTAGTATTCAAGAGGTTAACCCCTTCCCCTCTAACTCTTCCAGTGCCAAAGGGGCATCCAATGCACTGAAAAGAAATCCTTTGGATGCACGCCTGGCATTCTATGGGTCCCTATTGTACAGCGCTGCGGAATTAGTTGGCGCTAAATAAATAAAGAATAATAAAAATGAAATGGAATTTGAGGAATTTCTATGTGTTCCATATGTATAGTGTTAGAATCTCTCTGCATTTATCTTTATACAAATGGCAGCTGTTCTCTCATCCCCATTAAATCACAAATATGGTGTCCTGCCAGCTCTCCGTCCAGGACAGTTTGCAGCAGTAGGAAAGACAGGGAGAGATTTACGTGCAGGGATGATGATGACGTTAAATTAAAACATTTAACCTTGTCTTTGTTTTGTTTGAAGCCGATTTTCACGGATGACAAATCAGTATTCAAGAGTAAACCTGATGTATTCTCCTTCCGCTCAAGTGTTTGGGGGGGGGGGTCAATATGAATTATTAGGGGCTACTGTAACAGGTACACATTGCTGCATTAACCCTTAAAATGTCAACCAGCACCAGGATCACCAGATGTGTTCCCCTGCTGATGAATTCAAGGGAAACTTGGAAGCAGAACAGTAATCTAAAAGGAACCTCCCCCCACCCCCCAGGCCACTTGCTTCTTCCATGAGAAGAGACTAAAGTCTCACAGTTCAGTCTCCTGTGTATTACAGTGCAGCCCTCATAGACCCTCTGTATCAGACTTGGAAGTGGTCATGACCATACCTGGGAGCTTCCTTCTGTGGAGCTTGTGAGATGTGACCAGGCTTATGTTAGTGGCACAGTTTGTGTCAGAAAGTGGGTGGGGAGTAATCTAGTGGGTGGTGCTCAGCCAGGATTGGGCTGGAAAGTGGGAGAAACGGGGTGAAGAGGAGGAAAAGTGCCCGGAAAGTGAGCAGAACAGTGGGGAAAGGGAATTAGGAGGAACAGGGTGGGGAAGGAGTATAAGTGGCTGAGAAGTGTGAGGAACAGGATGGGAAGGAGGAAAAGTGGGCGGGAAGTGGGAGGAACAGGGTGAGAAGGAGGAGAAGTGGGTGGGAAGTGGGAGGAACAGGGTGAGAAGGAGGAGATGTGGGCAGGAAGTAGGAGGAACAGGGTGAGAAGGAGGAGAAGTGGGAAGGAACAGGATGAGAAGGAGGAGAAGTGGCAGAGAAGTGTGGTGAACAGGGTGGGAAGGAGGAGAAGTGGGCAGGAAGTAGGAGGAACAGGGTGAGGAGAAGTGGGAAGGAACAGGATGAGAAGGAGAAGTGGTCGAGAAGTGTGGTGAACAGGGTGGGAAGGAGGAGAAGTAGGTGGGAAGTGGGAGGAACAGGGTAAGAAGGACGAGAAGTGGCCGAGAATTGTGAAGAACAGGATGGGAAGGAGGAGAAGTGAGGAGGAAGAGGATGAGAAGGGGGAGAAGTGGCAAGAAGTGGGAGGATAAGAGTGAGATGGCGGATAAGTGGAAAAGAACAGGGTGAGAAGGAGGAGTAGGTGAGAAATGGGAGGAGCACGGTCGGAATGAGAAGTGGGCAGGAAGTGGGAGAAGCAGGGTGAGAAGGAGGAAAAGTGAGCAGGAAGTGGAAGAAGCAGGGATGAAAGGAGGACAACTGGGCTAGAAGCATGAGGAACAGGGTGGGAAGGAGAAGTGGGTTGGAAGTGGGAGGAGCAGGGTGAGAAGGAGGAGAAGTGAGCGGGAAGTGGGAGAAGCAGGGTGGGAAGAAGAACTTGGCTATAAGTGTGAGGAACAGGGTGGGAAGGTGGAGAACTGGGGAGGAACAGGGTGAGAAGGAGGGATAGGTGGGAAATGGGAGGAGCAGGGTGGGAAGGAGGAGAAGTGGGCAGGAAGTGGTAGGAACAGGATGAGTACGAGGAGAAGTGGGCAGGAAGTGGGAAGATCAGGGTGTGAAAGGAGTTGAAGTGGGAGGGAAGGAGGAGAAATGTGTGGGAAGTGGGAGGAGAAGGGTGAGAAGGAGGAGAAGTGGGCAGGAAGTGGGAAGATCAGAGTGGGAAAGGAGGTGAAATGGACAGAAAGTGGGAGGAACAGTATGGGAAGGAGGAGAAGTGAGCGGAAAGTGGGAGAAGCAGGGTAGGAAGGAGGAGAACTGGACTAGAAGTGTGAGGAACAGGGTGAGAAGGAGAAGTGGGCAGGTAGTTGGAGGAGCAGGGTAGGAAGGAGGAGAAGTAGGTGGGAAGTGGGAAGATCAGAGTGGGAAGGTGGAGGTGGGGAGGAACAGGTGAGAAGGAGGATAAGTGGGATGAAGAGGGTGGGAAGGAAGGGAAGTGGGAGGAAGAGGGTGAGAAGGAGGAGAAGTGGGCAGGGAGTGGTAGGAACAGGATGAGTACGAGGAGAAGCGGGCAGGATGTGGGAAGGTCTGGGTGTGAAAGTAGTTGAAGTGGGCGGGAAGTGGGAGGAGCAGGGTGGGAAGGAGGAGAAATGGGTGGGAAGTGGGAGGAGAAGTGGGCAGGAAGTGGGAGGAGAAGGGTGAGAATGAGAAGTGGGCAGGATGTGGGAAGATCAGAGTGGGAAGGAGGATAACTGGGCTAGAAATGTGAGGAACAGGGTGAGAAGGAGAAGTGGGCAGTTTTCTCAGGAAAAAAACCACCAGAGAATCAGCCTCTGTTGCCTGAGACCCCAATAGAAACCACAGTTTTCAGGGAAGATAATGAGATTTCACAGATATAGATATTCTTTCAAAATGAGTCAAGCGGAGTGTAATGATCCTGCAATGTGTTGCACACTGCTCTGGTCCTTAAAGGGTTAAGATAACTTTGTGCAGTGAGGGTACCTTGAGGTGCTGTGGTCCTGTTACCAACTGTCATTTCTCCCTACAGAAACATGACATCTGGGAATGATTGAAGACGTTATCTCTTCAACAGAGGTGCAAGGTCAAAATTCGTGGGGGGACATTAGGATTTTTTTCCCTTGGAATCTAAGTGTGGGGTTATTGTAGATAATACCTGTACTATTCCTGTGGGTTTGATTCTCCTTTTAACCCCTTGTGCGATGTATATAGAAATCTTCAACTTCCAACAGGATTCTGAAATTTTTCTAGCAAAAATACTTTTTGGATCAAAATGTCAGATGACCTACCTACCTAGGTAAGTCCTTCTGTTACACGCAGTAATTACATAGATACACCTGACTGCTGTGTGATGGACTCATACCTAGGTAAGTGCTTCTGTTACACACAGTAATTATATAGATACACCTGACTGCTGTATGATGGACTCCTACCTAGGTAAGTGCCTCTGTTACACGCAGTAATTATATAGATACACCTGACTGCTGTGTGATGGACTCCTACCTAGGTAAGTACTTCTGTTACACACAGTAATTATATAGATACACCTGACTGCTGTACGATGGACTCCTACCTAGGTAAGTCCTTCTGTTACACACAGTAATTATATAGATAACCTGACTGCTGTATGATGGACTCCTACCTGGGTAAGTCCTTCTGTTACACACAGTAATTATATACATACACCTGACTGCTCTGTGATGGACTCCTACCTAGGTAAGTGCTTCTGTCACACACAGTAATTATATAGATACACCTGACTGCTGTATGATGGACTCCTACCTAGGTAAGTACTTCTGTTACACACAGTAATTATATAGATACACCTGACTGCTGTACGATGGACTCCTACCTAGGTAAGTGCTTCTGTTCCACACAGTAATTATATAGATACACCTGACTGCTGTCTGATGGACTCCTACCTAGGTAAGTGCTTCTGTTACACACAGTAATTATAAAGAAACACCTGACTGCTGTGTGATGGACTCCTACCTAGGTAAGTGCTTCTGTTGCACAAAGTAATTATATAGATATCCCTGATTGCTGTATGATGGACTCCTACCTAGGTAAGTGTTTCTGTTACACACAGTAATTATATAGATATACACCTGACTGCTGTGTGATGGACTCCTACCTAGGTAAGTGCTTCTGTTACACACAGTAATTATATAGATACACCTGACTGCTGTGTGATGGACTCCTACCTAGGTAAGTGCTTCTGTTACACACAGTAATTATATAGATATCCCTGATTGCTGTATGATGGACTCCTACGTAGTTAAGTGCTGTATGGTTCCCCTTTAAGAAATGAACAGAAACATCACCCAGCTGCTTTAAATGAATATCTTGTAACAAGTCATTTTCACCGGGCTAAACACAACCCTGCCTGTTGATCCAGGTCACTGACCAAGCACCAAAACCGTCCAGGAGGAGGGGATAAGGGGAGTATCCATTTACATAAAGAATGTGAGTTGATGTTTGGCAGAGATGTCCCTGTTGGATGAAGGAAAAAAACGATTTCCATGTATATCTAGGAATGTCCCTTGGACTTCTTGTTTCTTGTGTTAGAAATACTGATGATGATGTGACAAGATGTATTGGATCATTTCTGTAGCGACCTAACTGCACCATTGGTGCAAATAAACACCTTTCACATTGATTTACATGGGGCTTTTAATCTCTTGAATGGGTATCCTGCTGGAATACCATTGCCTAACTAGCGAAAAGGGCGACATCACAATGTAGTCTGCATCTGAGTCAAAAATGTCAGCCCTGACAAAGGGCAAGATGGTTTGGATGGCCAGTTATACTTTACAGGCTGGAGTCCAGTAATAAGGGGGGTGTTGCCCATAACACTGCCCTCACAGAGAGGGTGCGGAGAGCAATGAAGCCCAGAAGGATGTCATTGTACAAGAGAAACTCCTAACTATGTACCAGTCCATCATTCAGCAGTCAGGTGTATCTATATCATTACTGTGTGTAACAGAAGCACTTACCTAGGTAGGAGTCCATCATACAGCAGTCAGGTATATCTATATAATTACTGTGTGTAACAGAAGCACTTACCTAGGTAGGAGTCCATCACGCAGCAGTCAGGTGTATCTATATAATTACTGTGTGTCACAGAAGTACTTACCTAGGTAGGAGTGCATCATACAGCAGTCAGGTGTATCTATATAATTACTGTGTGTAACAGAAGGACTTACCTAGGTAGGACTCCATCATACAGCAGTCAGGCGTATCTATATAATTACTGTGTGTAACAAGCACTTACCTAGGTAGGAGTCCATCATACAGCAGTCAGGTGTATCTATATAATTACTGTGTGTAACAGAAGCACTTACCTAGGTAGGAGTCCATCATACAGCAGTCAGGTGTATCTATATAATTACTGTGTGTAACTGAAGCACTTACCTAAGTAGGAGTCCATCGTACAGCAGTCAGGTGTATCTGTATTATTACTGTGTGTATCAGAAGCACTTACCTAGGTAGGAGTCCATCAGACAGCAGTCAGGTGTATCTATATAATTACTGTGTGTAACAGAATCACTTACCTAGGTAGGAGTCCATCATACAGCAGTCAGGTGTATCTGTATTATTACTGTGTGTAACAGAAGGACTTACCTAGGTAGGAGTCCATCACCCAGCAGTCAGGTGTATCTATATAATTACTGTGTGTAACAGAATCACTTACCTAGGTAGGAGTCCATCAGACAGCAGTCAGGCGTATCTATATAATTACTGTGTGTAACAGAAGCACTTACCTAGGTAGGAGTCCATCACACAGAAGTCAGGTGTATGTATATAATTACTGTGTGTAACAGAAGGACTTACCTAGGTAGGAGTCCATCATACAGCAGTCAGGTGTATCTATATAATTACTGTGTGTAACAGAAGGACTTACCTAGGTAGGAGTCCATCGTACAGCAGTCAGGCGTATCTATAGAATTACTGTGTGTAACAGAAGGACTTACCTAAGTAGGAGTCCATCGTACAGCAATCAGGTGTATCTATAGAATTACTGTGTGTAACAGAAGCACTTACCTAGGTAGTAGTCCATCACACAGCAGTCAGGTGTATCTATATAATTACTGTGTGTAACAGAAGTACTTACCTAGGTAGGAGTCCATGACACAGCAGTCAGGTGTATCTATATCATTACTGTGTGTAACAGAAGCACTTACCTAGGTAGGAGTCCATCACACAGCAGTCAGGTGTATCTATATAATTACTGTGTGTAACAGAAGCACTTACCTAGGTGGGAGTCCATCGTACAGCAGTCATGTGTATCTGTATTATTACTGTGTGTAACAGAAGCACTTACCTAGGTAGGAGTCCATCACACAGCAGTCAGGTGTATCTATATAATTACTGTGTGTAACAGAAACACTTACCTAGGTAGGAGTCCATTGTACAGCAGTCAGGTGTATCTATATAATTACTGTGTGTAACAGAAGCACTTACCTAGGTAGGAGTCCATCATACAGCAGTCAGGTGTATCTATATAATTACTGTGTGTAACAGAAGCACTTACCTAGGTAGGAGTCCATCGTACAGCAGTCATGTGTATCTGTATTATTACTGTGTGTAACAGAAGCACTTACCTAGGTAGGAGTCCATCACACAGCAGTCAGGTATATCTATATAATTACTGTGTGTAACAGAAACACTTACCTAGGTAGGAGTCAATCGTACAGCAGTCAGGTGTATCTATATAATTACTGTGTGTAACAGAAGCACTTACCTAGGTAGGAGTCCATCATACAGCAGTCAGGTGTATCTATATAATTACTGTGTGTAACAGAAGCACTTACCTAGGTAGGAGTCCATCACACAGAAGTCAGGTGTATGTATATAATTACTGTGTGTAACAGAAGGACTTACCTAGGTAGGAGTCCATCATACAGCAGTCAGGTGTATCTATATAATTACTGTGTGTAACAGAAGGACTTACCTAGGTAGGAGTCCATCGTACAGCAGTCAGGCGTATCTATAGAATTACTGTGTGTAACAGAAGGACTTACCTAAGTAGGAGTCCATCGTACAGCAATCAGGTGTATCTATAGAATTACTGTGTGTAACAGAAGCACTTACCTAGGTAGTAGTCCATCACACAGCAGTCAGGTGTATCTATATAATTACTGTGTGTAACAGAAGTACTTACCTAGGTAGGAGTCCATGACACAGCAGTCAGGTGTATCTATATCATTACTGTGTGTAACAGAAGCACTTACCTAGGTAGGAGTCCATCACACAGCAGTCAGGTGTATCTATATAATTACTGTGTGTAACAGAAGCACTTACCTAGGTGGGAGTCCATCGTACAGCAGTCATGTGTATCTGTATTATTACTGTGTGTAACAGAAGCACTTACCTAGGTAGGAGTCCATCACACAGCAGTCAGGTGTATCTATATAATTACTGTGTGTAACAGAAACACTTACCTAGGTAGGAGTCCATTGTACAGCAGTCAGGTGTATCTATATAATTACTGTGTGTAACAGAAGCACTTACCTAGGTAGGAGTCCATCATACAGCAGTCAGGTGTATCTATATAATTACTGTGTGTAACAGAAGCACTTACCTAGGTAGGAGTCCATCGTACAGCAGTCATGTGTATCTGTATTATTACTGTGTGTAACAGAAGCACTTACCTAGGTAGGAGTCCATCACACAGCAGTCAGGTATATCTATATAATTACTGTGTGTAACAGAAACACTTACCTAGGTAGGAGTCAATCGTACAGCAGTCAGGTGTATCTATATAATTACTGTGTGTAACAGAAGCACTTACCTAGGTAGGAGTCCATCATACAGCAGTCAGGTGTATCTATATAATTACTGTGTGTAACAGAAGCACTTAAACAGCTACTTTTCTAAAGTAATGCTGACTAAAACATGTTATTTTGAAAGCTCATTGAGAATCACACAACTATTATTATGATAGCTTCCCCAACCCGTTTAATGCTAGTGATTTTTAGGTGATATGGTCCCTATAAAAAACAGGAATGTTGAGTTATTTTTTTGCTGTTGGTTTGTCCCCGAATCACATCTGTCCATTATATATCAGGGTCACAGTCTTGTTCATGCCTCAGGTTTCAGTGGAAATGTTGATGCTCTTCAAAAAGAAAAAGCAAAGTAGATTACCTACTTACCTATGTAATCTACTTTTACTTTTTCTTTCTGAATAGTGTTTTGGGTTCAATGGCACCCTGTGTATGAAATACACAGTAATCTCCCTATAAATAAATCTTTGTGTGCCCGACCTACTGCATATTGCTACAATGTTCTTGCTTCCCAGTGAGTGGATAGCTCCCCACTCTGATTGGTGACTGTCACTGATAGGGGAAACCATCCAGACGGACCCCGGAATGTTTTAGAATCCAGGTGCAGATAATTGGGTATCTGGTTACCGTGTTCCTTCCAGTGTAGAACTGCAGAGCTGGGCGTCTGTAGCACTTATGTGTCATTATGTACACAGCTGGGTAACAAGGCCAGAGTATTTGCAAAGGGAAAGGAACATCTCCTAATATTAAGCCCCAACTTACATTACTATGGCCAGGGATCTCCAGTGGCTCTTACTGATGTTTCCTTACTTTTTGGTGCAAGATATATCATTTAGTTAGTTAGTCTTGGTGTCAGGAAATGACAGTTGGTAGCAAGACTACTGGACTCAAACTTTGCCCACTGCACATGTAATCTTAACCATTTATCCCTGGTCCTTAATCCTTTAAGGACCAGATAGGTGAACAACCTTAACCCCTTAAGGACTGGCGCGTGCGCTCGCGGCCGTCAGTTGTGGACCACGGGGCTTTTTTTTTTTTTTTTTTTTTTTTTTTTAAAGATCTGGTTCAGGGCTTCCGGAGTGACGTGCAGCCACGCGGGGAGCCCTGAACTCCATGCCGTACCAGGACCGTCACTGGTCCTTAAGTGCCGGACCGCCTTGAAGATCCTGGCACGTCAATGGTCCTTAAGGGTTTAAAAGGTTAATTAGGTTTATGCAATTTGCCTGCTTCAGTTTGGAAAACACATCTAGAGAGTGTTGTGTCCGCCTGCATGGGCCTGACATCCAGACAGGTTTGGAGATGTTATCTTTTGAACTAAGGCAAAATATCAAAGTTCATAGGGGCTATAAGGATTTTCTGGGGCTTACTAAGGTAAGTGGGGATTTTCATTAGTAGATGGTGTTGACCGAATTTCCGAAGAAAAAAGGGAAATGTACAGGCCTAGAGAAATACATTTATGTTATAAATTTGTAAGAAGGTATTCCTGCAGGGAAGGGGCTCACCTTAACCCTTTGAGTGTCAATGCACTGGATACCTCTCTGGCACTCAGTGAGTTAATAAAATAAGCTCTTAAAAACAGGGCCCTCTGACAGTTTCCATCTGTGGGACAGCCAGATTTTCCATTGGACAGAGTAGGCAGCTGCCAACACCACCTAATTATATTCTACAAACAACAGAGGGCGCAAAAGCAGGGACACATCTAAAAGCAGTGTTTTTATTGAAATCAAATCTCTCCCCCACAAAGACTTGCACTTACAGGATAAAATCTTTAAGATGGCATATAATCACCACACTTCTCCTCCTTGCAACATGTTTGGCTCTTGAGACAAAGTAAAAACACCGTTGAGCACCGGGATTGTCTGGAGTCACACACAAGGTTATATACGGTACCTCTGTATCAAACAGAATCTCCCTTTCTGATCCTTGGCTCTCTCCTCCGGTCCCCATCTCTCTGGTGTGTATTCCTATCTTAATGCCGCTACAATGTTACTCGAGGCTTCTTTTTCACAATGTTGCCAAACAAGAAACTCTTTATCATAGATGCAACAGTTTTCCCCATGCTTATCGCCGGTTCTCTCCCGGCTTCGTCAAGGGTAATTGCGGCCCCCTAGTGGGCCGTCTATAAATAACCTCCCGTTTACTCTCATACTCGTCGTGATTTTTAACCCCTTAGATACCGACAGGAGATGACCAAAATCCACTCATGTCATCGCCTCGCTCCAAAGGGTTAAACTCTACTCTTATAACGATATTTCTTATATCATCATCCTTTCACAAGTCTCTATTATAAAAACATTTAAAAAAAAAAAACTCTTCCTAAAAGCAACCATATATATATTGATAAAAATAAAAAATGTATAAAACTGTTGTATCTATAATAAAGAGTTTGGTGTTTGGCAACATTGTGAAAAAGAAGCCTTGACTAACATTGTAGCGGCATTAAGATAGGAATATACACCAGGGAGACTGGGAGCGGAGGAGAGAGCCAAGGATCAGAGAGGGGGATTCTGCTTGACACAGAGGTACCGTATATAACCTTGTGTGTGACTCCAGACAATCCCAGTGCTCAAGGGTGTGTTTACTTTGTCTCAAGAGCCGAACATGTTACAAGGAGGAGAAGTATGGTGATTATATGCTACCTTAACCCCTTAACGGCATGTGACGTACTATGACCGTCACGGTCCTTGAAATACTTAAGGACCGGTGACGGTCATAGTACGTCACGTACTTTTTACTTACAGCGCTCTACCGGGAGCGCTGTAAGTAAAAATGGGGCCTGAAATTGACCGCTCCAAGATTGGAGCGATCTCTATCAGACCCCATAGTGATGCGTCGATATACGCAACAGGTCACATGTACCGGTGCGTCGGCGTGGATCAAATCGGTCCTTATGGGACGGAAACGTCCCAGGACCGCCGGTCGATAAGGGGTTAAAGATTTTATCCTGTAAGTGCAAGTCTTTGTGGGGGAGAGATTTGATTTCAATAAAAACACTGCTTTTAGAGGTGTCCCTGCTTTTGCACCCTCTGTTTTTGTAGAACCGATTGGAAGTCGTGTGGAGAAGGACCGCACTGGGTGTGGCAGGGGATCGAAAAAGCAGAAAACTGTTTGGATCTTAAAGTGACAGTAATACTTGAAAACTTTGAAATTTAATTCAATAGATATTTTAAAAATACATTAATTGTGCCATTTTCGATCTCCCAAAACTTTATGGTTTGGGAGATATAAGTCTGCAAAGTCTGGGGGCATTGTTGAAGGGGCAATGTGTAGAATGGGGGGCAATGTGGAAGGGGCATTGTGATAGGGATATTGTTGAAGGGACAATGTGGAGAATGAGGGGCAACGTAGAAGGGGCAATGTGGAGAATGAGGGACATTGTGGAAGGGGCAATGTGGAGAATGAGGGACATTGTGGAAGGGGCAATGTGGAGAATGAGGGGCAATGTGGAGATTGAGGGGCAATGTGGAAGGGGCATTTTGGAGAATGAGTGTGATGGGGGCATTGTAGAAGGGGCATTGTTGAAGGAACAATGTGGAGAATGAGGGGCGTTGTGGAAGGGGCAATGTGGAGGTGGTCAATGTGGTTGAGGGGGGCCAATGTGGTCGGGGGGGGCCATGGCAATTCTTGCACCAGGGCCCGGTGGCTTCTAGTTATGCCTCTGCAGGGGTGCCTGGCATTTTTTGGTGTGTGGCTGTGCATCCACCATTTGTAGACGGGTGTACGCACTTATACCAATTTTATATTGTGTTTTTGGAGCACCTAATTATATCCTGAATATCTGTGTCCATCTTGTTCACCAGATTATATATTGCTGTAATTTCCAGCTTCTATACTGATTCGGTTGGCTTATTTACTAGTCAACATGTTCTGTAATTTCCAGTTTCTTTAGTAACTTGCCTAGTTTATATATTATTGTATATGTTGCTGTAATTTCCAATTTCTATACTAATTTGTTTGGTTTATGTATTAATCTATATATTGCTGTATTTTCTAAACTAATCTGACCAGTCTATTTACCACTTTATATATTGTTATATTGTCCAGTTCAGTACTAATTTGCCCTGATTACATGCTACTGTAACTATTGCTATTATGTCCAGTTCATATAACAATGTGGCCTGTTTGTTTAACATTTTATATTTTTCTGCAATGTCCACTTTCTGCTCTAATATGACTTGTTTATGTATCAGTGTATATATTGCTGTAATGTCCAGTTTATGTGCTAATTTTGACTGGTTTGTTTGACCACTTATATGAAATGATTACCATTTACACAAACATATATATATATATATATATATATATATATATATATATATATATATATATATATATATTCAAGGGCAATACAAAGAACTCTCCAATGAATTAAAGAGCTGAGCCAAGAATGAGGAATCATGCATTAAGACTAGAGGAAAGGCGCTTTTGACCAAACAAAGACAGGGATTTTTTTACAGCAAGGGGTGTAAAGCTATGGAATTCTTTGCCTCGGGATGTTGTGCTTGTGGATGCTGTACCTGCTTCCAAAAATTAATGGATACCTATCTATCACAGAACAATGCTGAGAATTATGACAGTTGGCTTCAAAGCAGATAGGATGTTGATCCAGGGAAATATCTGACTGCCATTTGGAGTCAGGAAGGATTTTATTTTACCCACTTGGGGCTAAATTGGAAATGGCTTCAGTGTTTTTTTTTTTGTTTGTTTTTTTCCCCAGTCTGGTATGGGCTGGATTTGATGGACGCCTGTCTTTGGTAAGGGCTGTATTTGATGGACGCCTGTGTTTGATATGGGCTGGATTTGATGGATGCATGTCTTTGATATGGACTGGATTTGATGGACACATGTCTGGTATGGGCTGGATTTGATGGACGTGTGTCTTTGGTATGGGCTGGATTTGATGGACGTGTGTCTTTGGTATGGGCTGGATTTGATGGATGCATGTCTTTGGTATGGGCTGGATTTGATGGACGTGTGTCTTTGGTATGGGCTGGATTTGATGGATGCATGTCTTTGGTATGGGCTGGATTTGATGGACGTGTGTCTTTGGTATGGGCTGGATTTGATGGACACATGTTTTTGGTATGGGCTGGATTTGATGGACGTGTGTCTTTGGTATGGGCTGGATTTGATGGACACATCTTTGGTATGGGCTGGATTTGATGGACGTGTGTCTGTGGTATAGGCTGGATTTGATGGACACATGTCTTTGGTATGGGCTGGATTTGATGGACGCATGTCTTTGGTAAGGGCTGGATTTGATGGACGCATGTCTTTGGCTTGGGCTGGATTTGATGGACACATGTCTTTGGGATGGGCTGGATTTGATGGACACATGTCTTTGGGATGGGCTGGATTTGATGGACACATGTCTTTGGTATGGGCTGGATTTGATGGACGCATGTCTTTGGTATGGGCTGGATTTGATGGATGCATGTCTTTGGTATGGGCTGGATTTGATGGACGCACGTCTTTGGTAAGGGCTGGATTTGATGGACGCATGTCTTTGGCTTGGGCTGGATTTGATGGACACATGTCTTTGGTATGGGCTGGATTTGATGGACACCTGTCTTTGGGATGGGCTGGATTTGATGGACACCTGTCTTTTGTATGGGCTGGATTTGATAGACGCATGTCTTTGGCATGGGCTGGATTTGATGGACGCATGTCTTTGGTATGGGCTGGATTTGATGGACGCATGTCTTTTTCAGCCTCATCAACTATGTTACTATGTTCAGTTTATACACTTATTTTGCCATTTTATTTAACAGGTTATTGATTGCTGTAAAGTCTAGTTTATATATTTCTGTAATGTCTAGTTTATATTCCAAATTGACTGGTTTCTGTACCATTTGATATAGAGCTTTTTGATTCATTTTTATAGGTATTGATATGAGTCACAGGTTTATTTGCCTTGGTATACACTGCATTTATTATTAATTTTTTATTGTCCTATTGTTCTCCCAGTTCAGTTGTTTTGAATTTTTTCTGCATATTTCTTTTTTTCTTTTACGTTCCATGGGTCACAGCCATCTGTTCCATAAATGGTTAATAAGGAGATTAGGATATATACATACATACATATACTGGCTACCCCAAACCTGATATGAATCTCATGTTTGTCAATTAGAAAGTCAATACATATTTATAGCCATACAAACTGAAACATGAGTACACGGAGAACCATTTAACTATGCATTTTAGTGACTCCACTAGATTGAGATAAACCTGTCTTCTGGATATATGTAGTGGTGTTTGTAGTCATGTGTGGAGACATCTGAATTGATTCATAGCTCCATATATCTTCAAAGAATAGTTTGTGTTGGTGCCAGAAATAGGATGATGGATGTCAGGAAGAAATAAGTATAAGAGCTCGTGCTGTGTCAGGAAAGGTGATAGCGGCTATATGGTACGGGAAGATAAAAGGCTGCATAGGAACTCAGCATCTGATGTACTGAGCCATTTCACTTTGTGGGAAGACAGTGTTATCCAGTCTTATTAACAGCATGCTTAATATTCTAACTGCCTGCCAAAGTATGTTGGACTCGCTCAAACATGCTAGAGTTTTGGGTACCCACGGGCGTGTGCTGATGAAATTAATGGAATTTTGGGGGATGTTATTTCTTGGAATTTAACTCAGTGATGGCTGTTTATCTAGAATACCTGTGGGGAGATTCACTAAGTGGTGATAAAGAGGTGATAAAGTGGGGATAACTTCTTCAGTGATATTACATCTCCAATTTCTGTGTTTTTCTATGGAGCCAATTCACTAAGCTCTCCAAAGCTGAAGAAATCTTAGTGCATCGGATTCATAGAATAACATAGGAACTGGAGAAGTGATATCACTGGAGAAGTAATCTCTGCTTTATCACCTCTTTATCACCATTTAGTGAATCTCCCCCCTGCTTGAAAAATTATAAAAGGTTCTTTAAGGGACACTAATGTCCCTTAACCAGTTAACAACCCATGAAGTGCCGGGACCATCATGGGTAAACTTCCCATAAGGACCCATGACGGTCCTGGCACGTCATGGGTTAAATGATAGCTGTGCACCTCCGTGCACGCTGCTGTCATTGGGTTCAAGCTGAAACTGAGCGCTCCAGCCCGTGTCTCTTCTGCTGGTACACTTGATCGCTCCAGGAGCAATCACATGTACTGCCATTTTGACTGAAAAACGCATTGCCTGTGCATCAGCTCTGTGCATCTCTCTTCTTTACTATTAAAGTAAGGGAGAGAGAAGCAGAGAGCTGACACATATAGAAGTTAAATCAGGCAATAGTCTGGGGTAGTAACCCCTTCAATGCTGGTGCAGGGGGCAGGCTAGATACAGTTCCTTTTATGACCTGCTAAAAAGCAACTTTTTTTTATTTATTTAAAAAAAGAGAAAATATTTCTATTTAAACATTTTAATCACAATCTAAATCTGCTAACTGTACACAGTAAATCATTGTTGTGTGGTTGTTGTGGAGCCATGTAATACACTTATACACACCGCCAAATCCTATCAAACAAAAAGTGGAAAAATGGGGGGGGGGTGAGGAACATGGGGATTTTCACCCAGGGGTGACAATGCCCACTTAAAACTGCCCATTTTGTAGGTATGACTGACCGATCATACCTTTCATGCAGTCTCCATAAATAGTTAACCCACTGCGCCCAAATGATAAGAGAAAAAATAAAAATGGCATTTTTTTACTGTTTTATTTAATTGTAACAAAGTAATTGGTGGGTTAGCCATGTAAATGTTGTTTCAAATGAAAGCCCTATTTGTGCGAAAGAAAAGTGTATAATTTATGGGGGTGGAATAAAAGACTTAGAGGGAAAACACTGTTGAACAAAAACATAGTCAAAAAGGTCAGAATTGCTCCGGTCCTTAAGTGCAATCCACCCCAGATTTTCCCAGTCCTTAAGGGGTTAAAAAATTATACTTGTGTTGTAGAGGTTTAAAAAATAAGTTTTTTGTCACAAATCCTATCTCTCAAACCCCAGTCCCGCCGAATATTTCCTGGCGCAGAAAATACACTTGGCCTACACCCAGCAATAAAAACACTTTAAACCCTTGGTTGATGGAGAGAGATCGCCAAAGCATTTCTCTGCAGTGCATTGCAGTTCTCTATAGCAGGGTTCTCCAACAAGGTTCACTTTTAAAACATCTCATTTAAAACATTGTGCGGCTACACACCGCATTAAGCATGTCTCAGTGATGAAAAGGGTGACATGAGAATCTCGCCCTGCATTAAAGCGCGAGATTCTCATGTCGAGTTCCTTATACTGTGCTTCAGCTCAACCTGCAGCATTGTCCTCATACCTAAGGAAACGACAAGCAACACTGGAAGTTACAATTGTTGCATGGATAACCCTTTCAGTGCCAGAAAGTTCCCCAATCATTGGAAACCTCTCTGGCACTCAAAGGGTTAAGCTACATATCGAACAAAGGACTAAAGATCCTAGATATGTTTGTGCGATATGTAGCTTAATCTTTGGAGTGCCAGAGAGATACTCTCTGGCACTGAAAGGGTTAACCATGCTACAATTGTAACGTCCAATGTTGCGAGTCATTCCTTAGGTATGTGGGAAACGCTGTGGGTTGAGTTGAACAGCCGTTTAAGATTCCCATGTTGCCCTTTTCATCACAGCGACCTGCTTAATGCGGCGTGTAGCTGCACAGTGTTTCAAATGTGACATTTAAAAAGGATCCGCTCCAACAAGTAACTCTGGTGACTACTGTTAGCTCTTTGGCTCTTTCCAGTCCAATCAGTTACCAAGTGACATGGTCTTCCAGAGACAGGTCCAGCGGGTTTATTTATTTATTTATTTTTTGTAATTTTAATACTTTATTGAGAGAAGAAAAAAAAAAAAAGTAAAAAATATAAAGTAAGTTTTACATAGAGGAAACAATTACATAGGCAAAAGCACACATATGATGTAACAACAAACATCAGGTATGGCTCCATACAGGACTGCCATCAAGTGAACAACTTACAACTTGAGAAGAGAGCATCTCTGATGTTGGGAGAGCTAAAAAGGCGGTGAGTTATGCCTAAAAGTACAACCAGTCAACTGAGAAGTAAGGAATCATGATAAGAGGGGCGATAATGCGGTAGTTGTCAGTAAGATAAAGAGGAGACGGAGTGAAGGTGGGGATGGGGGAGAGGAAAAAAATATCCTATATAATAATTCACTAAAAAGTTTGTCACGACTCAGTCATGCGCAGTAGAGACGGCTATGAGCGCTGCAGTCATGCGCAGTACACACTGCCCGCATCACGGCTGATACAGAGCAGGGAGCTCCAAATTCAGACCGGAGTCCTCTCTGCGCACCTTCCTGCGCAAACTGCCAGGGCCAAGGGGTAATCAGTGTCCTAATTCGGGAGGGAGCTGTCCGCAAGGGGACCAGACATGGTGAAAACGAGAGAGGGTACCGGTGGAGATGGTGTGACACGTCTCCATATTACAGAGGTCCAGGGATTTTAAATCTGCTTCCTGATTAGCTTCAGCCAATCCAGACACAGCTGTCATCCAGCAGTAGCCAATCAAGAGCGGATAGTTACGCATAGAGGCGTCACAGCATTTTCATGATTTTTCCTGCCCCGCTGCCATAATAACTGGTTACAGATTATTCCACATTTCTTTGTAAAGACGGCTTTCGTGGTAAATGTTGTGGGAAATATGTGGTGTTGAAATGGGTAATAGACACAGTGCGTTAACAACATACAGTGTAATTAAAGTTGACAGACCTCTGTTATAGTCATTAAATGTTCTAATAAACCACTCTAATAAAATGAAACATTCATTGCCATATTGAATAGTGTTGTTAAGGATTGGAAGGCACCAAGAATGACAAATGCTGATTGTACATTTATTACGTAAGGTTTTTAATTCATACATTTTTCAGTATATGTAATATAGTCCAGGGCTGACCAAGTTCAGTCCTCAAGGGCTACCAACAGGCCAGGATTTCCCTGATTAATCACAGGTGAGTTAGTCAGTGGCTCATTCGTTTTGATTGGCCCACCTGTGCTTAATCAGGGAAATCCTTAAATCCTGGCCTGTTGGTGGCCCTTGAGGACTGAACTTGGCCAGCCCTTTTTTTAGAGTATATCAGTACATGTGTTATCGATTAACCCTTTGAGTGCCAGATGGGTACGCAAAGCATTGCTTTGCAATGCATTGCGTACCCCTCTGGTACTCAAAAGGTTAAAAGTATTTCCCTTTAAAGGAAAGGTTGTAGACCCCTGCTCCGTTTTATCCAAGAACTTAAACATAGCTTGTAAAGGGGTATAAGCTTCTGTAGGGACATTGAGATTGCTCTGGCCACACCCACAATTCAGAATGTGGGTGTGAACAGCACATCTTAGGCTCCTCCCCTCAATCTGTAGCTGTAGTCTTTGCCTCTTGGGAAATCCGGCCCTGTTTCAAGGGACACCAGCTCCTAAAAATGAAATTGGGTTATATACTATTAAATATCATGTACTTCCAGTCGGCATCTATAAAACTTAGTTATTTTATGTAACAGCCTTAAAATCTATTCTTACCTGGCAATTTTAAGGTATGCGTAGACTGTCTTATATATTAATGGTTTGTGCAGAGATAATATTGTTAAACTAGGATTATAACCAACTGAATGAGAGAGAAGTGTCCTGTGCATTGGGAAGCAATGATTTGGAGTCTTTTCTAACACACAACATTAGAAAACGGGAATGTTTATTTCTATGCTGTGGTGCAGTTATTTTGCTCCGGAATTGGGCTTCTGCAACTTATTGAATATATCGTGAACTACTAGATTTTCCTAATAATGCATTTCCACTTTAGGGGGATAGTAATGTTTCTCAAAAAAATGCAGCTCTAATTAATCTTCATAGTATTTGGGGCATGGAGAGTGTTATTTCAGTACTGTCAGAGTTGTAGTACAAGAGTAATTGAATGGTAAAGTATCCCCCTCCCACCCGTTTACCTAGTGTAAGCCACCTCCCCTCAGATGTGGAATCTGGTCACTTGACCGGACAGGTCACAGCAAGGGACAATCTTCTTACTGTGATCATAAGGAAAACCCTGCCCCCCTTGACAGGTTTTTCCTTATGATCACTGAAGATTGTCCCTCTCTGTGATCCATCCGGACAGTCTTGATGCTCTGAGGTGAGCAGTGTTACATCGGTAAAAGGGGTGGGAGGGGGATACTTTATCATTCAATTACTGTTGAACTACAACTTTGACATTATTGAAATAACACTATGAAGATTAATTGGAACTGCTTTTATTGTGAAATATTTCTATCCCTTAGCAAGCAATGCTGCTAAAATACAACTTGTAAAGTATGTGAGTGACTCTGAGGAGGAAGAAAAGCAATGCTTTGTGGCTAGTCATTAGTCAAGAGCATCGCGTTTTAGCTCTCTAGCGCCATTACAGAGGAGGTATTTCAACATACATATTAGACTAATCCCACCGAAAAGGGCAGTCCACTTCCAGGGCCGGATTTACATCTCAGGAGCCTGTAGGCACAGAAATCTGAAGCACACCCCCAAATTGGCCATCCCCACAATGCTCTAAATCTCCACATTACCCCCCATATCCATATTGCCCTCACATTGCCCCCCCATCAGCTCCATATTGCCCCATCAGCTCCAACTTATCCCCCATCAACTCCATATTGCCCTCACATTGCTCCCATCAGCTCCAACTTTCCCTATCAGCTCCAACTTGCCCTCACATTGCTATCAGCTGCACATTGCCCCCGTCATCTTCGCATTGCCCCCATCAGCTCCGTATTGCCCCCATCAGCTCCAACTTATCTCTCATCAACTCCATTTTGCCCTCACATTGCCCCCATCAGCTCCAACTTGCCCTAACATTTCACCCCATAATCTCCACTTTGCCCCATCAGCTCCAACTTGCCCCCATTAGTTCCAACTTGCCCTCACATTGCCCCCATCATCTTCACTTTGCCCCCCTATCCGTTTCCTACCTCCCTTGTGGTCCAGCGGCAGGAAGTGCACAGACCTGTAGCTGCTGTTGCTCCCGCGCAGTCTTCTATGTAGGAATGCAGAGCGCTGGGAGATGATGTTGTCTCCCATTGCTCTGCATTAGAGCCGACGAGGGGGAGCAACAGCAGCTATAGGTTTGTATAACCATGCAACGGCGGGCCGGGGTGGCGGGTTACTGTGCGCAATGATGTGAATATTATAAACAAAATTAAAAAACAAACAACCAGAAAAAAAACTCTGTGAATAAATATAAAAACAAATGTATTGCAATGACAGGCGCCCCTCTGCCTTATGGCAAATCCGGCCCTGTCCATTTCCAAAATGACAGACAAGTCCCCTCTGCACAGGAAATGCCAGCTAGACCCAGATGTACATTTCAGGCTTGTTTGGGCCTAATCAGTGAGGTGCAGCTTGAATCCCTAGGCAAGGGGTCCATGTCCAGATTACCCTGTAGTCTTAGGAAGAACAAGCCACAGTATGTGAGAGGCTCTGAGGATAACAAAAGCAATGCTGCCTGTTCAGCTGCCACTCAAGAGCATCACGTTTTGTCTCTTACATGTTAGACTAATCCCCCCAAAAAGGCAGTCCACTTCCAAAATGAAGGGCAAGTCCCCTGTGCATGGGTGACTAGCTACCCAAGAGGCAAAAATGCTTTTCATCCTCAGAGCCTCTCACATACTTTTGGCCTGTTTTTTTTTAAAAGTGATAGTAATATTTCACAATAAAAGCAGCTCCAATTAATGTTCATAGTATTTGGGCAATGGAGAGTGTTATTTCAATACTGTCAGAGATGTAATACAAGAGTAATTGAATGATAAAGTATCCCCTGTGCCATGCACTTCTGTATTATGTGCACAGCACAGCTCTATAGCACGTCCTATTTCTCCTCCCAGCTGCCCCAGGGACCGCATTCACGCTTCCCTTCAGTGTGCTGTGATCGGCTCCTAACGTTACAGCAAGCTGGGATTAGCATTATACTGAGGTTGCAACCACAGTAATACTACTACTGCAGCCTCGGTATAATGCTAATCGCAGCTTGTTGTAACATTAGGAGCCGATCACAGCACACAGAAGGGAAGCGAGAACGCGGTTCCTGGGGCAGCTGGGAGGGAGGTGGGAGGAGAAATAGGACGTGCTGTGGCGCTCCTAATCCAAGAAGTACATCACAAAAGAGGGAATATCTTTATAAGTAGTTATATATTTTTTTAAAACAACACAGCTTTCCTAGAATAACTTTTAATAACAAAGCGGATGGTAACACCTTTTTATAAGGTGATACATCCCCTTTAACACGAATGCTCGCACTGAGGTGACAGTATGGACAGGTGGCGGATCCACTTTAACCCTTTGAGTGCCATAGGAGTGCGTTGCGTACCCCTCTTGCACTCAAAGGGTTAAATCAGGGATCTCTACCTGCAGAAGGGCCAAGACAGTGCATAGTTCTGGGATTTCCCTGATTTTGCACAGCGTTCAGTCCTGGCTCAGTCATTTTGACTGCAACACCTGTATATTATCGGGGAGATCCCAAAACGTGTACTGTCTTGGCCCGATAGGAATGTAGTTTGATATCTGGGCCTTAATTACATAGTTATACATTGTAAAGTATTAAAGAGATAATAATACTTTAATATGTAAGTATTAGATATATTGTAGGATTTAGACCCCTGAGTAAAACAAGGCTATTCCCACTGCTGAAATGTGTTTTTAGTCAAAAGTTATGACAGCTGAAACTTTATTTTTTTAGGTGCAGTATCACAGTGGCCTGAAATTGTACAGTGGCGCTGTTGCTACGCCATCCTATGGGCAGCACTGCTCAGTTGGCCATTGACCCTCACAGCATGATATAGTAACAGCACCACTGTACAATTTCAGGCCACTTTGACACTGCACCTTAAAAAATTCAAGTTTGAGCTGCAATAACTTTTGAATAAAAACACCTCTTGGTAATGGGAATACCCTAGTTTTACTCCAAAAAAAAAAAAAAAAAATAATAAATATATATATATATATATATATATATATATATATAGAAATATAGGGGTGATGGCAGCACTCACTGTTTAGTAGACTTCCTTATGGACCAGGTGCTGCTCCAATTTGTGTAATACATAGAAATCGACGTTTCGGCCAACCACAGTGGCCTTTATCTTGATAAAGGCCACTGTGGTTGGCCGAAACGTCGATTCAAATAAACAGTAATGTGAATTTTTAGCTGCATGGAGTTCCGAGAGTGCTTCTTCGTCTTCTAGTTTTGTATATATATATATATATATATATATATATATCAAAAAAGATGAGTCAGCACGCTCAGGACTTGTTTTGAAATTAATTTTTACTCTGTGTCATCGTTTCAATGTGTGATACACATTTTCCTCAGGACAAAGGAAAAAGACCCCATCCCCCTTCTATATATACTGAATGATTCAAAAGACCCGCCAAGTTCCACAGTTCTACGTCGCTCATGACGTGGTCGCTTGTTTAGTCAATAATGTATATACAGTAAAAAATCCAATGTGTATATACATAAAATATACATCTAATAATACCAGTGTAGATACCATGAATATAGTGATAAGACCATAAAATAGTATACTGTCCCAATGTTGTTGTGTTTTTACGGTAAACACTACATGCGTTGTGATGTGTGTGAGTGCCTTCAAGGATGTAATGAGAAGATGGGCGGATTGTCCTATTGGTGGGCTGCTAGATCATGGGCTGGTGGGGGAGATCAGAGGATCTCACCTCACCGTCCCACGATATGTTGAAGGAGAGGACTGTGTTGCCACCGGCACCGACACTCTCTGTGACAGCCTTCGCTTTCCTTGTTAATGCAGAGTGCCAGGATATGACATAATATCCTGGCGCCTGCTCTCCCATGCTGCACAGGGACCACAAGGGGGCATCGATAGGGACGTCAGTGCAGCTAGTGGGCTGCTTTAAAAAAAATGCCCGGGCTGGTATTCCCCTACAATCCGCCCCTGAATAAGAATACAGGGACTCGCTACTAGGGATCGCATGTTCTTCTCATCATTTTTGAATGAGTGCGTTTGACATGAATTGGAATATCCAGTCTGTGACTAGTTGAATGTATTCACACTGTAGACTGGACTAGTGATGAGCGAGCATGCTCGGCCGAAGCTCGGTTCGGCTCGAGCATCGCTCTGCTCGGCACATGGCGGTACTCGTACGAGTACCGCATGTGCTCGCCCGCCATGTTCGGGTCTCCTCCCCGCACGTTTCGCGGCTGCTGCGCAGCCAATAAACGTGCGGGGAGGCTCTGACATCAGTGTAATGCCAGCAGCCATGTTGGCTGCTGGCATTACACTGATTGGCTGGCCAGAACCCGTGATCGGGTGCTGTATAGCACCCAACGCGCGAGTTCGGCTCATTCTTAGCCAGGGAGAGATGCGCTTAGGCAGGGAAAGTCAGTGTAGGGAGAATAAAATTGTTGAAACTCTTTCAAGACCCAAAAGTCCTTTTTAGGACTGTTATGTGTGGGGGCAGCATTTATATTTTGTTTGGGGGGGCACAATTTCCTTTTTTTTGTGGGGGGGATATTTGAAAGGTGACATATAATACTAGATGCACAGGAAGTCAGTGTAGGGAGAATAAAATTGTTGAAACTCTTTCAAGACCCAAAAGTCCTTTTTAGGACTGTCGTGTGTGGGGGCAGCATTTAATTTTTTTTGGGGGTGGCAGAATTTCATTTTTTTGTGGGGGGGGACATGTTCTAAGGTGACATTGTACTAGGTGCACAGGGACAAATATTTCACAGTGCAGTGACAAGCTGACATATTCTGTTAGGTGCACAGGGCCAATGATTTTACAACGCAGCGACAAAAAGGGCCATTTTAAACGTGTGCCTAGCCATAGATTATTGTCACATTCTGTTTAGTGTGCAAATTCACAAATTAACGTCACATATTCCGTTCACTGTGCCTAGCCGCAGATTAGCGTCACATTCTGTTTCGTGTGCCTAGCCGCAGATTAGCGTCACATATTGTTTAGTGTGCCTAGCCGCAGATTAGCATCACATATTGTTTAGTGTGCCTAGCCGCAGATTAGTGTCACATATTGTTTAGTGTGCCTAGCCGCAGATTAACGTCACATATTGTTTAGTGTGCCTAGCCGCAGATTAGCGTCACATATTGTTTAGTGTGCCTAGCCGCAGATTAGTTTTTATCTTCCTTTTTGTGTGTTTTACGGTCAGTCTGTAAAAATGGCGTACTACGGGCGAAACATCGTTCCCAGCAGCGACGTTGGAGTCCAAGATGCATCCAGACATCCTCCCTATGCTGTCCCTGAACCATTTCTGTGGTGTTTCCATCATTTTCTGACCTTTTCCTATGAACCAGGCACCCTCCCCTCATCAGAGCAGGGGGTGCCTGGTGTAATGCTCGAGTCCTCCCATTGACTTCAATGGGGCTCGGGTGCTCGGCCGAGCACTCGAGCCTCCGGGGGCGCTCGGCCAGAGCACCCGAACACCCGAGCATCGGGGTGCTCGATCATCACTAGACTGGACACGTATGGATAAATGAGCGTGCCACACACTTATCTAGTGATGTGATACATAACATTGCTGTTCTTGCATATACTTTGAGACGCTGTCACATTCTGCACTAGACTATCTATGGTCTTATCACTATATTCATGGTATCTACACTGGTATTATTAGATGTATATTTTATGTATATACACATTGGATTTTTTACTGTATATACATTATTGACTAAACAAGCGACCACGTCATGAGCGACGTAGAAATGTGGAACTTGGCGGGTCTTTTGAATCACTCAGTATATATAGAAGGGGGTGGGGTCTTTTTCCTTTGTCCTGAGGAAAATGTGTATCACATTGAAACGTTGACACCGAGTAAAAATTCACTTCAAAACAAGTCCTGAGCGTGCTGACTCATCTTTTACATTTCTCCCACAAGTATAGCATCCAGGCCATATAAATATTTTGGTGAGAGTGCTTCCCTTTGGATATTCATATATATATATATATATATATATATATATATATATATATATATATATATATCTTACCCAAAAGACCAGCACTCACAGAACTTATCACCAAAATATATCTTTTAATAGTTCGAAGTTTCGGTCCTACAGGAACGTTTATCAAGAACACAATAACTTTATAAAGGTTCCTGTAGGACCGAAACATCGAACTATTAAAAGATATATTTTGGTGATAAGTTCCGTGAGTGCTGGTCTTTTGGGGAAGCAGTAGAATTTTATGTCTGAGCACCCGGGCGATTATTGCGGGAAGATGTGAGTGCCAATTTTGGGAAGTAATATATATATATATACAAGCACGTGCACATATAGACACAAAGGGGGGCCTGAGTACCTGCCCTTTTTGTCCAAAGTGCCCTTGTGCCTTTTTAACAAAAAAATAAATAAATATGAGAAGTGCCTTTTTTTTCATTTGAGCCCCTGCCCCCCAAAATGCCTGTGCACATCCCTGTATATATATATATATACTAGCAACATGGGACGGCGTTGCCCGTCATGTTATGACCATTGGGCGCACGTGTTTGAAATGCAGACACACTGATAAACACAGACATATGCAACACACAGGCAGACACATACCATACATCCCAAGTGTCCCTCTTTAGGAGGGACAGTCCCTCTTTGAGGGCCAAATCCCTCTGTCCCTCTTTCCCACCCTGTTGTCCCTCTTTTTAGGAGGTCAGACTGTGTGCAGGGCCGGCATCACCTATAGGCGAGGTAGGCGCCGGCCTAGGGCGCACACGTACTGGGGGCGCGGGCATGCAGCGGAGAAGAGGTGCGCCCACACACCATGCCAGGAACCACAACACAGTCAGGTCTGTGTTGCTACAGGGCTCCCTCATCTGGTCGGATCTTTAGTAATGCAGAGCGCGCTGGGAGTCATGATCTCCCGCCGCGCTCTCCATTACTGAAGTGAAGACTGCGCGGGAGATACAGGTATGTGATGGGGGGCAAGTTGGAGCTGAGGGGGCATAGTGGAGCTGAGGGGGCAAGTTGGAGCAGATGTGGGGCAAAGTGGAGATGATGGGGGCAAGTTGGAGCTGTTAGGGGAAAGCTGGAGCTGAGGGGGCATAGTGGAGCTAGTGGGGGCAAGTTGGAGCTGATGAGGGTCAAAGTGGAGCTGATGAGGGTCAAAGTGGAGCTGATGAGGGTCAAAGTGGAGCTGAGGGGGGGCAAGCTGGAGCTGAGAGGGGGCAAGTGGAGCTGAGGGGGGGCAAAGTGAAGCTGGTGGGGCAAGTTGGAGCGGATGGGGGGCAAGTTGGAGCGGATGGGGGCAAGTTGGAGCTGCTGGGGGCATAGTGGAGCTGATAGTGGAAAGTTGGAGCTGAGAGGGCATAGTGGAGCTGGTGGGGGCAAGTTGGAGCGGATGGGGGGCAAAGTGGAGCTGATGGGGGTAAGTTGGAGAGGATGGGGGGCAAAGTGGAGCTGATGGGGGTAAGTTGGACCTGAGGGGGCAAAGTGGAGCTGAGGGGGCAAAGTGAAGCTGAGGGGGCAAAATGGAGCTGGTGGGGGCACGTTGGAGCTGATGGGGGCAAGTTGGAGTTGATAGGGGCAAAGTGGAACTGGTGGGCCAAAGTGAAGCTGATAAGGGGCAAGTTGGAGCTGGTGGGGGGCATTTCTTACAGGCATCTCCAGACCAGGGGCAGAGTGGCTCAGGGGGCAGAGAGAGGACAATCATGAAAAGAGGCTGGGTATAAGTAGGCAGGGTATAAAGGGGTGGGACACAAGGGGCGGAGCGAAATGGGCGGCAAAATTAGGTTTTGCCTAGGGTGTCAAAAATCCTTGCACCAGCCCTGACTGTGTGGTGTGTATTACTTTGCTGTACAGCAATAAACTTCAGTATATGTGTTTATACAGTAGTCTGTGCAAATTAAATACTTTGGTCTTGAACTAAATCATTTATTCAGTTACATAAATAGCCAGTAATAGGTCATGAAATAACCTAAAAATTCTTACTAATGCCCCGCCCACCAGCCACACCCCCAATAATATCACCTAAAACTAACGTGTCCCTCTTTTGGCCATGTGAAATGTTGGGAGGTATGCACATACACACAGTGAGCGGCAGAGGCATGCAAAACACATGTACACACAGACACACTGGAGATGCACACATGGACACACATATGTAACAGAGATGTACACACACAGACACGCAACATATATGAGCAGAAACACAGGTGCTCATGAGTTGTGTACCCCTCTGGCACTCAAAGGGTTAAGGTACAGAGAGGCATGTCAGAGTTAAATAGCAGTGGGAAGTGTGTTCATACCTGGGAACACTGACTTGTGAAGTCCCTAGAGGGGACTGATGTGGTGCTGATGTGGAGAGACAAATGGGGCAATCTGTGTTAAAAGTGGGTGGGGCTTAATCGCGAGTAGGGGGCGGGGCTTAACATAAATGTGAAAAAGTGTTAGTAATAGGCTGGGGAAGGAGGAGAAGTGGGAGGAGAATGCAAGTTTACAGTGTGAGGGGTTTTAACACACTCCATGAGGGGTAAAACTTGATACAGAACCCTGTGGCAGTCAGTGGGTTAAGTGTGTACCTGATGGCTGTCTGTCCTGTGTCTTGCATGGCAAATGGTGACAGTGAAGAAGTAATTCAGCAGTGAGGGCCTACCTTAACCCTTTGAGTGCCATTTTGTTCCCCTGGTGATGCAGCACCGTTCAGTGGCTTTACTACAGGTCCTGCTGAGGCCACTGGGAGTCAAGGTGAGTGACTGTGTGTCAGCCATCTTTCTTTCTGGCTTTGTGTGTGTGTATGGTTGTTTGGTGCAGTGTGAGTGGGGCATGAGTGTGTAATACCTGTGAACTTTTACTTGTGGAGTCCCTCATGTGGTGCTGATGTGGAGAGAGCAATGGGGCAATCTGGGTTAAAAGGGGGCGGGGCTTAATCGCGAGTAGGGGCGGGGCTTAACATAAATATGGAAAAGTGTTAGTAATAGGCTGGGGAAGGAGGAGAAGTGGGAGAGAAATGCAAGTTTACAGTGTGAGGGGTTTGAACACACTCCCTGAGGGGTAAAACTTGATACACAACCCTGTGGCAGTCAGTGGGTTAAGTGTGAATCTGATGGCTGTCTGTCCTGTGTCTTGCATGGCAAATGATGACAGTGAAGAAATAATTGAGCAATGAGGACCTACCTTAACCCTTTGAGTGCAATTTTGTTCCTCTGGTGCTGCAGTACAGGTCCTGCTGAGGCCTCTGGGAGTCAGGGTGAGTGACTGTGTGTGTGTGTATCAGCCATATGTATTTCTGGCTTTGTGTGTGTATGTGGTGCTGTGTGTGTATGTGTTGCTGTGTGTGTGAGTGGGGGCATGTCTGTTTGGTGCTGTGTAAGTGGGGCATGTGTGTGTGTGTGTGGTGCTGTGTGAGTGGGGCATGTGTGTGTGGTGGTCTGTGTGTGTGAGTGGGGCATGTGTGTTTGTCTGTGGTGTAGGAGCAAGTGGCGGCCATATTGTTTTTTTCTGACTTTGATAGTGGTGGGCGGGCTGCATAGTGGGGGCGGGCCAACTCCCTGCATGATTGAATCACCCAATAGGAGTAGTAACTCATGCTTTATGCCTCCCCTGGGTGTGTTTTGGCAGGCACAAAGTCTTCTTTTATATATATAGATATATATATATATATATATATATATATATATATATATATATATAAAATTAATTAATTAATTAATTACTATCTCTTTAAAGGGACAGTAATGTTTAGAGTTTTGTAGAAATTAAAAAAATAAGCTAAATTCCACAAATCCTATCTCTCAAACCGCTGTGGTTTGAGAGATATCCTCCTCTAAAGTTTCCCTTATCCTGATATCAGCTGTAAAGCTGACAGAAGGAGATCAGTGTCGGCCGACACAAGGAGGCTCTTCAGCAGAGCCACAATATCGCAATTTAAAAGAAAAAGAAATACTTATTTGGAACAGTCTAAAAAGTGTGCTTGCAGACCAGGCCCACTTTGTAGACCGTTCCAAAGAAGTATTTCTTTTTAAATAGCGCTATTGCGGCTCTGCTGAAGAGCCGCTTGTTGGTCCCCAGACCAGGAACTCCTGCTGTCATCTTACAGCTGACGTCAGGAGACAGGGAGGAAGAGGGGAACTTTAGCGGAGGATATCTCTCAAACCGCAGCGGTCTGAGAGATAGGATTTGTGGCATTTCGCTTATTTTTTTAGCCTCTACAAAACTCTAAACATTTTTTTATGGAACATTACTGTCCCTTTAAAGAAATTGACTGATTTCATCTGAACATAAGTTTAGCTTGTTTCACAGAGGATAAAATACATTGTTCTGTTAATATTTCTGTAACATAAATAGTTTGTGAGAAATTAACCTTTATCCCCAAAGTATATAGAGCAGTGGTTCTCAACTCCTGCCCTCAGGACCCACTAACAGGCCAGGACTTAGGGATTTCTCTGCTAGAGCACAGGTGTGGTGATCAGGGGCTCATTCACATTGATTAACTCACCTGTGATCTAACAAGGAAATCATGTGATCAGAGGCTCATTCACACTGATTAACTCACCTGTGTTCTAACAAGGAAATCATGTGATCAGAGGCTCATTCACATTGATTAACTCACCTGTGCTCTAACAAGGAAATCATGTGATCAGAGGCTCATTCACATTGATTAACTCACCTGTGTTCTAACAAGGAACTCATGTGATCAGAGGCTCATTCACATTGATTAACTCACCTGTGCTCTAAAAAGGAAATCATGTGATCAGAGGCTCATTCACATTGATTAACTCACCTGTGTTCTAACAAGGAAATCATGTGATCAGAGGCTCATTCACATTGATTAACTCACCTGTGTTCTAACAAGGAAATCATCACATCCTGGCCTGTTAGTGGGTCCTGAGGACCGGAGTTGAGAAACACTGATATAGAGTGTGTGTGTGTGTGTGGGGGGTTAGCTCAGGCCTCCAATATAGAGCAACCTCCTGTGTTCATAATAATATTTAATCACAACTAGAAATAAATGATTTTTCCTGCTGTCTTTGGTAATAAAATATTTAAGTGAACACAGGTGAGTGCTTCTTCTTGGTGGATTTTTCCCTTCTGCCATTTTGGAAATTCATCTTAAAGGGATAGTAATGGATTATTTTTACTACGCTTAATGTTGTAGATATTAAAAAAAATAAATCAATTGAAACCAGTCTGTTCTCTCAAATTTGTATAATTTGAGAGATATAAGGTGATAAAGTTCCCCCCTCCTGCCCATTTCATAGATGTCAGCGTCTAGCTGACAGAAGCAGATCCTTGTCCCAGGACAGGCCGGCGGCTCTTCAGCAGAGCCAAAATAACACTATCTAAAAATAAATACTTCATTGGAACGGCCTACAAAGTGTTCCTGGTTTGCAAGCACACTTTGTAGACCGTTCCTAAGAAATATTTCTTTCTAGACAGCGTTATTTATGCTCTGCTGAAGAGCCACCTGACGGTCCTGGGACCAGGATCTGCTTCTGTCAGCTAGAGCGCTGACGTCTATGAACAGGGAGGGGGGGGGAGTTTATCACCTTATATCTCTCACATTATACAAGTCTGAGAGATCGGACTGGCAACAAGTGATTTATTTTTTTAATATCTACAATATTAAATGTAGTAAAATTAATTCATTAATATCCCTTTAAAGGGGAACTCTCACCTCTATATATGTTTGCCACTTTGTAATAATGTTCCTATAGTGATAACATGAAATCTGTGGGGTTTTTTTTATATTTTTTTATATAATACTAGTGGCAAAGCCTGTGTACACGGGCCATGGTCCGGGTAATGTTAACCCTTTGAGTGCCAGAGGGGTGCACAACGCATTGCTTTGCAATGCGTTGTGTACCCCTCTGGCACTCAAAGGGTTAAGCGGCCACTATCTCACTGCTCCACGCTATGCAATCATGTGCAGTAGAGACTACACGAACGCAGTTAGTCTCTACTGAGCGTGACGACTTCTGACAAACATCCTATCGAATTATTATATAGGACTAGTTACAAAGCCCGTGTACACGGGCTGATCCGGAACGGGGAGCTCAGGATGGCTCACATCCTGTCTGTGTTCCCGGCTCCGGGGCAGCAGCGGAGGCGCTGGGTGACAGGCTGTCAGCCTTCCGGAGATCTCCGCTCCGGATCAACCCATTCTGCGAGTCCCTACTGCACATGGTGAGCGACGCATTGTAGGATTTTATGTTATAGGATGGGCTTTGGCGAAATTCACCATTTTAAAAGGAGCTGGTGAAATCACTTCAGGACAGGCTGAGGGTACAGCTCTGCCCCACACCCTGTCAGACTTCGTCTGTTCCCTCCCCAAATACTGTCTCGTTCCAGCCTCCTCTAATGGAGGATTTCTCGCCAATGAGAGCTCTCCAGCTTACATGGAGATATCCTCCATCATCGGAGGAGGAGGTTGAAACGCGACAGTACTTGGAGAGAGAAGAGAGGATGATTGACAGGCTGCGGTGCAGAGCTGTCCTGAGGTGACGTCACCGGCTCCTTTTTACAATGGTGAATTTCACTGTACACTGCATTATATATGAAAAAAAAAACCACACACAGATTAAATATTATCGCTACAGGAACATTACACAGAGGCAAACTTGTATAGAGGCTAGAGTTCCCATTTAATGTCTTGATGGCACAGTGTGGCACTTCATGCAAATTCAGTGCACAATAGGCAGATTAGTTATGTTCGAGACACAATGCACCACTCGCTGTGTTATTAGAAACATCGTCAGTGTGTGCATTCTGTCTGGACTCTGTCACCAATGAATAAACATTATTTTCTTCAAAACTATTTATATGACTAACAGGTGGCTAACATAACAAAGGCAGTTTTTATTTCACTCTAAAACAAATGTATCGTATGGTGACCTGACTTTAACTCCTTGAGGACCAAAGGGAAGTGGGGGGGGGTGTAACACATTGAAAAGTAATGTTACACACCACTCTGGTCTTAAAGGGGTTAAGTTACAAAGCAAAATGTTACAGTGTAATTCCTGATTTAAGATCATTTGGTTATATAAAGTGTTTGATCACCCTGTCTATCCTGTAAGCCTTTTGTAATAGTTTTTAGCAAAATAACTGCAATTTAATAATACTCCAAGGAGGCTCTGTAAGAACTTACTGTATAGGCCAAAGACAGCAGAAACCAGACCAACATCATAAAAAAATGGTTTTGTCTTGACACAGTGTTGGGTCTGTATTAGATCATTAGATCAATACTGTTTAATGTCAACTGCAGCCAGGGAATCTAAACCGAAGCAATAATGGCCAGTTATATAACAGATGCAATTTTTTGCTTTGGCCATTATACAGATGTGGCTAAGAGGAGACTATTTGGATCTGTGTTGCACTGTAAAAATTATGTATCTTAGTTTCTGTGGTCAGTACAGATAATGACCTGGCTGTACGTCTCTAGCTTTGACTGTGACCAAGATGTGCATGAGTGGAGGCAGATGGATCTATATTAGATTGTGACCAGTTATATGTTGGATCTAGATTAGATTGTGACCAGTTATGTGTTGGATCTAGATTAGATTGTGACCAGTTATGTGTTGGATCTATATTAGATTGTGACCAGTTATATGTTGGATCTAGATTAGATTGTGACCAGTTATGTGTTGGATCTAGATTAGATTGTGACCAGTTCTGTGTTGGATCTAGATTAGATTGTGACCAGTTATGTGTTGGATCTAGATTAGATTGTGACCAGTTATGTGTTGGATCTAGATTAGATTGTGACCAGTTCTGTGTTGGATCTAGATTAAATTGTGACCAGTTATGTGTTTGATCTATACTAGATTGTGACCAGTTCTGTGTTGGATCTATATTAGATTTTGACCAGTTTGTGGCCTAGGGAGCGAGTCCTTATTAATATCATACTGGGGAACTCTATGGATCTGTCCCAGAGACCTGGGGTGTCATGCACTGAGCGTGGTAAAGAGGTGATAACAGGGAGATAACTATTCCAGCTATATCACTTCTCCAGTCCCTGTGTTATTCTATAACGTCTATGCACTAAGATTTATCCATCTTTGGAGATCTCAGTGCATAGGCTCCATAGAATAACATAAGAACTGGAGAAGTGATATCACTGGAGAAATTATCTCTGAGTTATCAGCTTTGTATCAACCATTAGTGCATTTCCCCCCCTTGAGTTTTACAGATTATTGCTGGGTCTCTGGGGGTCAGAAGCTGATCCTTCTTGGTGAATTGCCTGGTAACCCCATCAACTTCACTGACAGTTCCACCCACTCTATGCCTTGTTCTGCCCACTCTGTGCCTATTCATGGCAAACCCTGCCTTCTCTCCTAATTCCACCAGTATTACATACTCGCCCATGTTATGATGCAAATCCCACCATTTGGATGATCCCAGCCTCAGACCATAGTTCTCAAGAGATTTGGTACAAGATGTTTCCCTAGTTAGGTAATGGCCAAACAGTAGCCTTGACATTGCTGTGGATGAGAGGAGGTGGCAGGATCTGTATTATATTGCAACCAGTTCTGTATTTTATGTTTAGCTGTGGCCATTGAAGCCAGTCAGTGTAGATAATGTCATATGCTGCCTGCATCTCCAGCATTGGCTGTGCCATGGTTGTGGAGGAGAGGAGTGTAGGTCAGCGGCTGTGCCATGGTTGTGGAGGAGAGGAGTGTAGGTCAGCGGCTGTGCCATGGCTGTGGAGGAAGGAGTGTAGGTCAGCGGCTGTGCCATGGATGTGGAGGAGAGGAGTGTAGGTCAGCGGCTGTGCCATGGCTGTGGAGGAGAGGAGTGTAGGTCAGTGAATAAAGGAATCCTGGATAATCCAATTCCCTTTTAATGACAGATGCTCCCGCTGAGGTCCCTGTTACAAGTTCAAGCTGAATTCATTCTTTGGTCTCTCATTACCTTACCCCCCCAATGGAAACTCAATCTCCTAACTGAACTTGAGGATTCTGTGGTATGTCGTCCCCTTCTGTACTTTATCTGTTTGACTTCTGGGGCCATATTCACAGACACAAAGTGGATCAATTGTACTGCACCCCTGGGGGACTAAATAAACATCCGCTAAATTCTAATTTGTTTGAACGATATGCTAAGCAATGCATTGGAAAGTTCTCTAGAATTTAAGGGGTTAAAACCCCAATTTAAATCAGTGGGAATGTTTTTGTCCCATTGTGATTGGATTGCTTCAGAATGGCTGACGTTTCGGCTCTGATTATGGCCCAATGAAGCCGATGTAGGGACAATAACTAAATCAGAGGTGGATAACAGCAGGTCGGGGGACTCTGGAGGCCTCTTCCCTATTCGCCACTGCAATGAAAATGCCATTTTATTTATTTATTTATTTATTTTTACTCTAAAATTGAAGAGGTGTTTCACATCCCTCTACTCTATAAATGACTATCCTCTTTCATTTGCTTCCCAAAATCTTTTCACTGTTCCATTTTAATCCCCTTTTTCCTACTCTCTAGACTGTAACACTGTATTACATCACACATAGCATTCATTGCAGCAGGAATAGTGTAACATTGTATTACATCACACAGAGCATTCATTGCAGCAGGAATAGTGTAACATTGTATTATATCACACAGATCATTCAGTGCTACAGGGAGAGTGTAACATTGTATTACATCACACAGAGCATTCAGTGCTGCAGGGAGAGTGTAACATTGTATTACATCACACATAGCACTAAGTGCTGCAGGGATAGTGTAACACTGTATTACATCACACAGAGCACTCAGTGCTGCAGGGAGACTGTAACATTGTATTACATCACACAGAGCATTCAGTACTGCAGGGATAGTGTAACACTGTATTACATCACACAGATCATTCAGTACTGCAGGGAGAGTGTAACATTGTATTACATCACACATAGTATTCAGTGCTGCAGGGATAGTGTAACATTGTATTACATCACACTTCTCATTCAGTGCTGCAGGGATAGTGTAACATTGTATTACATCACACAGAGCGTTCAGTGATGCAGGGATAGTGTAACATTGTATTGCATCAAACAGAGCATTTAGTGCTGCAGGGAGAGTGTAACATTGTATTACATCACACAGAGCATTCAGTGCTACAGGGACAGTATAACATTGTATTATATCACACAGAGTATCGAGTGCTACAGGGAGACTGTAACATTGTATTACATCACACAGAGCATTCAGTGCTGCAGGGAGAGTATAACATTGTATTACATCACACAGAGCATTCAGTGCTGCAGGGAGAGTATAACAGTGTATTACATCACACAGAGCATTCAGTGCTGTAGGGAGAGTGTAACATTGTATTACATCACACAGAGCATTCAGTGCTACAGGGACAGTATAACATTGTATTATATCACACAGAGTATCGAGTGCTACAGGGAGACTGTAACATTGTATTACATCACACAGAGCATTCAGTGCTACAGGGACAGTATAACATTGTATTATATCACACAGAGTATCGAGTGCTACAGGGAGACTGTAACATTGTATTACATCACACAGAGCATTCAGTGCTGCAGGGAGAGTATAACATTGTATTACATCACACAGAGCATTCAGTGCTGCAGGGAGAGTATAACAGTGTATTACATCACACAGAGCATTCTGTGCTGTAGGGAGAGTGTAACATTGTATTACATCACACAGAGCATTCAGTACTGTAGAGAGAGTCTAACATTGTATTACATCACACAGAGCATTCAGTGCTGCAGGGATAGTGTAACATTATATTACATCACACAGAGCATTCAGTGCTACAGGGACAGTATAACATTGTATTACATCACACAGAGCATTCAGTGCTTCAGGGACAGTATATCATTGTATTACATCACACAGAGCATTCAGTGCTGCAGGGAGAGTGTAACATTGTATTGCATCACACAGAGCATTTAGTGCTGCAGGGATAGTGTAACATTGTATTACATCACACAGATCATTCAGTGCTACATGGACAGTATAACATTGTATTATATCACACAAAGCACTCAGTGCTACAGGGAGAGTGTAACATTGTATTACATCACACAGAGCATTCAGTACTGTAGGGAGAGTGTAACATTGTATTACATCACACATAGCATTCAGTGGTGTAGGGAGAGTGTAACATTGTATTACATCACACAGAGCATTCAGTACTGCAGGGATAGTGTAACATTGTATTACATCACACAGAGCATTCAGTGGTGTAGGGAGAGTGTAACATTGTATTCCATCACACACAGCATTCAGTACTGCAGGTATAGTGTAACATTGTATTACATCACACAGAGTATTCAGTGCTGCAGGGAAACATTACACGGAGCTGACTTTAGAAGGAAACACGTAGTGCACAGTGTAGTGATTTATGTTATTTCCCCTCACAGTATCCTGACTTTTAAGTAGGGTTGCACCGATACCGGCATTTGCGCCAGTACTTGTACTCGCGCAAATGCGGCCGATGCCAGCACCGATACCCTGTGTCAGGGTCGGTGCTGCAGAGAGGGAGCCCGGGAATCTGCTCACAATGCTCCCCAGTCGCCTCTCTCTCTCCTGTAGCATCGGAGTGTTGCCGTGGGTTACCATGGCAACGCTCCAACGCTGACCTCTGCCGGGGCTTGTGAGAGAACAGCGAGCACCCAGCAGAGGAGGGTAAGGGAGGCAAGATGGGACATTGAGCGGGTGGTGAAAGAGAGGGGGGTCAAGAGGGAGAAAGAGGCAAAAGGGACTAAGAAAAAAAAAAAGGAGGCAAAAGGAGGAAAGATCAGGAGACAAAAGGAGGGGGGCCAAGAAGAGGCAAAAAGGAGGGGGAATCAGGAGGGAGAGAGGCAAAAGGGTGGGATCAAGAGTCAAGGAGAAGGAGAAAGGGGGATCAAAAGGAAGAGAAAAAGCCAAGGCAAAAGGAGGGAGCTCAAGAGGGGGAGAATGAAGTAAAAGGTGGGAATCAAGAGGGGAAGAAAGAGGCAAAAGGGGACAGTCAAGAGGTGGTATGTGTGTGTGTGTGTGTGTGTGTGTGTGTGTCTGTGTATATATTTCAAGCACTCGCCAATACTTTTTTTTTTGCGATCATTTGCCAGTTTTCCAAGTACTTAAAGTATATATATATATGCTCTTTAGGTAATTGGTATCGGTGAGTACTTGAAAAAAGTATCGGTACTCATACTCGGTCTTAAAAAAATTGGTATCGGTACATCTCTACTTTTAAATTACTGAGGTGAACTTGATATGTTTATATCCCTGGCACCCAAAAGGTTAAACAGCTTCTCACCCTTCCCCTGTATCCATGTCATTACTTAACAGAACTGAGGTGAACTTTATTCCCAATAACAGGTCCCCACCCCATTTGTGAAGCCTGGCATCCCGTCTTGGCCATGGCACTGTGTTGTTGACTGTTTGTACGTCTTATCTCCAGATCACTGGAACTGAACCGACCAATCCTGGAGGAGCTGATGGGATGGGCATCAGTTATTGCCATCTATTTCACAAACATATGTCACAAGGAACACGGGCGGGGCAGAGGTGTGCAGGAGGCACGGGTATATAGCAGAGACATACACAGAGTCAGGTGGCATCACCGATATCAGGAGTGAGATCTGTTTGGGTGAAAGGTTCATCCCTTGACTGAGCCATTCTTATTAACCTATCAGCTGCCAGATGGAGGAATGTGCTACAGGACACTCTAGGGTCATACTTATAAAGAGAAATTACCAACTGCAATTTAGGGAACACACATAGATAGATAGAGAGATAGAATGAGTTATATGAGAGAGAGAGATATGAGACAGAGATATTAGATAGATAGATAGATAGATAGATAGATAGATAGATAGACATGATAGATATGAGATAGATATGAGATAGATATGAGATAGATATGAGATAGATATGAGATAGATATGAGATAGATATGAGATAGATAGATATGAGATAGATAGATAGATAGATAGATAGATAGATAGATATGAGATAGATAGATAGATAGATATGAGATAGATAGATAGATAGATATGAGATAGATAGATAGATAGATAGATAGATAGATAGATAGATATGAGATAGATAGATAGATAGATAGATAGATAGATATGAGATAGATAGATAGATAGATATGAGATAGATAGATATGAGATAGATAGATAGATAGATAGATAGATAGATAGATAGATAGATATGAGATAGATAGATATGAGATAGATAGATATGAGATAGATAGATAGATAGATAGATAGATATGAGATAGATAGATATGAGATAGATAGATAGATATGAGATAGATAGATAGATAGATATGAGATAGATAGATAGATAGATAGATATGAGATAGATAGATATGAGATAGATAGATAGATAGATAGATATGAGATAGATAGATATGAGATAGATATGAGATAGATATGAGATAGAGAGATAGATAGATAGATAGATAGATATGAGATAGATAGACAGATAGATAGACAGATAGATAGATTTAATTTAGAAAATGTTTTACCAGGAAGAATACATTGAAATTTCTCTCGTTTTCAAGTATGTCCTGAAATGTTTAGAGCAAACAGTTGTGTATTTGTACAAATACATATACACACACACATATATATATTAAAAATTATATTTACAGTTACATATTGTTTTTAGAGATAAGGAAGCAGTTATTTTTAAGGATTTTAGACTGGGAGAATATCTGATTTTTCCAGGTAGTTTATTCCAGACTTTCAGAGCTCTGAAGGAGAAGGCAGATCGACCAAGTTCTTTCTTGTAATGTGGAATAGTCAGTGAGTTGTTAGTAGCGGAGGTTATAGTTAGTATGGAGATCTGGAGTGATCATACTGCTCAGGTACTGTGGAATAGTCAGTGAGTAGTTAGTAGTGGAGGTTATAGTTAGTATGGAGATCTGGAGTGATCATACTGCTCTGGTAGTGTGGAATAGTCAGTGAGTTGTTAGCAGTGCAGGTTATAGTTAGTATGGAGATCTGGAGTGATCATACTGCTCAGGTAGTGTGAAATAGTCAGTGAGTTGTTAGCAGTGCAGGTTATAGTTAGTATGGAGATCTGGAGTGATCATACTGCTCAGGTAGTGTGGAATAGTGAGTGAGTTGTTAGTAGTGGAGGTTATAGTTAGTATGGAGATCTGGAGTTATCATACTGCTCAGGTAGTGTGGAATAGTCAGTGAGTTGTTAGTAGTGGAGGTTATAGTTACTATGGAGATCTGGAGTGATCATACTGCTCAGGTAGTGTGAAATAGTCAGTGAGTTGTTAGCAGTGGAGGTTATAGTTAGTATGGAGATCTGTAGTGATCATACTGCTCAGGTAGTGTGGAATAGTCAGTGGGTTGTTAGCAGTGAAGTGGAGGTTATAGTTAGTATGGAGATCTGGAGTGATCATACTGCTCAGGTAGTGTGGAATAGTCAGTGAGTTGTTAGTAGTGGAGGTTATAGTTAGTATGGAGATCTGGAGTGATTATACTGATCAGGTAGTGTGGAATAGTCAGTGAGTAGTTAGTAGTGGAGTGGAGGTTATAGTTAGTATGGAGATCTGGAGTGATCATACTGATCTGGTAGTGTGGAATAGTCAGTGAGTTGTTAGTAGTGGAGGTTATAGTTAGTATGGAGATCTGGAGTGATTATACTGATCAGGTAGTGTGGAATAGTCAGTGAGTTGTTAGTAGTGGAGCGGAGGTTATAGTTACTATGGAGATCTGGAGTGATCATACTGATCAGGTAGTGTGGAATAGTCAGTGAGTTGTTAGTAGTGGAGGTTATAGTTAGTATGGAGATCTGGAGTGATCATACTGCTCAGGTAGTGTGGAATAGTCAGTGAGTTGTTAGCAGTGGAGGTTATAGTTAGTATGGAGATCTGGAGTGATCATACTGCTCAGGTAGTGTGGAATAGTCAGTGAGTTGTTAGCAGTGGAGGTTATAGTTAGTATGGAGATCTGGAGTGATCATACTGCTCAGGTAGTGTGGAATAGTCAGTGAGTTGTTAGTAGTGGAGGTTATAGTTAGTATGGAGATCTGGAGTGATCATACTGCTGAGGTAGTGTGGAATAGTCAGTGAGTTGTTAGCAGTGTAGTGGAGGTTATAGTTAGTATGGAGATCTGGAGTGATCATACTGCTCAGGTAGTGTGGAATAGTCAGTGAGTTGTTAGTAGTGGAGGTTATAGTTAGTATGGAGATCTGTAGTGATCATACTGCTCAGGTAGTGTGTAATAGTCAGTGAGTTGTTAGTAGTGGAGTGCAGGATATAGTTAGTATAGAGATCTGGAGTGATCATACTGCTCAGGTAGTGTGTAATAGTCAGTGAGTTGTTAGTAGTGCAGGTTATAGTTAGTATGGAGATCTGGAGTGATCATACTGCTCACGTAATGTGGAATAGTCAGTGAGTTGTTAGCAGTAGAGTGGAGGTTATAGTTATTATGGAGATCTAGAGTGATCATACTTCTCAGGTAGTGTGGAATAGTCAATGAGTTGTTAGCAGTGGAGTGGAGGTTATAGTTAGTATGGAGATCTGGACTGATCATACTGTTCAGGTAGTGTGGAATAGTCAGTGAGTTGTTAGTAGTGGAGGTTATAGTTAGTATGGAGATCTGGAGTGATCATACTGCTCTGGTAGTGTGGAATAGTCAATAAGTTGTTAGCAGTGGAGGTTATAGTTAGTATGGAGATCTGGTGTGATCATACTGCTCAGTTAGTGTGGAATAGTCAGTGAGTTGTTAGTAGTGGAGGTTATAGTTAGTATGGAGATCTGGAGTGATCATACTGCTCAGGTAGTGTGGAATAGTCAGTGAGTTGTTAGCAGTGGAGGTTATAGTTATTATGGAGATCTAGAGTGATCATACTGCTCAGGTAGTGTGGAATAGTCAATGAGTTGTTAGTAGTGGAGGTTATAGTTAGTATGGAGATCTGGAGTGATCATACTGCTCAGGTAGTGTGGAATAGTCAATGAGTTGTTAGTAGTGGAGGTTATAGTTAGTATGGAGATCTGGAGAGATCATACTGCTCAGGTAGTGTGGAATAGTCAGTGAGTTGTTAGTAGTGGAGGTTATATTTAGTATGGAGATCTGGAGTGATCATACTGTTCAGGTAGTGTGGAATAGTCAGTGAGTTGTTAGTAGTGGAGGTTATATATAGTATGGAGATCTGGAGTGATCATACTGCTCAGGTAGTCTGGTAGTTTTCTAGAGAAGTGGTTAAAACCTTGCAAGAGAGGTGAAGGGCATGTTTCGATTCAAGTGTTAGCCAATTTAGTTCTTCATACATATAACAATGATGGGTTGTGTAATTACATTGGAGGGTTAGGCCGCATAATGTGTTGTACAGAGTGTCAGTTTTAGAAATATGGATTTGTGGTGCAGGAGCATACTCTGCGTATACTACTATCTATTACAGATAACTAGATAGCTAGATAGATAAATGTGTGAATGTATATATATATATATATATATATATATATAGTCAATACAGAGATTGGATGCACTCACTGGTTCTATATAGTCAAACTACCTGAGTGCACAACAAAAGGTAATGGGTACATACAGATCAGCAGGGAAGATGGCACTCACAGGAACCTTTTTTGAGTAAAATGGTGTTTGTTTTGGTGAATCGATGTTTTGGCCAGACCTGTGACCTTTCTCAATCTTGATAGAGGCCATAGGTCTGGCCGAACCATCGATTCAATAAAGTAAACACCATTGTACTCAAAAAAGGTTCCTGAGAGTGCCGTCTTTCCCGCTGAACTGTATATATAGATATGTATGTGTGCGTATAGATATAATTTAATATATATATATATACATATATATATATATGTATCCAACTGATTTAAATGAGGAGTTAACTCCTTGAATGCTAGAGAGGTCTCCACTTAATTGAGGCCGATCTTCTAAGAAAAAGTGGAGACATTCTGGTGTCAACCAACTGCACCATCGGTAATAAATAAAATCTCCCGTCTGGCTTTTAACCCCTTAAATGCCACATAAATCAATAACATGTTTCTTAACAACGCATTGGATACCTCTGTAGAATTAAGAGGATTGATCTGCACCCCTCTGGCACTCAAAGGGTTAAAGGGTAAAGTTGTATACTTAACACACAATGCTGGCGGAGTCTGTTACTTTGATAAACATTGTGCCCTCCTTTGGCGACACAAGGGTTAACACAGGAAACCGGTGGAGAGTCTAAAAAGGTGTTTTCTGATTTTCGAGGAATATCACAATGGAACCCTTTGAGTTCCATAGGGGTGTGAAGTGCTCCTCTGGCACACAGATGGTTAACATTCCCCGGGCGATGTGTTACACACATCGGCTTACTCCTCATCTTCCTGATCTTTATTGCGGTAATTGCAACAAAAAAGTATCATAAAATTGGGTGGAATTCAATCGGTCGCTGGAGAATAATTAGCCTCACGCGTGATGTGTAACATGTTGTACAGTAGGGAAATCTATCAGGGCTGTCACTGCCAAAGGGATGTCCAGTGCATTGCGATCAAAGGGTTAAAGGAATGCTACCACTTTCAAATTGTAACCCTCCCCTTCAGCTCTTCCTACAGAGGTCTTATTAGGAAGGAATAATTCAGTAGGATGGGTTTGGAGTCCTGGAGTCATGGGTAAGCCGTACTAATTAAAGATGAAGGCCTAGACTGTATTGTCATTAATAAGGAGTTTTACTTTATCTGATTCCCACTGAAGTCTATGGAGAAACGTGTAGCTAAAACTCTAGATACAGTTATCAACTGCAATGTAGTCTAGGTCTAATTTTGGGGAATCAGTCCATGCAGCACTGGTTCATAATGGTCATTAGGATTTTCTACCTAGATTAAAATGTGTGTGTGGGGGGGAGAGGGGTGTTGTTATTAGGAGGTACGTGTTGCTTTATTATTTCTTATAGGGCTACGAACATTAAGGCTTTTATCTGTCTGCGAGCTTAACCCTTTGATCCCCAGAGATGGTGTGCTTTTAACCCTTTTAGTGTGAGAAAAGTATCCAATGCAATGCATTAGATACCTCTCTGGCACTGGAAGGGTTAAGTCAAGGACACTTATTAAAATGTCATTCATCTGTGCTGCACAGGCATCAGTGGAACCCTGCAGTGTGTGGGTTTAAGTGTCACTGATTTAAAGGGATAAGGAGATAGTAATGTAAAAAAAAATCTATAGGATTTTTCACTTTAATTTGTTATAATGCATAGCATATTTTTTAATCTTGTTAACTTCATATTCCTTTTCAAATTTGATTTATACCGTTGATTGCCAGAGGGTATGCAACACATACCCCTTCTGCACTCAAAGGGTTTTACAGATCCTCCCGCCCCTTTCCCTTACGTCAGGCAGAGATCCCTCAGATCCAGAATTCGGACAGATCACAACGAGGGAGGGACAGAATTGTGTCTGTCAGTGTAAGGAAAACTGTGTCCCCCTTCTGCTGACACAATAATGTCCCTGGTTATGATCCTCCCAGACCGTCTTTCGGATCTGTCTGACATAACGGAAAGGGGTGGGAGGGATCTTTTACATCGAATTTTAAGAGGAATATGAAGGTAACAAGACTTAAAGCGGAACTACCATGGTCACATAACCAAAGCTAGGAAGCTAAATACCCCCCCCAGCCAACAAGGAAATGTATACCAAACAACCCAAAAGTATTTTCATATTGTACAATCTGACCCGTTTTCCTAGCAGCAGGACCTATCAGACAGCGGCCATCTTGGCAATTTTGTTCTTCTGTGCATGCGTGAGGTGTCCCTGGGCCTGTCACTCACCAAGGATGTGCCTGCCCACAGCCATCTTTTTTTATTTTCGTGCACACTAGAGCGGCTCGCATGCTGATCAGACACAATGACCTCACACTGGGAGGAACAAGGGTAGGCTGACCAGATCTCACCTTTAACCGGGGACACATAGGAAATAGTCATTTTGCAGTACTTCACTGAAATCAGTGCAGTCCTGCACTATGCGTTTCTCCTATGCGTCCCCGGTTAAAGGTGAGGTCTGGTCAGCCTAAACGAGGGAGCCATTCGGCTCCATAGCGAACATTGCAGTTAGGCTTCCACTGGGACGGACATCGCATACCTCCCAACATTTCAAATTGCCAAAGAGGGACACTTGTGTTTTAGGGGATGTTGCTGGGGGCGTGGCGGGTGGGCGGGGCATTATTGAGAATTTTTAGGCTATTTCATGACCTATTGACACCACCTTGTCTAACCTAATAAACGACATATAGCAAAACCAAGGTATTTAACTTACACAGACTAATTTATAAACACATATACTGACATTAATGTGAGTTTTATTGCTGTGGAGTAATGTGATACACTTATATACACCCACACAATCTGATCTCCTAAAAAGAGGGACATCAGGGTGGGAAAGAGGGACAGGGGGATTTGCGTCTAAAAGAGGGACTGTCCCTCCTAAAGAGGGACACTTGGGAGGTATGACATCGTCAGGTACAAAATGCCTTTATAACTCAGTTTTTTAGAAAAATAGCGAAGGAAAAGAATATTGTAGGCACCACCAAATAAGTATATTAAGGTACTGAAACACTAAATAGTGTAGGTGCCTAGTGGTGAAATAACAGTACAGAGAAAAGAAAAGGAAAACACACAACTACTATATAATGCAGTGTTTCTCAACGTTAGTCCTCGGGACACACCAACAGTGCACATTTTCAGGTTGTTCCTGCTTAATCACAGGTGAGTAATTAGTGGCTCAGTCATTGTGATTGATTCACTTGTGATTAATTAGGGATATCTTGAAAACATGACCTGTTGGCGTGCCCCGAGTACTGGAGCTGAGAATCACTGATATAATGGCACCTTGACTCCCCTAAATAATTACTGTAAATACACTAATGGACAGGAACATGGACTGAACTAACGGTATCCATGACTGCTTATGTCTATTTCTGGATACCGTTAGTTCACTCTGTGTTCTTGTCCATTAGTGTATTTACAGTAATTATTTAGGGGATTTATGGATACCGTTAGTTCAGTCTGTGTTCTTGTCCATTAGTGTATTTACAGTAATTATTTAGGGGAATCAAGAGTCCATTATATAGTATTTCTGTGTTTTCCTTTTCTTTTCTCTTTTTAGAAACTACATGGAGCTTTTAAACAAGGGAAGAGACATTAATACAGACTAATTCATGCTGGGGTGGTAGTTCCCCTTTAAAAATATGTTATGCATTATAACTAATTACAATGAAAATCCTATATAAAGTTTTTTTTTTTTTACGTTACTGTCCCTTTAATTGGGTCTTTTAACCTCCTCATTGCTACAGAGCCCTCCAAAGCATTGCAAAGCAATATGTTGATGACATCCCTAACATAACATTTAAGGGGTTAACCCTTTGAGTGCCAGAGGAATAGGCAACGCATTGCAAAGCAATGCGTTGCGTACCCCTCTGGCATTCAAAGGGTTAAGACCTCTATTTAATTCAGTGGTATTTGTCATTTGTCCACTGGGGTGCAGCTGATTTGTGCCTCTTCAGTTTAATTCTTAAAGGGATAATAATACTTTCCATTCTGGTCCTGAGGCCAGACGGCTCGTCTGCAGAGCGCTAACGTGAATAAAAGGGGCGGGAGGGGGGACTTTACAAGGATATTACTCAAAAAGTATACAACTTATTAAAAATAGACTTGGATCGTTTGGTTTAGTTATTTAAAGGGACAGTAATGTCCCAGAAAAATTCTTTATCATTCTGTAGTGCTTAAAAAGTTAAACTGTATACAACAAATCCTATCTCTCAAACCGCTATGGTTTGAGAGATATTCCTATTCAAAATCCCCCCACTTTCCCTGATGTCAGCGCTGTGCTGACTGCAGGGGAATCCTGTCCAGGGACCAACTGGCGGCTCTGCAGCAGAGCCGCAATCACGTTATTTAAAAAGAATGACTTCTTGGGAAAGGTCTACAAAGTGTTCCTGGTTTGCAAACTCACTTTGTAGAGCATTCCAATGAAGTAGTTTGTTTTAAATAACGCGACTGCGGCTCTGCTGTAGAGCCTCCTCGTGTCGGCCGACACGGGCCTCCTGCTGTCAGCTTTGGAAAACTTTGAAAGCGAATATCTCTCAAACCGTAGTAGTTTGAGATATAAGATTTGTTGCATATAGTTCAACTTTTTCAGCACTAGAAAACGATTAATATTTTTTCACTTTAAGAAGAACAATATTAAAGAATGTGTCTGGAAAGTATTACTGTCCCTTTAATGATGTGAAACCTTATTCAGTTGATGTGACCAAAGGTTTTCAGTTCATATAGGACTGTGATCAGGCACTCAGTGGGTTAAGATCTAGCAAGATCTATAAATGTGAATCTTTGATATTTTTTATTGCTGCCCATCATTGCAATGGTTCCCAAACACCTCCGCAGGGACCCCTAACTGGGTTTATGGTTTCCTTGTTTGTTCATGCGTGAGTTAATTTAAAGACTGTGATTCACTCACCTGTACTCACACAGGCAAATCAGGGCAGGATTTAAAGGAATAGTATTGTCTCAAAAAAGTATTAGGTATATGGTAGATACATTTAAAAAAGATCATTTGCACTGGTTTGAGAGATATAGGAAAATAAAGTTCTCCGCTCCCTCCCCTTTCTGCTTGACGAACTGTAAAGCTGTCAGAAGCAGAATCTGGTCGCTTGACCAGACATGGCTCTTTAGCAGCGACGACATAACGATATCTAAGAATAAATACTTCATCGGAATGGTCTACAATGTGTGCTTACAAACCAGGCACACTTTGTAGACCGTTCAGATGAAGTATTTATTTTTAGGTATCGCTATGTCGGCGCTGCTGAAGAGCCACCGTCTGATCCAGGAACCAGGAGCTCATGCCACCAGCTATACAGCTGACGTATGAGAAAGTGGAGGGAGCGGAGAAACGTTATTTTTGTATATCTCTCAAACCATAAAGGTTTGAGAGATACGAATCAGCGCAAATTATCTTTTTTAAATATATCTACCATATACCTAATACTTTTTTCGGGATATTAATATCCCTTTAACTCCTTAACGGTCAAGGTTCGATCTGACTGAACGAGCCATGACGCACTGACCGGCATGGAGTTCCGGGCTCCCCCCCGCGGCTGCACGCCATTCGGGGAGTCAGGAACAGGAAAACAAAACAAAAAAAAATGCTCCATGGACGTTGAGTCGTGTCGCAGCGCTGATACCCCGGTTGTTAAGGGGTTAAATCCTAGGCACCAATAGGCAAGGCACTCTGTGTCTTTAGCTCCACCCATGACCACACCCCCAGTCCCACATGACCCCGCCTCCAGTCCCATCCATTATTTAATGGCACAAAAAATACCCTTGGCCTATGACAAGAAAAGCCACAAAAAAGGCTTTAACCCCTTGGTTGCTAGAGAGATCTGCGATGGAGATCTCACTATCATCCAAGGGGTTAAATAATAACCTATAAAGTGGTATAAAACTGTTGAAGGGACATTGAGATTGCTCTGGCCACCCCCACAATTCAGAACATGGGTGTGGCCAGTACACCTTAAGCTCCTCCCCTCAAAATATGGAGCGCTAGGCAGTTTCCTTCTCTGCCTACTGGGAAATCTGCACACCCGTGAACTTTTCCTTCTGGACTCCCCGGAGGGTGCAGCTGGGGGATATAAATGGCGTGATTTGTGTAAAAAGGGGTGGGACTTAATCGTGAGTGGGGGCCAGGGCTTCATTAACATAGAAAAAAGGGGGAGGAGAAGCGGAGAGAGTTTTATTAAAAACTCCCCACATCTAGAGAATCAGCCTCTGCCTGGGAGACCCGATAATTACCAGCCAAAACCGCAATCCGGAGGGTTCCCAGCTATGGAAATCTGTCCCTGAGGGAAATCATAAAAACATGTCCTGTTAGTCACCTGTGAGGACAGGGTTGACAACCACTGGGTGAATAACCACCAGTTCTCCGATGTTTCTTGTGATTAAAGCACTTTATAGAGCAGAAGAATCTGTGCACTAGAGACTGATAAACCCATAGCATTTCCTGAACTGCATATCTGGCCAAAAACGCGTGCTTACTAACCAGCAGGAACTCCATGCTCAGCTGTAAGCAATAACTGCAACATGTTTTTTCCTAGGTGTTTAGTTGAGCAAAGGAATTTAGATATATAGACATTTTATTGATTTATTTTTCTTCCTTGTAATGTGGGGAACATACATAATTCTACTGTTAGCTAGTTGATGTACTATAAAATATATTAGTATTGTGTTTTGCCAAGTCGTTTGTAAGCTTGTAAGTCGTAACAGTATTACTAAGTTGCTTGGTACACTAGCTTTTTCTACTGGAGAAACAAAAATTGGTAACAAAATGAAATACACAAATAAAAAACAGCCCTGTTACCATTATACAAGTTTTGTTAGTTTGACAAAATTTAAATCTGCCTATATGTTCTGTAAAATATGTATAATTCTTTTAAATTCACCTTTAAGTATAGATGTTACAGTGTGGCACTTTAAGTTAATTCCTTGCACAGAATGTTAATTTCTGATTTTTAATTTTTACCGATTCTCTAACAATATTAGCCTGGCATTTGTTCCTGTGCTCGGTCTTGACCGTGAAGAGAGTCTTCTGTTGGATCAGTTCCAGCCAGCGTCAGTCAATGACCTTCTTGAGCTTGTGGTTGAGGTGCAGAGGACAACGTGTGGCCTGGACTCCTGCCCCTCATGACTAATAAAAGATTCTATGGTAGTAATGGGACCATGGTTGGTGGATCTAGTCAACAGTTCACTCGCTGAGGGGGTGGTGCCAGGTTCTCTGAAAATGGCTTGGTTAGACCTCTGTGGAAGCATGTTTGTTTTGATGTTCACCAGCTACCCAGCTAATGTCCATTGATGATCCCTGTTTTGTTGGAAAGGGATTGGAGAAGGTTATCTTCTCCCACATAGAATGTTCTCTGGATGGGAATGGCTTACTGAAGTCTACTAAGTCAGGTTTCAGGTCTGGTGATGAGATGGAGTTAGCCCTGGTGTATGTGTGTGTGTGTCAGACAGCTACGGACAGGGACTGTATATAAGCCATAGTCATCCTGGAGCTCTCTCTGTGGCTTTTGATGCCACTGATCATAGAATATTAGTGTGCACCTGAGGAGCCTGGCAGGTACTGGTGGAACTGTTTTGCAGTGGTGACCTTTTTTATGCTTAGTAGGTCTCAGCAGGTTTCTATTTGTTGCAGGCTGGGCCCATTCCATGTGGGGTTCCTTAGGGTCCTATTCTTCCTTCCCTATTGTTTAATGTATATATGAGTCCACTAGGAGAGGTTGTCCTCCGGCATGGGTTGAAGTGCCATCAGAACCTGATGACAATCAGTTCTAAATTTCATTCAGCGTTTGGCTGATGTTGCCTGGTGACTAGAATCTAAGTTGCTGAGGCTGAACCATAGCAAGACTGAGGTAGTGATTGTATTCCCAGACAATAGACTACAGCAGGGAGAGGGAGAGATCCTTATCCCACTGATTAATGGTGAGTCCACAGACTATCCTGGTAGCTCTCAACCTTGCAGTTCTCTTTGACCTAGCCTGAGCATGCAACCTCAGGTTGTAGTTACAGTCAAAGCTGGTTTCCATTATCGATGAATAATCTGGGGACTCGGAAATATTAGTTCATGCCTTTGTGTCAGTGTTGTTGTTGTATGGGGATGCTCTCTATGCAGACCTAGTATGCTGTTATGGCTTATAAGGATTTGCATAGTAATAAGCCTCAGTACTCACAGTCTCTGTTTAAGAGCAGAGTGTGTGATAATGATTGCCTACGTTCCTCAGATTGTGTCCTGCTGGTGGACCATATAACTGGCCATTCCATTTTGGGTGGCAGGACATTCTTGAGTGCTGCTCCTTCTTTTGATCTCCCTGCTGCTGTGGATCAGGTGTGTGCCAAGGTACTGACTCTCTGCACCCAGTGTATGTCTTACTTTTTCCTTACGGCTTTTCGTAATTGATATATTCTCTTATATTCTTAAATACGTATGTAAAAAGTTTTGATGCCCCCTTAAAGGGATAGTAATGTTTCACAAAAACAGCAGCTCCAATTAATCTTCATAGTATTTGGGCCATGGAGAGTGTTATTTCAATACTGTCAGAGTTGTGGTTCAAGAGTAATTGAAGGATAAAGTTTCCCCTCCCGCCCCTTTTACCTAGTGTAAGCCATCTCTTCTCAGATGTGGAATGCAGTCCATAGACCAGACAGATAACAGCAGGGGACAATCTTCTTCCTGTGAGAACAATGAAAGCCCTGTCCTCCTTGACAAGTTTTTCAGGTTTTTCCCTTATCTTAATTGAAGATTGTCCCTCTCTGCAGTCTACCTGGGCACCTCCCTTCTGATCTGGCTGAGCAGTGTTACATCAGTAAAAGGGGGGGGAGGGGGGATACTTTGTCATTGAATTACTCTTGAACTACAACTCTGACAGAATTGAAATAACACTCTCCAAAGTCCAAATACTATGATGATTAATTAGAGCTGATTTTATTATAAAACATTACTATCCCTTTAAGTGAGGGTCTATTTTACTATAAATCCGTTATTGATTGATTGATAATTAGTTGAGTTCTGTGCCAAACTAACCCCTTGCTGTGCAATTAGACACCCCCCCAGTGTGTGGGCTCTGCCTAGATTCATTCATAACAGAGTGTGCGGGAATATATGTCCTGTAAATTAAATAATTAGCATAAAGTGCCAGACTGTGCCACCAAGAGTTACATTTCTCAAAAACTATTTTATCCTGCAACAAAGGGCTAGCACAAAATATAGACTTAATTCTCCTTAAAGGGATAGTAATGTTTCATAATAAAAGCAGTTCTAATTAATCATCATAGTATTTGGACTTTGGAGAGTGTTATTTCAATTCTGTCAGAGTTGTAGTACAAAAGTAATTCAATGACAAAGTATCCCCCTCCCGTCCCTTTTACTGATGTAACACTGTTCAGCCAGATCAGAAGGGAGGTGCCCAGGTAGACTGCAGAGACTGCAGAGAGGGACAATGTTCAATTAAGATAAGGGAAAAACCTGAAAAACTTGTCAAGAGGGGCAGGGCTTTCATTGTTCTCATAGGAAGAAGGTTGTCCCCTGCTGTTATCTGTCTGGTCTATGGACTGGATTCCACATCTGAGAAGAGATGGCTTACACTAGGTAAAAGGGGCGGGAGGGGAAACTTTGCTTGTGAATATCTCATAAACCATAAAGGTTTGAGAGATAAGACTTGTATAATTCTTCATGTTTTTTTAATGCCTACAAAATAAAATAAAGTTAAAACGAAGTAACATAGTAACATAGTAAATTAGGTTGAAAAAAGACACAAGTCCATCAAGTTCAACCTTCGCTTCATACCTCAGTAACTGAGAATTTTATAGCTTTCCTGCTACCAACTAAATTAGTCTTTATCAGACCTTCCTGATCAGCCTACTGATAAACAGTATAACTCTGTATGTTCCCTTTTGAAAGAAATGTATCTAATCTTCTCTTAAATGTATCCATTGTATCTGCCATAACTACCTCCCTGGGCAAGGAATTCCACAATTTGACAGACCTTACCGTAAAAAAACCTTCCTCTGTTGAAGTTTAAACCTCCTTTCCTCTAATCTAGTATTACTATCCCTTTAAATCACTGACTTTCAACACCTTGTGGTCCATGCTGCTTCCTGTTGGACAGTGGGAGGAGCTCTGATATAATGGGTGGAGCTTGGTACTGACTTATATCGTTCTTCATGTTTTTTTAATTCCTACAAAATAAAATAAAGATAAAACAAAGTATTACTATCCCTTTAAACTTAAAACTATGTTAGAGTGACGGATCTATTTTATGTTTTTATTTTATTAATTGTTAAATCTAGATAAAAGGTTTGTGCCTGCCAAGTTGAGTAATGGGGACTTTATGTGATCCCGGGTCCAATCTATTTGTGTTTATCTCAGAAGTTGAGATGATTTGCCGGTTCTGTCTAGATGCTTTACAGAGATCTCCACTAGACAGACACAGGCACAACCTTCCTGCTGAGACTCAAGGTAATTACCATTTAAATTAAACTCAATCGCTGCTGGTGAGAACTGCTTCCAGGGAATCAGCTATCAATTATTCAGACATTGCAAAAATTCATAACAGATGGTTATCAGCTTGTCTGTCTCCGTTTTCGAGGGTGTGACATTCTCCTTCATCCTTTTTGCCTTTTGTTAAAAACTTTAACCCTTTGAGTGCCAGAGGGGTGTGCAATGCATTGCTTTGCTTAGCTGTAGGAAGGATTTACGGAAATGGCTTCCTACTGCTGTATGGGCACAAGCCCCAGAGAGGTGTACTTATAGTGATGGCTGGGGAGGTAATTTGGGCAAGAGGGCAAACTCCCCCCTGCTCAGGTCACTACAGAAACAGCCTCTCCTCTGTGTCCTGCCCTCTCGTCTCGTCCACTCACACGATATCCAGCACCATTCCATCTGCGTCCCTGCACTGTGACCTGTTGTATCCCCTCCACACCAGGTTCTGACACCCCCCAACTGTGACCCCTGCACTGTGACCTGTTGTATCCCCTCCACACCAGGTTCTGACACCCCTCAACTGTGACCCCTGCACTGTGACCTGTTGTATCCCCTCCACACCAGGTTCTGACACCCTCATCTGTGACCCCTGCACTGTGACCTGTTTTATCCCCTCCACGCCAGGTTCTGACACCCCCCAACTGTGACCCCTGCACTGTGACCTGTTGTATCCCCTCCACACCAGGTTCTATCACCCCCAACTGTGACCCCTGCACTGTGACCTGTTGTATCCTCTCCACACCAGGTTCTGACACCCCCCAACTGTGACCCCCGCACTGTGACCTGTTGTATCCCCTCCACTCCAGGTTCTGACACCCCCAACTGTGACCCCTGCACTGTGACCTGTTGTATCCCCTCCACACCAGGTTCTGACACCCCCAACTGTGACCCCTGCACTGTGACCTGTTGTATCCTCTCCACACCAGGTTCTGACACCCCCCAACTGTGACCCCTGCACTGTGACCTGTTGTATCCCCTCCACTTCAGGTTCTGACACCCCCAACTGTGACCCCTGCACTGTGACCTGTTGTATCCCCTCCACACCAGGTTCTGACACCCCCCAACTGTGACCCCCGCACTGTGACCTGTTGTATCCCCTCCACTCCAGGTTCTGGCACCCCCAACTGTGACCCCTGCACTGTGACCTGTTGTATCCCCTCCACACCAGGTTCTGACACCCCCAACTGTGACCCCTGCACTGTGACCTGTTGTATCCCCTCCACACCAGGTTCTGACACCCCCAACTGTGACCCCTGCACTGTGACCTGTTGTATCCCCACAACTCCAGTTTCTGACACCCCCAACTGTGACCCCTGCACTGTGACCTGTTGTATCCCCTCCACACTAGGTTCTGACACCCCCATCTGTGACCCCTGCACTGTGACCTGTTGTATCCCCTCCACACCAGGTTCTGACACCCCCCAACTGTGACCCCTGCACTGTGACCTGTTGTATCCCCTCCACTCCAGGTTCTGACACCCCCAACTGTGACCCCTGCACTGTGACCTGTTGTATCCCCTCCACACCAGGTTCTGACACCCCCCAACTGTGACCCCTGCACTGTGACCTGTTGTATCCCCTCCACTCCAGGTTCTGACACCCCCAACTGTGCCCCATGCACTGTGACCTGTTGTATCCCCTCCACACCAGGTTCTGACACCCCCAACTGTGACCCCTGCACTGTGACCTGTTGTATCCCCTCCACACCAGGTTCTGACACCCCCAACTGTGACCCCTGCACTGTGACCTGTTGTATCCCCTCCACACCAGGTTCTGACACCCCCCAACTGTGACCCCTGCACTGTGACCTGTTGTATCCCTTCCACGGCAGGTTCTGACACCCCCAACTGTGACCCCTGCACTGTGACCTGTTGTATCCCCTCCACACTAGGTTCTGACACCCCCAACTGTGACCCCTGCACTGTGACCTGTTGTATCCCCTCCACACCAGGTTCTGACACCCCCATCTGTGACCCCTGCACTGTGACCTGTTGTATCCCCTCCACACCAGGTTCTGACACCCCCAACTGTGACCCCTGCACTGTGACCTGTTGTATCCCCTCCACACCAGGTTCTGACACCCCCAACTGTGACCCCTGCACTGTGACCTGTTGTATCCCCTCCACACCAGGTTCTGACACCCCCCAACTGTGACCCCTGCACTGTGACCTGTTGTATCCCTTCCACGGCAGGTTCTGACACCCCCAACTGTGACCCCTGCACTGTGACCTGTTGTATCCCCTCCACACTAGGTTCTGACACCCCCAACTGTGACCCCTGCACTGTGACCTGTTGTATCCCCTCCACACCAGGTTCTGACACCCCCAACTGTGACCCCTGCACTGTGACCTGTTGTATCCCCTCCACACCAGGTTCTGACACCCCCAACTGTGACCCCTGCACTGTGACCTGTTGTATCCCCTCCACACCAGGTTCTGACACCCCCCAACTGTGAGCCCTGCACTGTGACCTGTTGTATCCCCTCCACACCAGGTTCTGACACCCCCAACTGTGACCCCTGCACTGTGACCTGTTGTATCCCCTCCACACCAGGTTCTGACACCCCCCAACTGTGAGCCCTGCACTGTGACCTGTTGTATCCCCTCCACACCAGGTTCTGGCACCCCCAACTGTGACCCCTGCACTGTGACCTGTTGTATCCCCTCCACACCAGGTTCTGACACCCCCAACTGTGACCCCTGCACTGTGACCTGTTGTATCCCCTCCACACCAGGTTCTGGCACCCCCAACTGTGACCCCTGCACTGTGACCTGTTGTATCCCCTCCACTCCAGGTTCTGACACCCCCCAACTGTGACCCCTGCACTGTAACCTGTTGTATCCCCTCCACACCAGGTTCTGACACCCCCCAACTGTGACCCCTGCACTGTGACCTGTTGTATCCCCTCCACACCAGGTTCTATCACCCCCAACTGTGACCCCTGCACTGTGACCTGTTGTATCCCCTCCACACCAGGTTCTGACACCCCCATCTGTGACCCCTGCACTGTGACCTGTTGTATCCCCTCCACACCAGGTTCTGACACCCCCATCTGTGACCCCTGCACTGTGACCTGTTGTATCCCCTCCACACCAGGTTCTGACCCCCCACACACCTGTAACCTGCCTTCTCACCTCCGTACTACTGGATTGTGACCCCCCCCCAATATTGTGACTCGCAATCACCCCTACACATACAATATTCTGCCTCCTCCCTCCACTTTCATGGCCACACTTAAGCCTCTGAGTGCCAGAGGGTCATTGCAATATGTTGGACACCTCCTGTGGCACTCGAAAGGCTAAATAGCCAAATATCCCCCGGTCCTCCAGTCTCCTACACATGCCCCCTGTCTCCTCTCCCGGAGTCCTGTCCATTAGCAATGCTGACACTGCCCTTCTTCAGCCCTACCAGTGGGACAGGGATGCGGAGTCAGACAGTGTATGTAAGTATGTATATATGTATTGTTCCATGAATATCAACAGGACAGCTGAATAAGGCGTGGGGGTCAGACACGGTATGTGAGGATCAATGACTACTGGTGGGAACAAGAACAGGGTGGGGTGGGGTGCAGTGTGTATGTAGGGATCTGTGAAACAATAGTGCATTGTATTATTATGTGAAGCCTGCAGCATATTGCAGCATTACAGTACAGTGAAAAAAATATAGATAATGGCAGACAGTAGAGCAAGACTGGGCTATCAGACAGTGTATGTGTGGGTCTGTGACTATAGGTGGACAGTGGAACAAGACTCGGGTGTCAGACAGTGCATATGTGGGTCTGTGATTACCAGTGAATAGTGTAAATAGGCTGAAGTGTCAGACAGTGTATGTATAGGTCTGTGACTACAGGTGGACAGTGGAACAAGGCTCTGGTGTCAGACAGTGCATGTGGGTCTGTGACTACTAGTAGACAGTGGAACAAGGCTGAGGTGTCAGACAGTGGATGTGGGTCTGTGACTACCAGTGAACAGTGGAACAAGGCTGGGGTGTCAGACAGTGCATGTGGGTCTGTGACTACTAGTAGACAGTGGAACAAGGCTGAGGTGTCAGACAGTGTATGTGTGGGTCTGTGACTACCAGTGGACAGTGGAACAAGGCTCTGGTGTCAGACAGTGCATGTGGGTCTGTGACTACCAGTGGACAGTGGAACAAGGCTCTGGTGTCAGACAGTGCATGTGGGTCTGTGACTACTAGTAGACAGTGGAACAAGGCTGAGGTGTCAAACAGTGGATGTGGGTCTGTGACTACCAGTGAACAGTGGAACAAGGCTGGGGTGTCAGACAGTGTATGTGGGTCTGTGACTACTAGTAGACAGTGGAACAAGGCTGGGGTGTTAGACAGTGAGTGTGTGGGTCTGTGACTACCAGCGGACAATGAACAAGGTTGGGGTGTCAGACAGTGTATGTGGGTCTGTGACTACCAGTGAACAGTGGAACAAGGCTGGGGTGTCAGACAGTGTATGTGTGGGTCTGTGACTACCAGTGGACAGTGGAAAAAGGCTGGGATGTCAGACAGTGCATGTGGGTCTGTGACTACTAGTAGACAGTGGAACAAGGCTGGGGTGTTAGACAGTGAGTGTGTGGGTCTGTGACTACCAGCGGACAATGAACAAGGTTGGGGTGTCAGACAGTGTATGTGGGTCTGTGACTACCAGTGGACAGTGGAACAAGGCTGGGGTGTCAGACAGTGGATGTGGGTCTGTGACTACCAGTGAACAGTGGAACAAGGCTGGGGTGTCAGACAGTGGATGTGGGTCTGTGACTACTAGTAGAACAAGGCTGAGATGTCATACAGTGTATGTGGGTCTGTGACTACCAGTGGACAGTGAACAAGGTTGGGGTGTCAGACAGTGTATGTGTGGGTCTGTGACTACCAGTAGAACAAGGCTGGGGTGTCAGACAGTGTATGTGTGGGTCTGTGACTACCAGTACAACAAGGCTGAGGTGTCAGACAGTGGATGTGGGTCTGTGACTACCAGTGGACAGTGAACAAGGTTGAGGTGTCAGACAGTGTATGTGGGTCTGTGACTACCAGTGGAACAAGGCTGGGGTGTCACAGTGTTTGTGCGGGTCTGTGACTACAGTGGACAGTGAACAATGTTGGGGTGTCAGACAGTGTATGTGTGGGTCTGTGACTACCAGTGGACAGTGGAACAAGGTTGGGGTGTCAGACAGTGTATATGGGTCTGTGACTACTAGTGGACAGTGGAACAAGGCTGGGGTGTCAGACAGAGTATATGGGTCTGTGACTACTAGTGGACAGTGGAACAAGGCTGGGGTGTCAGACAGTGTATGTGTGGGTCTGTGACTACCAGTGGACAGTGGAACAAGGCTGGGGTGTCAGACAGTGTATATGGGTCTGTGACTACTAGTGGACAGTGAACAATGTTGGGGTGTCAGACAGTGTATGTGTGGGTCTGTGACTACCAGCGGACAGTGGAACAAGGCTGGGGTGTCAGACAGTGTATGTGTGGGTCTGTGACTACCAGTGGACAGTAGAACAAGGCTGGGGTGTCAGACAGTGTATGTGTGGGTCTGTGACTACCAGTGAACAGTGGGACAAGACTGAGATGTCAGACAGTGTATGTGGGTCTGTGACTACCAGCGGACAGTGGAACAAGGCTGGGGTGTCAGACAGTGTATGTGGGTCTGTGACTACCAGTGGACAGTGGAACAAGGCTGGGGTGTCAGACAGTGTATATGGGTCTGTGACTACCAGTGGACAGTGGAACAAGGCTGGGGTGTCAGACAGTGTATGTGTGGGTCTGTGACTACCAGTGGACAGTGGAACAAGGCTGAGGTGTCAGACAGTGTATGTGTGGGTCTGTGACTACCAGTGGACAGTGGAACAAGGCTGAGGTGTCAGACAGTGTATGTGGGTCTGTGACTATCAGTGGAACAAGGCTGGGGTGTCAGACAGTGTATGTGTGGGTCTGTGACTACCAGTGGACAGTGGAACAAGGCTGAGGTGTCAGACAGTGTATGTGTGGGTCTGTGACTACCAGCGGACAGTGGAACAAGGCTGAGGTGTCAGGTGGTGAGGTTGATGCACTGACAATAAATGGAACATTACTAGAGCAAACCAAATGCATTATGAGGACAAACAATAATTTTCCAAATTATAATTAATATAAATGGTCTTTTAACACCCTGAATGCTAGAGAGGTCTCCAGTGCATTTCTTCACAATGTTTTAGAGACATCTCTTGCATTCACAGGGTTAAAGCCCCATATACATCAATGGTCATTGTTCTATGCCCCCTGTGGTGCAGTTGGTGTGCTCCAGTGACTCCAGTTCCACTTAGAATCAATAAGAGATTTTGCCTTGTTTATGTGAAGCTTCATGTCCCCAAGTGTAAAACACTGACGCACAAGTGACCAGTCCCTTCCACTCGTCCCAAAACTTCTCATAAAGAGAATCCCCCGCAGTGGGTCAGGTTTACCCAAATGACACAACAGAGCTTACAGTCTACAAGGTCCGACTGACATGAGACAAGAGCTTACCGTTTACCATGTATGTTCCACATCACACCACAGAGCTTACAGTCTGCAGTATCTGACCCGCTTGACCACAGAGCTTACATTCTAGGAGGAGCTGACCACTGTGGGTCAGTATTTCTGGAAGTAGATGCCATACAAACTGACACACATAACACTACACAACTTACACACTGACACACATAACACTGCACGACTTACACACTGACACACCTAACACTGCACGACTTACACACTGACACACATAACACTACACAACTTACACACTGACACACATAACACTGCACGACTTACACACTGACACACATAACACTACACAACTTACACACTGACACACATAACACTGCACGACTTACACACTGACACACATAACACTGCACGACTTACACACTGACACACATAACACTACACAACTTACACACTGACACACATAACACTGCACGACTTACACACTGACACACATAACACTGCACGACTTACAATATCCAAACCATATGACAGTACAGAGCTAAAATATAAAAGGAACTACCCACTGTGGGTCAAAGTGGATGACATATTGTTTATTGTGAACTCTGTGTTTTTATGTGGGTCACATGTAGATTGTAAGCTCTCTGGTGTCATGTGGGTCACATAATGCAGACTGTAAACTCTGTGGTGTCATGTGGGTCACATTCTGTAGATTGTAAGCTCTGTGGTGTCATATGGGTCATATAATTTAGATTGTAAGCTCTGTAGTGTCATGAGGGTCACATAATGCAGACTGTAAGCTCTGTGGTGTCATATGGGTCATATAATGTAGATTGTAAGCTCTGTGGTGTCATGAGGGTCACATAATGCAGATTGTAAGCTCTGTGGTGTCATATGATTCACATAATGTAGATTGTAAGCTCTGTGGTGTCATATGGGTCACATAATGTAGATTGTAAGCTCTGTGGTGTCATGTGGGTCACATAATGCAGATTGTAAGCTCTGTGGTGTCTTATGGGTCACATAATGTAGATTGTAAGCTCTGTGGTGTCATGTGGGTTACATGTTGTAGATTGCAAGCTCTGTGGTGTCATGTGGGTGACCATCCTTGCACCACAGATCTTGTACTTAACAGGAATTGATCCCACTGTGAATAATTTCTTTTAGATTGTAAGCTCTATGATACCACAAGGATCACCAACATGCCAAGGAGATTACAATATATACTGAGAGACGTCTTTACAACACCAATAAGATGAACTGTATTTGGAAAAACTGACTTTAAATTCTGATTGATGTCTCTGCCCCTGACCTGCTACTGCACACAGCATGTGTAGGTGCGAGGAGAAGACAGCGTCAGACAAGATATCTCCGCTTCCCCCACACTAAGTAGCTCACAAGTGATATTGCAAATGTGAGACTCGCCCTTTCCAATCGCATCTAATAGATTCATTTTTGAAGAGGGAGAGTGGAAATATTCACTCTGATATGCACCCTTCCAGCTCTTATTATTTTTTTTTTTAATTTCAGTTTGTGGCCTAAATTCATGCTGGATGAACGGGAGATCACTAGGTAAAAACTCCCATGTGTCTTGTATCAATGAAAGGGGAGACTCTCCCTTTTCCAGTATTACCAGAACTGAGTATATTTGTGCAGGGAAATTGAGATATTTACCCTGGAAAACTATGCACCCTGCACTTATCAAATAATGCTTTTCCTGTAAAGGGCGCCCCCTGCTGAATGGCGCACTTGAAACTGCTATGTATAAAGAATGTATCAATTCTGTCTCTCTCTATACTGCTTGATTGATACTTGTATCAACCTTGTGCTTTTTGATAAATGTATCATTCTGTATCTGCAGACAAAGACGGAAAGGATAATTTACAAGAATAGCTACATTGCAGTATATCAGAGCTGTCCACACTTTTTTTCCTGAAGGGGCAGAATGAGATAAATAGAAGTAATTGAGGCCCCAATAAGAGTGCAATAATAAACCAGCGTTCTTGCAGATACAAAGCCTCTGACTTGGCTAACAAACGGCAGGGCATTTTACTACACAAAATGAACATGCTGAGCGTTAAAGGAGACTTAACATCTCTTAACCCTTTGAGTGCCAGAGGGGTACACCAAGCATTGCAAAGCAATGCGTTGCGTACCCCTCTGGCACTCAAAGGGTCAATAAAAACCTATTACCATGGCCAGAACATTATAGTGGCTGCTGTGAGTGTTGTCTTTCTGTTTACGATCAAGAGATAACACCTTCAGTCAGTTGTGGATGTCACTCCTATAGGGGCAGACATGTGTTTAGTGAGCAGAGCCTGAACTCCTGATAGCAACTGTCATGTCAGCCTCCATAGACAATACATCCAGGTCTGACTGAAGATGTTTTCACTTCTATACAGCTACAAGTGCAAAATGCATGGCCAGTACGATGTTATCCCTCCTTTAAGAGTTATGTATCATTACTGAACGTCGTCTTCATATATTCTGTTTTGCAGCAAAGTAATTTCCATTTTGGTGCCTTACTGTGCATGCCTGTGGGTGGAATGGGTTGATACAGGGATTTACATTCCAGGCTACCTAGGCAAGGCACTCTATTCTGTCTTAGCTCCGCCCATGGCCGCGCCTCACTCCTCACACAACCCTGGCCCCTAATCACATACACTATTTCCTCACACAGAATATACTCTTGGCCTATAACAAGAAAAGCCTCCCAAAAAGGCTTTAGCCCCCTCTGAGATCTCTCACTGTTGCTCGGACTTTGAGATACAATTCAGAATGTGGATGTGACCAGTACAGCTTAGGCACAGTCCTTCAACATCTGAAACTCTAGAGAGTTGTCTTCTATGCCTATCTGGAAATACGGCCCTGGGTTCATAGGAATGACATCTTTTCTAACCTCCCATAGGTGAGATTGGTTGAGGTTGCAGTGGACATTCAGAGGTCTCACTGTCATCATATACAGAACAATAAAAGGTAGTTCACCAGAGTTTGATTGCTGTCCCATGGAAATGAATAGCTTGATAACTGTTTCACCTCTAGACAGGGTGTTGGCTGCTTACGTGAAAAAGTGATGAGCGTTCACTGAATTTATATAAATCTCTGCTGTCAGCTGGCATGGAAAGTAAATCAGAATTCGATTTTAATTGATTTAGTGTTCTTGTGCCTATCAGCGAGCTACCACATATTTTTATGACATTTTTGTGTTCCTCAGCCAAGTAAGGGAATAAAAGATTGATTTTTTTTTTTCAGATCAAACAAAACAGTTTTGGCTACAAATGTACTTAAAGGGATAGTAGTACTTATTTTTATGAGGCAATTTTATTGTTTGTATTAAATAGATAAATCAAAGCATCTATGTATTTTTGGCCTAACTTTGCTGGTTTAAGAGTAATCGCAATCTAAACTTTTCCCCTCCCTCCCCTTTTAGCTATGTCACCTCTCTAACCGACAGACTTGGATTCTGATCTGTGGACCGGACGGCTCGTCTGGAGAGCCAACATAGCAGTGCACACAAAGAAAATCTTCATGACAACGGTCTACAAAATGTGCCTGGTTTGAGGCAGTAGACCGTTGTCATGAAGATTTTCTTTGTGTGCACTGCTATTTTGGCTCTCCAGACGAGCCATCCAATCCACAGACCAGAATCCAAGTCTGTCGGTTAGAGAGGTGACATCGCTAAAAGGGGTGGGAAGAAAAAACTTTAGATCGTGATTACTCTTAAACTAGCAAAGTTAGGCCAAAAATGTATAGATGCTATGATTTATTTATTTAAAGTGATAGTAATGTCTAAAAAAAAACTTTTTTGCATTTAGAAGAGCTCAAAAAGCTGATCTAAATGCAAAAAAAGTATCTCTCAAACCGCTATGGTTTAAGAGATATGGGCGTTTGAAGTTTGATTTCTCCTACTGACAGCTGTAAAGCTGTCAGCAGGAGATTCGTGTCGGTCGACACGCTGGCGCTTGAGAAGTGCCGCGATCTCGTTACTTACACAGAATCCCTTTATTGGAATGGTCTAAAACGTGTGCCTGAACACTAGGCACACGTTTTAGACCATTCCATTGAAGGGATTCAGTGTAAGTAACGAGATCCCGGCACTTCTCAAGCACCAGCGTGTCGACCGACACGGATCTCCTGCTGACAGCTTTACAGCTGTCAGTAGGAGAAATCAAACTTCAAACGCCCGTATCTCTTAAACCATAGCGGTTTGAGAGATACGTTTTTTTGCATGTAGATCAGCTTTTTGAGCTCTTCTAAATGCAAAAAAGTTTTTTTTAGACATTACTAACACTTTAATACAAACAATATTATTGCCTCATAAAAATGTATCACTATCCCTTTAACCCTCGAAAGCTAATTTAATCTGTAATGCATTATCTTTAAAGAGGATGTAAAACATTTTTGCCCATAGGTTTTGTTAGTACAGTATTATTAGGGAAGTTGTTTTTTTTTTTTTTTGTTTTTTTTAATATAACTAGTTTTGCAAATATTCTATTTTTAAGGTAGATAGAGCTGTGCCGAAGAATCAGCGTACTACATTATGCTGACCAGCACAGCTCTATCTGACTGCCTAATTCTCCTCCCTACCATCTGCCCCAGGGAGCGCGTTCATGCTTCCCTTCAGTGTGCTGTGAATGCCTTCTATTGTTATATCAAGCTCCTGTGAGGTTGCAACCTCAGTATAATGCTTACCAGAGCTTGATATAATGATAGAGGCTACTCACAGCACACCGAAGGGAAGCGTGAATGCGCTCGCTGGGGCAGCTGGGAGGGATGTGGGAGGAGAAGACAAGCTGTGCTGTGACCATTATGCGGAAGTGCACAGCACAGAAAATTAAAGGGGATCTCTCACCCCTATAAAAGTTAGGCTTATTAGTACAGTATATAGTGATAGCGATGAAAATGTTATTTATTTTTATTAAACGCTGTTTGGGCTTAAATTATTGAATATGTAGTGCCCTGCGCCCTACTTCCGCTTACACTGCTCTTGCTACAGTTTGCCACACTGCATCTGCTCCTTCCCACTACCCGGCCTCCTCCGAATATGGAGGCTTTCTGTTTGTAAGCTGAAGCGATCTCATTGGCAGAGATCAATATCTAGCCAATGAGATCGCGCCAGTTTACAGGCAGAAAGCCTCCGTCATTGGATGGGCTGAGTAGTGGGAAGGGAGCAGAGGCAGAGTGGCAAGACCAGTGTATGCGGCAGTAGGGCACAGGGCACTATGTAATCAATAATTCTAGCCCACATAGCGTTTTTTTTTAATAAATTAAGTTTTTATTGATATCTCCAAATACTGTTCCTAATAAGCCTAACTTTTATAGGGGTGAGAGATCCCCTTTAAATATCTGTAAAAGAGGTACATTAAAAACAAAAAAAAACAAACAGCTTTACTAATAATACTTTACTAACAAAACCTATGGTCAAAACATTTTTTAAGGTGATACATCCCATTTAAGAAGACAGGCACGTCCAGGGCTTATATAGCGTTAGTGTACTACATAGAACTTTGTTTTATATAATAAATATGTTTCACAGTATCCCATAAAAACAACTCTGACTTGATCTTGTATTAGCCATTCTTGTGTTTGGAAAATTATTTTGAGTTAGGTTTATATGTTATGCAAATTAAGGTATGCCTAATCTTAGCCCTATATAAGCTCCCCCATGAACTGACGCTTAACCATTTCAGAGTTAGAGGAGGTGGGCAATATGTTGCTGAACGGTATCAGTAAGTTGGGAACATAATGCAAAGACAGGAAGTCAGTGCTAGGGGAGGTGGGTAATGCATTGGTGAGCAGTGTCAGTGAGTGGGGAGGTAATGTAGAGATAAGACAGGAAGTCAGTGCTAGGGGAGGTGGGTAATGCATTGCTGATCAGTGTCAGTGAGTGGGGGGGTAATGTAGGGATAAGACAGGAAGTCAATGCTAGGGGAGTTAGGCAATGCATTGCTGAGCAGTGTCAGTGAGTGGGGAGGTAATGTAGAGATAAGACAGGAAGTCAGTGCTAGGGGAGGTGGGTAATGCATTGCTGATCAGTGTCAGTGAGTGGGGGAGGTAATGTAGGGATAAGACAGGAAGTCAATGCTAGGGGAGGTGGGTAATGCATTGCTGATCAGTGTCAGTGAGTTGGGGAGGTAATGTAGGGATAAGACAGGAAGTCAGTGCTAGGGGAGGTGGGTAATGCATTGCTGAGCAGTGTCAGTGAGTGGTGGAGGTAATGTAGGGATAAGACAGGAAGTCAGTGCTAGGGGAGGTGGGTAATGCATTGCTGAGCAGTGTCAGTGAGTGGGGGAGGTAGTGTAGGGATAAGACAGGAAGTCAGTGCTAGGGGAGTGTCACAGTTCCCAGAGAAGTTCAAGAGTCAGTACGGTATAGTTAAATGCAATTTATTGACAACCGAAAGGTAAGCAAAATATATGCAATATATACAGTAGGAACAAGCAGATGGTTACAGGCCAGAGAGCACTGCTATCAGGAATAGTAGGCTGCCGAACCTGACCAATCTGCTGGATACTAGGCCTAAGCCACTCGTAATCTCTGCTGGAGCCAGGAACAGGAGCAGGTACAGGAGAACAGGATCTTGATCCGACGTAGCGGGCGTACCGACTCAAGACTACAGTCAGTAGGGAGTGATATCTGACTCACGCCTGCAGTCAGAATGGGAAATAGATAGCTGAATCACCTGCAGTCAGTATCAGAGCTGGGCTACCAGAGCCCCAGGTCTGCACTAGGTTGGGTGCCTGCTGGGTACAAGGAACAAATGTAAGAGTAGTCAGACAGAGCCACGAGTCAGCACCAGAGGGGGTAGTCAGACAAGCCAGGTCATACACAGTTCAGGTAGTCAGCCAGAGCCACAGGTCTGTACCAGGTTGGGTGTCCACTATAAGGATAAGCAAAAGATTAGTCAGACAGAGCCACAGGTCAGGACCAGGATGGATGGAAGACTAGCCAGGTCATACACAGAGCCCAAGGTAATAGAACTGCTATGAACAACAACGCAAGGGTAACTGAGTCAGGAATCAGTCTGCCTTTTAAACCCCTCCACAGGAAGTAGGTAGGAGGAGCAGCTCAGAGGGAGGAAGTAGGTAGGAGGGGACTACAGGAAGCAAACACATAAAACAGAGGCCTGCTGCATGCTTGAAGGTAATGCATTGCTGAGCAGTGTCAGTGAGTGGGGGAGGTAATGTAGGGATAAGACAGGAAGTCAGTGCTAGGGGAGGTGGGCAATGCATTGCTGAGCAGTGTCAGTGAGTGGGGGAAGGTACTGTAGGGATAAGAAAGGAAGTCAGTACTAGGGGAGGTGGGCAATGTATTGCTGAACAGTGTCAGTGAGTGGGGAGGTAATGTAGGGATAAGACAGGAAGTCAGTGCTAGGGGAGGTGGGTAATGTATTGCTGAGCAGTGTCAGTGAGTGGGGGAGGTAATGTAGGGATAAGACAGGAAGTCAGTGCTAGGGGAGGTGGGCAATGCATTGCTGAGCAGTGTCAGTGAGTGGGGGAAGGTACTGTAGGGATAAGAAAGGAAGTCAGTACTAGGGGAGGTGGGTAATGTATTGCTGAACAGTGTCAGTGAGTGGGGAGGTAATGTAGGGATAAGACAGGAAGTCAGTGCTAGGGGAGGTGGGCAATGTATTGCTGAGCAGTGTCAGTGAGTGGGGGAGGTAATGTAAGGATACGACAGGAAGTTCCTGCACAGCATGTCTTACTTAGCATTGTCTATAAAGTAACTCAAAGACTAGTTTTCTAAATACAGACTGGCTAGTTCAACATAGAAGTTCTTTTTTAACCCCTTAACAACCGGCTGCTCAGGCACGAGGCGGTCACTAAAGGACCATGGAACTTTTTTTTTTTTTTTCGATTCCGGACTCCCAGAACTGCATGCAGCTGCGGGGGGAGCCCGGAATTCCATGACGGTCATAGTCCGCCATTGGTCGTTAACTCAGATCGACCCATGGCGTACTATGACCGTCAAGGGTCGTTAAGGGGTTAAAACTCTTTCACAATCATCAACGTTGTTTTAAGGACATGGGGTCTTTTTAAACCAAGAAGTTACAACTCCAAGTAGAATTTCTTACTTACAAAATATTTGGAACCAATCAGAGCATACGGCTGCCAAGCGTTCTACATGTGAGCAACAGCCAAACACCTTATAAAACATTATAGTGCTGGAAGAACAAAAATCTTGCAAACAAGAATTTAAAAACAACATGTAACTCTATATACTAGTAAATGTTATTTTTATTGAGTTATCTGTTCTTATTTTTCTATTTATGTATAAATGCATAATCTGCTATTGTATCTGTTCTCCGAGACTTACCTGAAAACGAGAGGCATCTCACTGGCTATATATGTATAAAAGCCAACTGGGTTTATTCTGGAGTAAACCAACTGCAATAGGAGGGGACAAATAACAGTTTCTAAATTTACATATACTTGAATAGAGCATTTTAACCCCTCAAATGCTTCACAATGCATTGTAGACGTCTCTAGCATTCGAGGGGTTAAAAGCCCAATTTAATTTAACCCCTTAAGGACTACGTGACGTGGTATGACCGTCACGGTCCCTATACTCTTAATGACCAGTGACGTTCATAGCACGTCACGTACTTTTTACTTACAGCGCTCTACCGGGAGCGCTGTAAGAAAAAACGGGGCCTAAAATTGATCGCTCCAAGACCGGAGCGATCTCTCTTAGGCCTCCGAGCAGCGCGCCGGTACGCGTAACAGGTCATGTGTACCGTCGCGTCGGCAAAGATCAAAGCAGTCCTTAAGGGAAGGTAACTTCCCTCGACCACTGGTACTTAAGGGGTTAACAGGAATTTTTATTTCCGCCTGTGGTACATTTGGTTTACTCCACAATAACTCCAATTTGCTTTTATAAATCTGGGTCCTGATTCTTTGTAAGGTAATAACAGTCTGTCTGCAAGTATATAATATGTAGTCAAATTAACTATTATCCTATTTTCTTTTCCATCTTTATCTATTTTTTAACAGATATATACCTGACAGTAAGCTCCCTGGATCTCTGGTTTCCAGAGAGTTTCCTGGTCTCTTGTACATCAAGGCAGGACAGTGATACAATGTAACACTATGCTTTTAGCTCTGAACACTGTAGAAACAGATCAAGGAAGCTCACTGTTGAGAACATAAAAGTGGAAAAATAAGTAAATATTACCTAATAATAATATTAATTATAATAAAAAAGTATATGTAATTTGTCTTTACATATTGCACACTTTCTGAATATGTAAAATCAAAATAAAAAGCTACTATCCCTTTAAAGAAACAGTAATGATTAATTATGAAATAAAACACATATTGTATAGATTTTATTGCTGGGAAAATGAAACAAGCTACAACATTAGAACTCCAACCTGATTACAGAATGCATTTTCCCTTTCTGCATTGTTCATGAACTTTCAGTCAAGTGATCACCTGTCTCAGTTGAAAGCAATAGTTACAGCTCCACCTAGTGGATACTTTTCACAAACAGAATTCTAGTTGTAATACCTTTCAAATGAAGCATCTCAAAGCTAAATATTTCTGTTTTATTCTAGAGGAAAACATTGCACCTTTTATAGTTTTTTATATATATATGAAACCATTACTATTTTTTTTTCTTTACGGTCTTTACAAATTGTGACGTTTCAAAAATATTCTACCTACATAAATAAACTAAAATAAAAATTGTATGTAAATCAAAATCTAATAGTTGTAGCAATCTTATCAACTAACATAAAGGTATCCTGCCAGAATTTCACTGCAATGAATATTGACCAGCAAATGCAGGAATGTGATCCAAGCTTGTGTTTTAGGGAATTGTTATTTGTAAGAGTTTGGAACTGAGATACAATCATTATAAAATGTTACATGCTCTTGGTTTGGAACACATACAAAGCCTATAGCAGCGCTGTCCTATATCCTTCCAATTTTATTTTTTGGCATTTGTTAAGAATATGCAGGAATTTTGTTCAGACTATTAACTGCTTCTTTTCAGTGGTTTAAAACTATAAGTGCTACTGGCACTCAAAGTGTTTAAAGGATTACTAAACCTTTTTAGTAGGGGTCCATCACACAGCAGTCAGGTGTATCTATATAATTACTGTGTGTAACAGAAGCACTTACCTAGGTAGGAGTCCATCTTACAGCAGTCAGGTGTATCTATATAATTACTGTGTGTAACAGAAGCACTTACCTAGGTAGGAGTCCATCATACAGCAGTCAGGTGTATCTATATAATTACTGTGTGTAACAGAAGCACTTACCTAGGTAGGAGTCCATCTTACAGCAGTCAGGTGTATCTATATAATTACTGTGTGTAACAGAAGCACTTACCTAGGTAGGAGTCCATCATACAGCAGTCAGGTGTATCTATATAATTACTGTGTGTAACAGAAGCACTTACCTAGGTAGGAGTCCATCATACAGCAGTCAGGTGTATCTATATAATTACTGTGTGTAACAGAAGCACTTACCTAGGTAGGAGTCCATCATACAGCAGTCAGGTGTATCTATATAATTACTGTGTGTAACAGAAGCACTTACCTAGGTAGGAGTCCATCATACAGCAGTCAGGTGTATCTATATAATTACTGTGTGTAACAGAAGCACTTACCTAGGTAGGAGTCCATCATACAGCAGTCAGGTGTATCTATATAATTACTGTGTGTAACAGAAGGACTTACCTAGGTAGGGGTCCATCATACAGCAGTCAGGTGTATCTATATAATTACTGTGTGTAACAGAAGGACTTACCTAGGTAGGAGTCCATCATACAGCAGTCAGGTGTATCTATATAATTACTGTGTGTAACAGAAGGACTTACCTAGGTAGGAGTCCATCATACAGCAGTCAGGTGTATCTATATAATTACTGTGTGTAACAGAAGCACTTACCTAGGTAGGAGTCCATCATACAGCAGTCAGGTGTATCTATATAATTACTGTGTGTAACAGAAGCACTTACCTAGGTAGGAGTCCATCACACAGCAGTCAGGTGTATCTATATAATTACTGTGTGTAACAGAAACACTTACCTAGGTAGGAGTCCATCACACAGCAGTCAGGTGTATCTGTATAATTACTGTGTGTAACAGAAGCACTTACCTAGGTAGGAGTCCATCACACAGCAGTCAGGTGTATCTATATAATTACTGTGTGTAACAGAAGCACTTAACTAGGTAGGAGTCCATCGTACAGCAGTCAGGTGTATCTATATAATTACTGTGTGTAACAGAAGGACTTACCTAGGTAGGAGTCCATCACACAGCAGTCAGGTGTATATCTATATAATTACTGTGTGTAACAGAAGCACTTACCTAGGTAGGAGTCCATCGTACAGCAGTCAGGTGTATCTATAAAATTACTGTGTGTAACAGAAGCACTTACCTAGGTAGGAGTCCATCACACAGCAGTCAGGCGTATCTATATAATTACTGTGTGTAACAGAAGCGCTTACCTAGGTAGGAGTCCATCATACAGCAGTCAGGTGTATCTATATAATTACTGTGTGTAACAGAAGTACTTACCTAGGTAGGAGTCCATCATACAGCAGTCAGGTATATCTATATAATTACTGTGTGTAACAGAAGCACTTACCTAGGTAGGAGTCCACATACAGCAGTCAGGTGTATCTATATAATTACTGTGTGTAACAGAAGCACTTATCTAGGTAGGAATCCATCATACAGCAGTCAGGTGTATCTATATAATTACACAGCAAAGAAGAGGATGGTTTTTGGATGATGTCACTGTTTGAAGGGGACTGTTGGACTGTGATTGGTTGGGAATAAAAGGGGGAGTTTCTCATAAGGAAGTTTTAAGTTTTGATTTCTGTAGCTCAATAAATTTGTCCTTTGCTGCTGAGGGAAGCAGTGGGGAAGTTAAAGCATAATATGAAGCCTCCGGTCTGACATAAAATTACTGTTTGTAACAGAAGCACTTACCTAGGTAGGAGTCCATCATACAGCAGTCAGGTGTATCTATATAATTACTGTGTGTAACAGAAGCACTTACCTAGGTAGGAGTCCACATACAGAAGTCAGGTATATCTATATAATTACTGTGTGTAACAGAAGCACTTACCTAGGTAGGAGTCCACATACAGCAGTCAGGTGTATCTATATAATTACTGTGTGTAACAGAAGCACTTATCTAGGTAGGAGTCCATCATACGGCAGTCAGGTATATCTATATAATTACTGTGTGTAACAGAAGCACTTACCTAGGTAGGAGTCCATCATACAGCAGTCAGGTGTATCTATATAATTACGCAGCAAAGAAGAGGATGGTTTTTGGATGATGTCACTGTTTGAAGGGGACTGTTGGACTGTGATTGGTTGGGAATAAAAGGGGGAGTTTCTCATAAGGAAGTTTTTTTAAAGTTTTGATTTCTGTAACGCAATAAATTTGTCCTTTGCTGCTGAGGGAAGCAGTGGGGAAGTTAAAGCATAATATGAAGCCTCCGGTCTGACATAAAATTACTGTTTGTAACAGAAGCACTTACCTAGGTAGGAGTCAATCACACAGCAGTCAGGTATATCTATATGATTACTGTGTGTAACAGAAGCACTTTTCTAGGTAGGAGTCCATCATACAGCAGTCAGGTGTATCTATTTAATTACTGTGTGTAACAGAAGCACTTACCTAGGTAGGAGTCCATCGTACAGCAGTCCGGTGTATCTATATGATTACTGTGTGTAACAGAAGCACTTACCTAGGTAGGAGTCCATCACACAGCAGTCAGGTGTATCTGTATAATTACTGTGTGTAACAGAAGGACTTACCTAGGTAGGAGTCCATCATACAGCAGTCAGCTGTATCTGTATAATTACTGTGTGTAACAGAAGCACTTACCTAGGTAGGAGTCCAGCATACATCAGTCAGGTGTATCTATATAATTACTGTGTGTAACAGAAGCACTTACCTAGGTAGGAGTCCATCATACAGCAGTCAGGTGTATTTATATAATTACTGTGTGTAACAGAAGGACTTACCTAGGTAGGAGTCCATCATACAGCAGTCAGCTGTATCTGTATAATTACTGTGTGTAACAGAAGCACTTACCTAGGTAGGAGTCCACATACAGCAGTCAGGTCTATCTATATAATTACTGTGTGTAACAGAAGCACTTACCTAGGTAGGAGTCCATCATACAGCAGTCAGCTGTATCTGTATAATTACTGTGTGTAACAGAAGCACTTACCTAGGTAGGAGTCCATCATACAGCAGTCAGGCGTATCTATATAATTACTGTGTGTAACAGAAGGTGCCATGCTCCATCCCGTTGTCCTGAGTGTCAAAAAACTCTTGCCAAAAAACTGCGGAAGACGGGATGGAGCATGGCATGTTTAATGCTATTGTGGCTGAATGGTAAATACCGTGTGCACAAAACTAAGATTATTAGGTGTTTTTGCAATTTTATGTGCAGGGGAAAAATGTGAATTCAGACAGGACATTCTTGAAATGTAAAGGTGCAACAGAGTAAAACAAGGATGCTCCCACTTCTGAAAGGTGTTTTTATTAAAAAGTGATTACAGCTCAAACTTGAATTTTTAAGGTGCTGTATCAAAGTGTCCTGAAATTGTACAGTGGCGCTGTTGCTACAGTATCCTATGGAGATTTATGGACCATGTTATCCATAGGATGGTGTAACAACAGCGCCACTGTACAGTTTCAGGCCACTGTGATATTGCACCTAACATATTCAAGTTTGAGCTCTATTATCTTTTGAAAATAACACCTTTCAGCAGTGGGAGCACACCTGTTATACTCAGGGGGAAAAACCGTACAACATATATTTGTTTTACATTTTAAGTATTACTATTCCTTTAACGCTTTGTTTGCAAATCCAGGTCAGCTATACGTTTTCTTGTATCTATTTACAATGGGTTAACCATTCTGAATCCTGAGGTTTAAGTGATCATTGTAGAAATAAGTAGCTCCTCATTTTTTTATTTAAAGGGACAGTCACACCTCCTAATGATAACTCCTACTTAATGTGGTTAAAAAATCCTAATGTCCCCTATGAATCAATTCTGCTTGTATTGTCTCATTTATTTATGTTAGTGGATTCCTTATGCAGGACTACAGGAGCAGAAACTCCTCCAATCAAAATCTTCTAAGGATGGAAGGATTCATTTGGTTGAGGTCAGGGTCCCGGAGTCTGGCCACAAATAATCCTGTCTGCCTGAATATGATATTCAGGCCTAAAAAAATTATTTTGGGAAATCCATGTAGAACTGATTCATAATGGCTATTAGGATTACTTGTTGAGATTCAGGTAAACTGATTTTTTTTAGCAATAGCCGTTAGCAGTGTTTCTGGAACAGAAAAAGTTTGCAAGCAAGATGCATTTATTTCTATAGAATTTCGGTTTCAAAAAATGTTCTTTTATGATTCCCAGCTCTTGTGTCTCCCAAACATTGTAGCAATTTCCTTTTAGATTCAAACATTGAGCTATATTTAAAGAGTTAGTCAGAGATGCTCAACTAGGAACGAGCCTGCCGTATAATTGGGCACGCTCTATAGGAATGGTGTCCTACCCGGGGTACAGTGTCTTTTTAGCACCCGAATGCCTATCACAGACAAGAAATATCCTACAGCACATCATACTGATCCTATCAAAATGACAGTCTGGCCACAAAGTGCCAGGCAACTCCAAGAAAACCAGCCAATCCCAGACATACATTTCGGCCTTGTTGGTCCTCGTCAGTGAGGTGTAACTGATCTCTCTAAGGACTGTGAGCAAGGGGTCCATGTCTGGATTCCCCTGTTACCCTTAGGGTGACCAAACCCATCTGTAATTTGCATATGCAAAAGAACTAGTCAGAAACACTCAATGAGGGTCGAGCCTGCCCTAGAATTGAGTAGGCTCTATAGGAAAAATGCCCTACTCCGGGTACTGTCTCTTTTAGCTCACTAGTGCTTTTTACAGAGACGAAATATCCTAATAGTAGGACACCATTCCTATAGAGCCTGCTCAATACCATACCTGCCAAGTGTCCCTCTTTAGGAGGGACAGTCCCTCTTTGAGACTCAAATCCCTCTGTCCCTCTTTCACACCCTGGTGTCCCTCTTTTTAGGAGATCAGACTGTTTGTTGTGTATATAAATGAATTACATTGCTTCACAGCAATAAAACCCATATTAATGCTTGTTTATACTTCAGTATATGGTTTATACATTATTCTGTGTAAATAAAGTACTTTGGTCTTGTTCTAAATCATGTATTAACTTATACAAAGTGGTGTCATTATGTCTTGAAATAACCTAAAATTCTCGGTAATGCCCGGACCACCCGTTCACGCCCCCAACAGCACCACGTAAAACACAAGTGTCCCTCTTTTGCCGTTTGAAATGTTGGGAGGTGTGCAATACTAGGGCAGGCTCGTTCCTAGTTGAGCATCTCTGACCAGTGTGTTTGCAGTGCAGATTACCCTTGGGGTTGGTCCACTTGCTCACAGTGTCTAGAGAGATCAGCAACACCTCACTGACAAGGCCCAACAAAGCAAAATGTACATCTGGGGTTGGCTGTGTCTCTTGTTCTGTGTAAGGCACTACTAGTGAGCTATAAGAGACTGTACCCTGGGTAGGACAACATTCGTAGAAGGCTTGCTCAATTCTAAGGCAGACTTGTTCCTAGTTGAGTGTCTGACCAGTTTGTTTATATTTAAAGGGACATTACCACCTAACAACAACTTTGGTGTTTTTTGAAAGTTATTTCATTAACAAATACAAGTTGTATTAACCATATTTTATTTGAAAAGTGTGTCCCTCTTTCACCTACTGAAATGTTGGGAGGAATGCTGTATTATCTCTGCATTATCTCCACCACTCACTGACACTGCTCAACAATACATTGCCCACCTCCCCTAGCACTGACTTCCTGTTTTATCCCAACATTACCTCCCCCAATCACTGACATTGCTCAGTAATACATAACCCACCTCCTCCCCTAGCACTGAATTCCTGTCTTATCCATACATTATCTCTCCCACTCACTGACACTGCTCAGCAATGCATTACCCACCTCCCCTAGCACTGACTTCCTGTCTTATCCCTACATTACCTCCCCCACTCACTGATACTGCTCAACAATGCATTGCCCACCTCCCCTATCACTGACTTCCTGTTTTATCCCTACATCACCTCCCCCACTCACTGACACTGCTCAGCAATGCATGGCCCACCTCCCCTAGCACTGACTTCCTGTCTTATCCCTTCATTACCTCCCTACTCACTGACACTGCTCAGCAATGCATGGCCCACCTCCCCTAGCACTGACTTCCTGTCTTATCCCTACATTACCTCCCTACTCACTGACACTGATCAGCAATGCATTACCCACCTCCCCTACCACTGACTTCCTGTTTCTCCCTACATTACCTCCCTCACTCACGGACAGTACTCAGCAATACATTACCCACCTCCCCTAGCACTGACTTCCTGTCTTATCCCTACATTACCTCCCCACTCACTGACACTGCTCAGCAATGCATTGCCCTCCTTCCCTAATACTGACTCCCTGTCTTATCCCTACATTACCTCCTCATTCACTAACACTTCTCAGCAGTGCATTCCTGTCTTATCCCTACATTACCTCCCGCATTCACTGACATTGCTCAGCAATGCATTGTCCACCTCCCCTAACACTTACTCCCTGTTTTTTCCCTACATTACCTCCCCACTCACTGACATTGCTCAGCAATGCATTACCCACCTCCCCTAGCACTGATCTCCTGTCTTTCCACTACATTACCTCCCCAACTCACTGACCCTGCTCAGCAATGCATTCTTGTCTTTTTTCCCTAAATTACCTCCCCCACTCACTGGCACTACTCAGAAATACATTGCCCACCTCCCCTAGCACTGACTTCTTGTCTTATCCCTACATTACCTCCCCACTCACTGACACTGCTCAGTAGTGTATTACCCACCACTAGGGTTGCCACCCAGCCAGTATTTTACCGGCAAGCCGGTAAAAAATTGGCTTCTGTCCAATGTTAAGTCTATGGAGGGAATGCCATGGCTGGTATTTTTTTGAAGAAAAGGTGGCAACCCTACCCACCACCCCTAGCACTGACTTCCTGTCTTATCCCTACATTACCTCCCCACTCACTGACACTGCTCAGCAATGCATTACCCACCTCCCCTAACACTGACTTCCTGTCTTATCCCTACATTACCTCCCCACTCACTGACACTGCTCAGTAATGCATTACCCATCTCCCCTAGCACTGACTTCCTGTCTTATCCCTACATTACCTCCCCACTCCCTGACACTGCTCACCAATGCATTACCCACCTCCCCTAGCACTGACTTCCTGTCTTATCCCTATATTACCTCCCCACTCACTGACGCTGCTCAGCAATGCATTACCCACCTCCCCTAGCACTGACTTCCTGTCTTATCCCTACATTACCTCCCCCACTCACTGACACTGTCAGCAATGCATTACCCACCTTCCCTAGCACTGACTTCCTGTCTTATCCCTACATTACCTCCCCCACTCACTGACACTGTCAGCAATGCATTACCCACCTCCCCTAGCACTGACTGCCTGTCTTATCCCTACATTACCTCCCCACTCACTGACACTGCTCAGTAATGCATTACCCACCTCCCCTAGCACTGAATTCCTGCCTTATCCTTACATTACCTCCACCACTCACTGACACTGCTCAGCAATGCATTACCCACCTCCCCTAACACTGAGTTCCTGTCTTATCCCTACATTATCTCCCCCACTCACTGACACTGTTCAGCAATGCATTGCCTCCTCCCCTACCACTGACTTCCTGTCTTATACCTACATTATTTCCCCACTCAGTGACACTGCTCAGCAATGTATTGCCCACCTTCATGTCCTATACCTACATTACCTTTCCCACTAACTGACACTGCTCAGTAGTGCATTGTCCACCTCCCCTAGCACTGACTTCCTTACAATGAGGAATAAAACAGATTAATTGGAAGTATGGGGAAGTCTAGGAAAGGAAGTGTCTCTGATCTATGGAACCCTGTGATTGGGGCTCATGGAATGTGACAGTACAGGAAGTGATTGACAGACAAACGTCTGCCAGCTGCCCAATTACATGGATTTGTCAGATGTGATAATTAATTGCACGGGGAAGATGTAGGATAATCTTAAACATCTGGGGACAGTCGGGATGCTGACATATTGGACCTGAATGTCGCAAAGTAGTATTTAACAAGAAAAAAGAACTGGTACTCAAAGGGTTAATCGTTCAACAGCTGCAAGTTTGCCGCACATTGTGAACTCAGGGTTCCAAGTTCCATTTAAATCTTTGGGAATTTTTGTGATTTTTGTTTCAGCCTTTGGTTTGCAGAATTTCTCCTCTGTGGGTTAACCCTTTGAGTGCCAGGGGGTTATCCAACATATTTGTTTAAAGGGATAGTAATACTTTGTTTTAACTTTTATTTTGTAGGCATTAAAAAAACATGAAGAATGATATAAGTCTTATCTCTCAAATCTTTATGGTTTGAGAGATATTCACAAGCAAAGTTTCCCCTCCCGCCCCTTTTACCTAGTGTAAGTCATCTCTTCTCAGATGTGGAATCCAGTCCATAGACCAGACAGATAACAGCAGGGGACAATCTTCTTCCTATGAGAACAATGAAAGCCCTTCCCCCCTTGACAAGTTTTTCAGCTTTTTCCCTTATCTTAATTGAAGATTGTCCCTCTCTGCAGTCTACCTGGGCACCTCCCTTCTGATCTGGCTGAACAGTGTTACATCAGTAAAAGGGGCGGGAGGGGGATACTTTGTCATTGAATTACTCTTGTACTACAACTCTGACAGAATAGAAATAACACTCTCCAAAGTCCAAATACTATGATGATTAATTAGAGCTGCTTTTATTATGAAACTTTACTATCCCTTTAAGGCATAAGTTACATGAGTTCCAGTTGCCCCCTATGTCTGTTTCACAATTATTTAAAAGGGATAGTAACACGTAATATGCAAAATAAAAAACTCCCCACTGCTGAGTGGTGTTTTATTTACAAATTTATTCCAGTTAAAACGTGAATTTTTATAGGTGCATTATCTCACTGGTCTGAAAGTGTACAGTGGTGCTGTTGCTATACCATCCTATGGAGATTTATGGTCAAATGACCAGAGCTGTCCATAGGATGGTGTAACAACAGTGCCACTGTAATGTCTCAGGCCATTGAGATATTGCACCTAAAAAAATTAAAGTTTGATCTGCAGTAACTTTTGAATAAAACACCTTTCAGTATCGGGAGTTCTCTTGTTTTACTCGGGAGGATAAACTACAATTTATACTGTATTTTTTTACATATTGAGTGTTACTATCCTTTTAACAACGCCACTACAATTTTAGGCATTTAAGAGACTGTAGTTAACAAGGGGTTTCCTACTGAATGCAGCAGGTCTATGGGTCTGTGTTACACAGGACAAGAAACTGAATTGTAACCAGTGATCTCACCTGGGAGCCTGTAGAGCTGAGGATTGGAGTGTCCAAATTATGTGTTTTGCATCTTATTGTGGGTGGGGTTTAATTGTGTGGGTGTGGTTGAGAGGAGGAGTTTGCTATGAAATGGGTGGGGAAGTGGACTGGATGGGGCAGGAGTGGGTGGAACAGACCTGAAAGTGGGTGGGTTGTAGCTGAACTCACCAAGGTGGAGAATTGGCCTCTGAACCCTGAGACCCGGTAATTCAATCTGAAAACAGGAGTCTCCAGGACATAAACGGAGAGATCCCAGGAGTGACTATAAGGGACCCACGGGGAGCTCTTTCAGACCCCTGCTGTGCTCCCATTGGTTCTCTGAAGCTCCAGTTCATTGGCAGGTCTGCTGCCAACAGACTGCCAATAGGGTACTATCTGAGCAATATTTGTCCTTTAAAAGGACCACTAATTCCTTGTAAAATAAGCCCCCTAATTGCCGTAATCTGGACAGAAAATCTTATTGGCCACCATGAATCAATTCTGCCTGGATTGGTTGCCTAGTTCTAACCTTTAATCAGCACTGGATAGAATGTCATGGAGGCGGACATCATTCCAAACTCCTCCCCCTGAAGATTTCCTCACTAAGAAGACTCTGCACCATGATATCCAGATCTAATTAAGGATACAGTAAGGGGAACCATCCCACACAGAATTGATTCATAGTGGTCATTAGCATTTTCTGTCCAGATGAAGGTATTGGTGTGGGGTGGGGGGATGTTTGTTTGTTATTCCTTTAGTGAACCTTTTGAGCACCAGAGGCGGGTGAAGAGTTGCACTAGCCTCAGGCACTCAAAGGGTTAAATTATTTTTCCTTTGAGAACAAGAAAACAACAAATGCCTGTTTTTATTGGGTGAACGTGTAGGAGCGTAATGGATATCCTGAGGGGGGAAGCACATATTTAAGACTTCACCAGTATGGAACATTCCGTAACAAAGAACTGTGTTAGTGTCACACCTGGGAACGTGCAGGATTGTGACCCACATCTCAGGGCGAGAGTCCAGTGTTATCTGCTATATGGATTGTGCTATATTAACTGCTCCCATAGGCTCTAAATTGGGGGTGAGTATATCACAGACAAAGGGAGAAGTCTGGCTTGTATGTGTGTACAGGTAGTGATGCCTCTAAGTTGTACAGAAAAGCAAAGGGAGAAGTCCTGCCGTATTCCACTGTCCACCAGTGGTCACAGAACCACACATACACTGACACCCAGCCGTATTCCACTGTCCAGCAGTAGTCACAGAACCACACATGTACTGACACCCAGCCGTATTCCACTGTCCAGCAGTAGTCACAGAACCACACATGTACTGACACCCAGCCGTATTCCACTGTCCAGCAGTAGTCACAGAACCACACATACACTGACACCCAGCCGTATTCCACTGTCCAGCAGTAGTCACAGAACCACACATACACTGACACCCAGCCATATTCCACTGTCTACCACTAGTCACAGAACCACACATACACTGACACCCAGCCGTATTCCACTGTCTACCACTAGTCACAGAACCACACATACACTGACACCCAGCCGTATTCCACTGTCTACCACTAGTCACAGAACCACACATACACTGACACCCAGCCGTATTCCACTGTCCACCAGTAGTCACAGACCCACACATACACTGTCACCCAGCCATATTCTACCATTCACTGTTAGTTACAGAACCAC
>CM074727.1:178001849-178159349 GCA_037306005.1 Rhinophrynus dorsalis | reverse complement strand
ACCAGGCAAAGTTTGTAGACCATTCTAATGAAGCATTTCCTTGTATACAGTGTTATTGCGGCTCTGGAGACGAGCTGTCCGGTCCCAGGACCAGGATCTCAGTCTGGCAGCTAGAGCGCTGACGTGTGTAAAAGGGGCGGGGGGGACTTTAGAAGATTATTACGATAAAAGTTTGAGCAACAGGACTTACATCACTTACTTTATTTTTTTATACGTACAATATTACACATAGTTAAAATCAAGTATTACTATCTCTTTAAGGACCAGTCGCGTGTGCTCGCAGCCGGCACTAAAGGACCATGGAGCATTTTTTTTCCTGTCCGACGCAGGGCTCCCCTGAATGACGTGCAGCTGCGTAGGGAGCCCTGAAATCCATGACTGTACTGGTATGTCATGGGTCATTATCGCACGTCAAACCCATGACGTGTCAAGACCATCATGTGTCCTTAAGGGGTTAATTATATCGGGTTAGTTGATTAGGTTAGAGCTAGGGAGTTAGTGTTTCTTGTTAGTGTTAAAAAACAACTTTTCCTTGTTTTACTGTATTAATAAATTGTGGTGGTTTGGCTGGGTTGGGCTGATTCCTCCCTTGATGGCAGCACCTGTAGAGGTGTTGGCTGGTATCGGGGAGGTTGGAGAATACTGGCAAGCCACAGACCCCTTACCTCCAAGTGATCTGGCGTCTGTTTATTTGTAGGGTTATCAGGTTTGGGACTAGGTATGACCTCTTTCAGTCAAGAACCTGTAGACCTTCTGCCCAGGGAAAGAGAGGCTGCATTGTGATCGCAGATGGATTGTGCATTGGTCCTTTAAAGTGTTAGGAATGTCCAAGTACAAATATGTTACATAGTGTAGAGCTTAAAAAGTTGACTTGAATGCAAAAAAAACTCTCTCTCAAACCTCTATGGTTTGAGAGATATCTTCATTCAAAGTTTGACGTCTCCTGATGTCAGCTGTAAAGCTGTCAGCAGGAGATCCGTGTCGGCCGACACGAAGCCTCTGCAGTAGAGCGGCAACCGCGTTATTTAAAACAAATTACTTCATTGGCAAGGTCTAAAAAGTGTGCCTGGTTTTCAAGCACACTTTATAGACCGTTTCAATGAAGTAATTTGTTTTAAATAACGCAATGGCGGCTCTGCTGCAGAGGCTTCGTGTCGGCCGACACAGATCTCCTGCTGACAGCTTTACAGCTGACATCAGGAGACGTCAAACTTTGAATGAAGATATCTCTCAAACCATAGCGGTTTGAGAGAGAGTTTTTTGCATTCAAGTCAACTTTTTTAGCTCTACGCAATGCAACATATTTGTAAGTGGACATTACGAACACTTTAACCCTTTGAGTGGCGGAGAGGTAGGCAACGCAATGTTTTGCCTACCCCTCTGGCACTCAGAGGGTTAAAGGGGAACTACCACCCCACAATAAGTTCACATTAATCAAGTCTTCATCTGGTGACTAGCTGCTTAGTAGCCGGCCGGCTCCAAAAGGGACTAACGGCGCAGGCGCACGGATGTCACTATGACGAGATGTCCGTGCTTCCTGCTACTGTGAGCCTCCGAAAAACTGGAATATCTTTGAAACCAGGTAATATTTCTGGCGACTAGTGCTACTAAGCAGCTAGTCGCCAGATGAAGAATTGATTAATGTGAACTTATTGCGGGGTGGTAGTTCCCCTTTAATATTACCACGTGCCTTGAGCAGAGTCTAAAGTCCTGTTACCCTGCTAGCAGAAAAAAACGATGGTTAGTGTTCATTTTCGTTTAACCGCTGAAGGACAAATGGGATTTGCACAGGGTTAAAATAAATTAAAATCAGAAAAACAGAAGCCATATATCATTGGAGATATGATCTGGGTAGCAGGTAAATCACGCGCTACACAAGATAAAATAAAACTCTTTCTGCCATTGTGAGTCCAGAGGATTGAACACAGTAGTCTCCTGACAGTGAAATAACAGCTAGATAAGGAAAATAAATATCAGGTATAATGGGTATCAGACCGCGATAACACACATAACACGCCAGGTGCCTGTTTCATAACCGTGCTCCAGATAGGAGGTAACAGCTCAGCATTAATAATCCGCTGTTCCCATAATGCTTTGCATCATATCTGTCAGAGGCCGAGAAATGCCTCTTTCATTTGAGTGTGTGTGTGGGGGGGTGACAATCCAACAGAGGACTGACCCAGAGTTAACCATTTGAGTGCCAGAGATTCCTTCTGGCACTCAAAGGGTTAAGACCTCAGGGCTTACAATCTAGAGTGAATATGATCCTAAGAGTTTGCATAATGACAAGTGTAATTTACACTGAAATCTCTGTTGGTTAGTTTTTTTCCCCTAGTTTGCAAGCTTAGAGGAACAGTTTTCATGTCTATTGCAAGAGTATCAGGTATCTGTGAAGGAGTGGCCTATTAGGGTTCAGTAGAGGGCAGGAAAACTTGTCTCTAGCACTCACGGTGTTAAAGGCACCATTTAAATCCTTTGGAAGTTGGAAAATGTTTAGTTCATTGCGGCATAGTTGGTTTTCCCTAGAATAGCTTCAATCTGTCTTTGTACATACGTCCCAGTGCTTTCAGCAGCCAAATACTGTGCCTATCAGAGCAGAGATGGGGAGTATGTCCCAGTGCGTTCCACACACTGCCCATCAGACTAGAGAGGAGGGGTATGTCCCAGTGCGTTCCACATGCAGATACACTGCCCATCAGAGCAAAGAAATGGGAATATGTCCCAGTGCGTTCTGCACCCATATACACAGTGCCCATCATAGCAGAGATGGGGAATATGTCCCAGTGCGTTCCACAGCCAAACACACTGCCCATCATAGCAGAGAGGAGGGAATATGTCCCAATGCGTTCCACAGCCAAACACACTGCCCATCAGACCAGAGAGGAGGGAATATGTCCCAATGCGTTCCACAGCCAAACACACTGCCCATCAGACCAGAGAGGAGGGAATATGTCCCAATGCGTTCCACAGCCAAACACACTGCCCATCAGACCAGAGAGGAGGGAATATGTCCCAATGCGTTCCACAGCCAAACACACTGCCCATCATAGCAGAGATGGGGAATATGTCCCAATGCGTTCCACAGCCAAACACACTGCCCATCAGACCAGAGAGGAGGGGTATGTCCCAATGCGTTCCACAGCCAAACACACTGCCCATCAGAGCAGAGAGGAGGGAATATGTCCTAGTGCGTTCCACAGCCAAACACACTGCCCATCAGACCAGAGAGGAGGGGTATGTCCCAATGCGTTCCACAGCCAAACACACTGCCCATCAGAGCAGAGAGGAGGGAATATGTCCCAGTGCGTTCCACAGCCATACACACAGCCCATCAGACCAGAGAGGAGGGAATATGTCCCAGTGCGTTCCACAGCCAAACACACTGCCCACCAGAGCAGAGAGGAGGAATATGTCCCAGTGCGTTCCACAGCCAAACACACTGCTCATCAGACCAGAGAGGAGGGAATATGTCCCAGTGTGTTCCACAGCCAAACACACTGCCCATCAGACCAGAGAGGAGGGAATATGTCCCAGTGTGTTCCACAGCCAAACACACTGCCCATCAGACCAGAGAGGAGGAATATGTCCCAGTGCGTTCCACAGCCAAACACACTGCCCATCAGAGCAGAGAGGAGGGAATATGTCCCAGTGCGTTCCACAGCCAAACACACTGCCCACCAGAGCAGAGAGGAGGAATATGTCCCAGTGCGTTCCACAGCCAAACACACTGCCCATCAGACCAGAGAGGAGGGGTATGTCCCAGTGCGTTCCACAGCCAAACACACTGCCCATCAGAGCAGAGAGGAGGGAATATGTCCCTGTGCGTTCCACAGCCAAACACACTGCCCATCAGACCAGAGAGGAGGGAATATGTCCCAGTGTGTTCCACAGCCAAACACACTGCCCATCAGACCAGAGAGGAGGGAATATGTCCCAGTGCGTTCCACAGCCAAACACACTGCCCATCAGACCAGAGAGGAGGAATATGTCCCAGTGCGTTCCACAGCCAAACACACTGCCCATCAGACCAGAGAGGAGGGAATATGTCCCAGTGCGTTCCACAGCCAAACACACTGCTCATCAGACCAGAGAGGAGGGAATATGTCCCAGTGCGTTCCACAGCCATACACACTGCTCATCAGACCAGAGAGGAGGGAATATGTCCCAGTGCGTTCCACAGCCAAACACACTGCCCATCAGACCAGAGAGGAGGGAATATGTCCCAGTGCGTTCCACAGCCATACACACTGCCCATCAGACCAGAGAGGAGGGAATATGTCCCAGTGCGTTCCACAGCCAAACACACTGCCCATCAGACCAGAGAGGAGGGGTATGTCCCAGTGCGTTCCACAGCCATACACACTGCCCATCAGACCAGAGAGGAGGGAATATGTCCCAATGCGTTCCACAGCCAAACACACTGCCCATCAGACCAGAGAGGAGGGAATATGTCCCAGTGCGTTCCACAGCCAAACACACTGCCCATCAGACCAGAGAGGAGGGAATATGTCCCAGTGCGTTCCACAGCCAAACACACTGCTCATCAGACCAGAGAGGAGGGAATATGTCCCAGTGCGTTCCACAGCCAAACACACTGCCCATCAGACCAGAGAGGAGGGAATATGTCCCAATGCGTTCCACAGCCAAACACACTGCCCATCAGACCAGAGAGGGGGGAATATGTCCCTGTGCGTTCCACAGCCAAACACACTGCCCATCAGACCAGAGAGGAGGGAATATGTCCCTGTGCGTTCCACAGCCATACACACTGCCCATCAGAGCAGAGAGGAGGGAATATGTCCCAGTGCGTTCCACAGCCAAACACACTGCCCATCAGACCAGAGAGGAGGGAATATGTCCCAGTGCGTTCCACAGCCAAACACACTGCCCATCAGACCAGAGAGGAGGGAATATGTCCCAGTGCGTTCCACAGCCAAACACACTGCCCATCAGACCAGAGAGGAGGGAATATGTCCCAATGCGTTCCACAGCCAAACACACTGCCCATCAGACCAGAGAGGAGGGAATATGTCCCAGTGCGTTCCACAGCCAAACACACTGCCCATCAGACCAGAGAGGAGGGAATATGTCCCAGTACGTTCCACAGCCAAACACACTGCCCATCAGACCAGAGAGGAGGGAATATGTCCCAATGCGTTCCACAGCCAAACACACTGCCCATCAGACCAGAGAGGAGGGAATATGTCCCAGTGCGTTCCACAGCCATACACACTGCCCATCAGAGCAGAGAGGAGGGAATATGTCCCAGTGCGTTCCACAGCCAAACACACTGCCCATCAGAGCAGAGAGGAGGGAATATGTCCCAGTGCGTTCCACAGCCATACACACTGCCCATCAGACCAGAGAGGAGGGAATATGTCCCAATGCGTTCCACAGCCAAACACCCTGCCCATCAGACCAGAGAGGAGGGAATATGTCCCAGTGCGTTCCACAGCCAAACACACTGCCCATCAGACCAGAGAGGAGGGAATATGTCCCAGTGCGTTCCACAGCCAAACACACTGCCCACCAGAGCAGAGAGGAGGAATATGTCCCAGTGCGTTCCACAGCCAAACACACTGCCCATCAGACCAGAGAGGAGGGAATATGTCCCAGTGCGTTCCACAGCCAAACACACTGCCCATCAGACCAGAGAGGAGGGAATATGTCCCAGTGCGTTCCACAGCCAAACACACTGCCCATCAGACCAGAGAGGAGGGAATATGTCCCAGTGCGATCCACAGCCAAACACACTGCCCATCAGAGCAGAGAGGAGGGAATATGTCCCAGTGCGTTCCACAGCCAAACACACTGCCCATCAGAGCAGAGAGGAGGGAATATGTCCCAGTGCGTTCCACAGCCAAACACACGGCCCATCAGAGCAGAGAGGAGGGAATATGTCCCAGTGCGTTCCACAGCCATACACACTGCCCATCAGAGCAGAGAGGAGGGGTATGTCCCAATGCGTTCCACAGCCAAACACACTGCCCATCAGAGCAGAGAGGAGGGAATATGTCCCAGTGCGTTCCACAGCCAAACACACTGCCCATCAGACCAGAGAGGAGGGAATATGTCCCTGTGCGTTCCACAGCCATACACACTGCCCATCAGACCAGAGAGGAGGAAATATGTCCCAGTGCGTTCCACAGCCAAACACACTGCCCATCAGACCAGAGAGGAGGGAATATGTCCCAGTGTGTTCCACAGCCAAACACACTGCCCATCAGACCAGAGAGGAGGGAATATGTCCCAGTGCGTTCCACAGCCAAACACACTGCCCATCAGAGCAGAGAGGAGGGAATATGTCCCAGTGCGTTCCACAGCCATACACACTGCTCATCAGACCAGAGAGGAGGGGTATGTCCCAATGCATTTCACAGCCATACACACTGACCATCAGACCAGAGAGGAGGAATATGTCCCAGTGCGTTCCACAGCCAAACACACTGCCCATCAGACCAGAGAGGAGGGAATATGTCCCAGTGCGTTCCACAGCCATACACACTGACCATCAGACCAGAGAGGAGGAATATGTCCCAGTGCGTTCCACAGCCAAACACACTGCCCATCAGACCAGAGAGGAGGGAATATGTCCCAGTGCGTTCCACAGCCAAACACACTGCCCATCAGACCAGAGAGGAGGGGTATGTCCCAATGCATTTCACAGCCAAACACACTGCCCATCAGACCAGAGAGGGGGGAATATGTCCCAGTGCGTTCCACAGCCAAACACACTGCCCATCAGAGCAGAGAGGGGGGAATATGTCCCAATGCATTTCACAGCCAAACACACTGCCCATCAGACCAGAGAGGGGGGAATATGTCCCAGTGCGTTCCACAGCCATACACACTGCCCATCAGAGCAGAGAGGGGGGAATATGTCCCAGTGCGTTCCACAGCCATACACACTGCCCATCAGACCAGAGAGGAGGGAATATGTCCCAATGCATTTCACAGCCAAACACACTGCCCATCAGACCAGAGAGGGGGGAATATGTCCCAGTGCGTTCCACAGCCAAACACACTGCCCATCAGAGCAGAGAGGGGGGAATATGTCCCAGTGCGTTCCACAGCCATACACACTGCCCATCAGACCAGAGAGGAGGGAATATGTCCCTGTGCGTTCCACAGCCATACACACTGCCCATCAGACCAGAGAGGAGGAATATGTCCCAATGCGTTCCACAGCCATACACACTGCCCATCAGAGCAGAGAGGAGGGAGTATGTCCCAGTGCGTTCCACAGCCATACACACTGCCCATCAGACCAGAGAGGAGGGAATATGTCCCAGTGCGTTCCACAGCCAAACACACTGCCCATCAGACCAGAGAGGAGGGAATATGTCCCAGTGCGTTCCACAGCCAAACACACTGCCCATCAGACCAGAGAGGAGGGAGTATGTCCCAGTGCGTTCCACAGCCAAACACACTGCCCATCAGACCAGAGAGGAGGGAATATGTCCCAGTGCGTTCCACAGCCAAACACACTGCCCATCAGACCAGAGAGGGGGGAATATGTCCCAGTGCGTTCCACAGCCATACACACTGCCCATCAGACCAGAGAGGAGGGAATATGTCCCAGTGCGTTCCACAGCCATACACACTGCCCATCAGACCAGAGAGGAGGGAATATGTCCCAGTGCGTTCCACAGCCATACACACTGCCCATCAGACCAGAGAGGAGGGAATATGTCCCAGTGCGTTCCACAGCCAAACACACTGCCCATCAGAGCAGAGAGGAGGGAATATGTCCCAGTGCGTTCCACAGCCAAACACACTGCCCATCAGAGCAGAGAGGAGGGAATATGTCCCAGTGCGTTCCACAGCCATACACACTGCCCATCAGACCAGAGAGGAGGGGTATGTCCCAATGCATTTCACAGCCAAACACACTGCCCATCAGACCAGAGAGGGGGGAATATGTCCCAGTGCGTTCCACAGCCAAACACACTGCCCATCAGACCAGAGAGGAGGGAATATGTCCCAGTGCGTTCCACAGCCAAACACACTGCCCATCAGACCAGAGAGGAGGGAATATGTCCCAGTGCGATCCACAGCCAAACACACTGCCCATCAGAGCAGAGAGGAGGGAATATGTCCCAGTGCGTTCCACAGCCAAACACACTGCCCATCAGAGCAGAGAGGAGGAAATATGTCCCAGTGCGTTCCACAGCCATACACACTGCCCATCAGACCAGAGAGGAGGGAATATGTCCCAGTGCGTTCCACAGCCAAACACACTGCCCATCAGACCAGAGAGGAGGGAATATGTCCCAGTGCGATCCACAGCCAAACACACTGCCCATCAGAGCAGAGAGGAGGGAATATGTCCCAGTGCGTTCCACAGCCAAACACACTGCCCATCAGACCAGAGAGGAGGGAATATGTCCCAGTGCGATCCACAGCCAAACACACTGCCCATCAGACCAGAGAGGAGGGAATATGTCCCAGTGCGTTCCACAGCCAAACACACTGCCCATCAGACCAGAGAGGAGTGAATATGTCCCAGTGCGTTCCACAGCCAAACACACTACCCATCAGACCAGAGAGGAGGGAATATGTCCCAGTGCGTTCCACAGCCAAACACACTGCCCATCAGACCAGAGAGGAGGGAATATGTCCCAGTGCGTTCCCCAGCCAAACACACTGCCCATCAGACCAGAGAGGAGGGAATATGTCCTAATGCGTTCCACAGCCAAACACACTGCCCATCAGACCAGAGAGGAGGGAATATGTCCCAGTGCGTTCCACAGCCAAACACACTGCCCATCAGACCAGAGAGGAGGGAATATGTCCCAGTGCGTTCCACAGCCATACACACTGCCCATCAGACCAGAGAGGAGGGAATATGTCCCAGTGCGTTCCACAGCCAAACACACTGCCCATCAGACCAGAGAGGAGGGAATATGTCCCTGTGCGTTCCACAGCCATACACACTGCTCATCAGACCAGAGAGGAGGGAATATGTCCCAGTGCGTTCCACAGCCAAACACACTGCTCATCAGACCAGAGAGGAGGGAATATGTCCCTGTGCGTTCCACAGCCAAACACACTGCCCATCAGACCAGAGAGGAGGGAATATGTCCCAGTGCGTTCCACAGCCATACACACTGCCCATCAGAGCAGAGAGGAGGGAATATGTCCCAGTGCGTTCCACAGCCATACACACTGCCCATCAGACCAGAGAGGAGGGGTATGTCCCAATGCATTTCACAGCCAAACACACTGCCCATCAGACCAGAGAGGGGGGAATATGTCCCAGTGCGTTCCACAGCCAAACACACTACCCATCAGACCAGAGAGGAGGGAATATGTCCCAGTGCGTTCCACAGCCAAACACACTGCCCATCAGACCAGAGAGGAGGGAATATGTCCCAGTTCGATCCACAGCCAAACACACTGCCCATCAGACCAGAGAGGAGGGAATATGTCCCAGTGCGTTCCACAGCCAAACACACTGACCATCAGAGCAGAGAGGAGGGAATATGTCCCAGTGCGTTCCACAGCCAAACACACTGCCCATCAGACCAGAGAGGAGGGAATATGTCCCAATGCGTTCCACAGCCATACACACTGCCCATCAGACCAGAGAGGAGGGAATATGTCCCAATGCGTTCCACAGCCATACACACTGCCCATCAGACCAGAGAGGAGGGAATATGTCCCAGTGCGTTCCACAGCCAAACACACTGACCATCAGAGCAGAGAGGAGGGAATATGTCCCAGTGCGTTCCACAGCCAAACACACTGCCCATCAGACCAGAGAGGAGGGGTATGTCCCAGTGCGTTCCACAGCCAAACACACTGCCCATCAGAGCAGATAGGAGGGAATATGTCCCAGTGCGTTCCACAGCCAAACACACTGCCCATCAGACCAGAGAGGAGGGAATATGTCCCTGTGCGTTCCACAGCCAAACACACTGCCCATCAGACCAGAGAGGAGGGAATATGTCCCAGTGCGATCCACAGCCAAACACACTGCCCATCAGACCAGAGAGGAGGAAATATGTCCCAGTGCGTTCCACAGCCAAACACACTGCCCATCAGACCAGAGAGGAGGAAATATGTCCCAGTGCGTTCCACAGCCAAACACACTGCCCAACAGAGCAGAGAGGAGGGAATATGTCCCAGTGCGTTCCACAGCCAAACACACTGCCCATCAGACCAGAGAGGAGGGAATATGTCCCTGTGCGTTCCACAGCCAAACACACTGCCCATCAGACCAGAGAGGAGGGAATATGTCCCAGTGCGATCCACAGCCAAACACACTGCCCATCAGACCAGAGAGGAGGAAATATGTCCCAGTGCGTTCCACAGCCAAACACACTGCCCATCAGACCAGAGAGGAGGAAATATGTCCCAGTGCGTTCCACAGCCAAACACACTGCCCATCAGAGCAGAGAGGAGGGAATATGTCCCAGTGCGTTCCACAGCCAAACACACTGCCCATCAGAGCAGAGAGGAGGGAATATGTCCCAGTGCGTTCCACAGCCAAACACACTGCCCATCAGACCAGAGAGGAGGAATATGTCCCAGTGCGTTCCACAGCCAAACACACTGCCCATCAGACCAGAGAGGAGGAATATGTCCCTGTGCGTTCCACAGCCAAACACACTGCCCATCAGAGCAGAGAGGAGGGAATATGTCCCAGTGCGTTCCACAGCCATACACACTGCCCATCAGACCAGAGAGGAGGGGTATGTCCCAATGCATTTCACAGCCATACACACTGCCCATCAGACCAGAGAGGAGGGAATATGTCCCAGTGCGTTCCACAGCCAAACACACTGCCCATCAGACCAGAGAGGAGGGAATATGTCCCAGTTCGATCCACAGCCAAACACACTGCCCATCAGACCAGAGAGGAGGGAATATGTCCCAGTGCGTTCCACAGCCAAACACACTGCCCATCAGAGCAGAGAGGAGGGAATATGTCCCAGTGCGTTCCACAGCCAAACACACTGCCCATCAGACCAGAGAGGAGGGAATATGTCCCAGTGCGTTCCACAGCCAAACACACTGCCCATCAGAGCAGAGAGGAGGGAATATGTCCCAGTGCGTTCCACAGCCAAACACACTGCCCATCAGACCAGAGAGGAGGGGTATGTCCCTGTGCGTTCCACAGCCATACACACTGCCCATCAGAGCAGAGAGGAGGGAATATGTCCCAGTGCGTTCCACAGCCATACACACTGCCCATCAGAGCAGAGAGGAGGGAATATGTCCCAGTGCGTTCCACAGCCAAACACACTGCCCATCAGACCAGAGAGGAGGAATATGTCCCAGTGCGTTCCACAGCCAAACACACTGCCCATCAGACCAGAGAGGAGGGAATATGTCCCAGTGCGATCCACAGCCAAACACACTGCCCATCAGACCAGAGAGGAGGGAATATGTCCCAGTGCGTTCCACAGCCAAACACACTGCCCATCAGAGCAGAGAGGAGGAAATATGTCCCAGTGCGATCCACAGCCAAACACACTGCCCATCAGACCAGAGAGGAGGGAATATGTCCCAGTGCGATCCACAGCCAAACACACTGCCCATCAGACCAGAGAGGAGGAAATATGTCCCAGTGCGTTCCACAGCCAAACACACTGCCCATCAGAGCAGAGAGGAGGGAATATGTCCCAGTGCGTTCCACAGCCAAACACACTGCCCATCAGAGCAGAGAGGAGGGAATATGTCCCAGTGCGTTCCACAGCCAAACACACTGCCCATCAGACCAGAGAGGAGGAATATGTCCCAGTGCGTTCCACAGCCAAACACACTGCCCATCAGACCAGAGAGGAGGAATATGTCCCTGTGCGTTCCACAGCCAAACACACTGCCCATCAGACCAGAGAGGAGGGAATATGTCCCAGTGCGTTCCACAGCCAAACACACTGCCCATCAGACCAGAGAGGAGGGGTATGTCCCAGTGCGTTCCACAGCCAAACACACTGCCCATCAGACCAGAGAGGAGGGAATATGTCCCAGTGCGTTCCACAGCCAAACACACTGCCCATCAGACCAGAGAGGAGGGGTATGTCCCAGTGCGTTCCACAGCCAAACACACTGCCCGTCAGACCAGAGAGGAGGGAATATGTCCCAGTGCGTTCCACAGCCAAACACACTGCCCATCAGAGCAGAGAGGAGGGAATATGTCCCAGTGCGTTCCACAGCCATACACACACTGCCCATCAGACCAGAGAGGAGGGGTATGTCCCAATGCATTTCACAGCCATACACACTGCCCATCAGACCAGAGAGGAGGGAATATGTCCCAGTGCGTTCCACAGCCATACACACTGCCCATCAGACCAGAGAGGAGGGAATATGTCCCTGTGCGTTCCACAGCCAAACACACTGCCCATCAGACCAGAGAGGAGGGAATATGTCCCAGTTCGATCCACAGCCAAACACACTGCCCATCAGAGCAGAGAGGAGGGAATATGTCCCAGTGCGTTCCACAGCCAAACACACTGCCCATCAGACCAGAGAGGAGGGGTATGTCCCTGTGCGTTCCACAGCCAAACACACTGCCCATCAGAGCAGAGAGGAGGGAATATGTCCCAGTGCGTTCCACAGCCAAACACACTGCTCATCAGACCAGAGAGGAGGGAATATGTCCCAGTGCGTTCCACAGCCAAACACACTGCTCATCAGACCAGAGAGGAGGGAATATGTCCCAGTGCGTTCCACAGCCAAACACACTGACCATCAGAGCAGAGAGGGGGGAATATGTCCCAGTGCGTTCCACAGCCAAACACACTGCCCATCAGACCAGAGAGGAGGGAATATGTCCCAGTGCGTTCCACAGCCAAACACACTGCCCATCAGACCAGAGAGGAGGGAATATGTCCCAGTGCGTTCCACAGCCATACACACTGCCCATCAGAGCAGAGAGGAGGGAATATGTCCCAGTGCGTTCCACAGCCAAACACACTGCCCATCAGAGCAGAGAGGAGGGAATATGTCCCAGTGCGTTCCACAGCCAAACACACTGCCCATCAGAGCAGAGAGGAGGGAATATGTCCCAGTGCGTTCCACAGCCATACACACTGCCCATCAGACCAGAGAGGAGGGGTATGTCCCAATGCATTTCACAGCCAAACACACTGCTCATCAGACCAGAGAGGGGGGAATATGTCCCAGTGCGTTCCACAGCCAAACACACTGCTCATCAGACCAGAGAGGAGGGAATATGTCCCAGTGCGTTCCACAGCCAAACACACTGCCCATCAGACCAGAGAGGGGGGAATATGTCCCAGTGCGTTCCACAGCCATACACACTGCCCATCAGACCAGAGAGGAGGGAATATGTCCCAGTGCGTTCCACAGCCAAACACACTGCCCATCAGACCAGAGAGGAGGGAATATGTCCCAGTGCGTTCCACAGCCAAACACACTGCCCATCAGACCAGAGAGGGGGGAATATGTCCCAGTGCGTTCCACAGCCATACACACTGCCCATCAGACCAGAGAGGAGGGAATATGTCCCAGTGCGTTCCACAGCCAAACACACTGCCCATCAGACCAGAGAGGAGGGAATATGTCCCAGTGCGTTCCACAGCCAAACACACTGCCCATCAGACCAGAGAGGAGGGAATATGTCCCAGTGCGTTCCACAGCCAAACACACTGCCCATCAGACCAGAGAGGAGGGAATATGTCCCAATGCGTTCCACAGCCAAACACACTGCTCATCAGACCAGAGAGGAGGGAATATGTCCCAGTGTGTTCCACAGCCAAACACACTGCCCATCAGACCAGAGAGGGGGGAATATGTCCCAGTGCGTTCCACAGCCAAACACACACTGCCCATCAGACCAGAGAGGAGGGAATATGTCCCAGTGCGTTCCACAGCCAAACACACAGCCCATCAGACCAGAGAGGAGGGAATATGTCCCAATGCGTTCCACAGCCAAACACCCTGCCCATCAGACCAGAGAGGAGGGAATATGTCCCAGTGCGTTCCACAGCCAAACACACTGCCCATCAGACCAGAGAGGAGGGAATATGTCCCAGTGCGTTCCACAGCCAAACACACACTGCCCATCAGACCAGAGAGGAGGGAATATGTCCCAGTGCGTTCCACAGCCAAACACACAGCCCATCAGACCAGAGAGGAGGGAATATGTCCCAATGCGTTCCACAGCCAAACACCCTGCCCATCAGACCAGAGAGGAGGGAATATGTCCCAGTGCGTTCCACAGCCAAACACACTGCCCATCAGACCAGAGAGGAGGGAATATGTCCCAGTGCGTTCCACAGCCAAACACACTGCCCATCAGACCAGAGAGGAGGGAATATGTCCCAGTGTGTTCCACAGCCAAACACACTGCCCATCAGAGCAGAGAGGAGGGAATATGTCCCAGTGCGTTCCACAGCCAAACACACTGCTCATCAGACCAGAGAGGAGGGAATATGTCCCAGTGTGTTCCACAGCCAAACACACTGCCCATCAGACCAGAGAGGAGGGAATATGTCCCAATGCGTTCCACAGCCAAACACCCTGCCCATCAGACCAGAGAGGAGGGAATATGTCCCAGTGCGTTCCACAGCCAAACACACTGCTCATCAGACCAGAGAGGAGGGAATATGTCCCAGTGTGTTCCACAGCCAAACACACTGCCCATCAGACCAGAGAGGGGGGAATATGTCCCAGTGTGTTCCACAGCCAAACACACTGCCCATCAGACCAGAGAGGAGGGAATATGTCCCAGTGCGTTCCACAGCCAAACACACACTGCCCATCAGAGCAGAGAGGAGGGAATATGTCCCAGTGCGTTCCACAGCCAAACACACTGCCCATCAGACCAGAGAGGAGGGAATATGTCCCAGTGCGTTCCACAGCCATACAAACTGCCCATCAGACCAGAGAGGAGGGAATATGTCCCAATGCGTTCCACAGCCAAACACACTGCCCATCAGACCAGAGAGGAGGGAATATGTCACAGTGCGATCCACAGCCAAACACACTGCCCATCAGACCAGAGAGGAGGGAATATGTCCCAGTGCGTTCCACAGCCAAACACACTGCCCATCAGACCAGAGAGGAGGAATATGTCCCAGTGCGTTCCACAGCCAAACACACTGCCCATCAGACCAGAGAGGAGGGAATATGTCCCAGTGCGTTCCACAGCCAAACACACTGCCCATCAGACCAGAGAGGAGGGAATATGTCCCAGTGCGTTCCACAGCCAAACACACTGCCCATCAGACCAGAGAGGAGGGAATATGTCCCAGTGCGTTCCACAGCCAAACACACTGCCCATCAGACCAGAGAGGAGGGAATATGTCCCAGTGCGTTCCACAGCCATACACACTGCTCATCAGACCAGAGAGGAGGGAATATGTCCCAGTGCGTTCCACAGCCAAACACACTGCCCATCAGACCAGAGAGGAGGGAATATGTCCCAGTGCGTTCCACAGCCAAACACACTGCCCATCAGACCAGAGAGGAGGGAATATGTCCCAGTGCGTTCCACAGCCATACACACTGCTCATCAGAGCAGAGAAAAGGGAGTATGTCATTATGCGTTTCACAGCCAAACACACAGCCCATCAGACCAGAGAGGATGAATTATGTACCAGGACCACAGCCAGATACTCCCTCCTCTCCGCTCCGATGGGTTCTGTATGTCCCAGTGCATTCCACAACCAATCGCACTGCCCATCAGAGCAGAACAGAGGGTACTGATAACACAAGCATTCCATAATTAAAAGGTCAGGGTAGGGGCACATGTGATGGCTCCATTCTCCCAATTAATTGTAGTGAGCTCTTAGGTCTAATCATTCAATAGCAGCCTGCATAGAGCAACCCCAGAGCTGAACTGCCTGGTACATCACACTAACGTCTAGTGGTAAATAGACTTCTCCACACTGATAAGGTAACGCTACCCAGTATCTGGACATTAAGACAAGTGACACATATGGTGCCTCATTTTAGGAGAAGATTTTATTCCAATTATTGTTCTTTTTTTGTTTGTTTGTTTGTTTTATTCTAAAGGGGAACTATGCCCTAGTGATGAATGGCTTTTTTCTTGTATTACATAATGATTTATCTTGTTTAGTGTCCTTCACACAGTACGCATATATATATATATATATATATATATATATATATGTGGTCTTGTAAACTGGAGGGGCTATGTATAAAAAGGGCTGTAATTCCTACATGGATCACAGTTTATAGATGTAAATACTCAAATGAAAGCAGATGGTCTGCACTTTATACTCTTAGTCATTATTTCATTTCAAATCCAATGTGCTGGAGCACAGAACCAAAACAACTAAACGTTTGTCGCTGCCCACTTACAGATTGTGCTGTAGTTTAGGTTTGGTCATTTGATCTCTTATGGTGCAATGATTGTTGTTTCTGTTGAGAGAAAGACTTAGGTCTTTATGATCCGCTCACATCTATTGAAGCCCTTTGTTTGTTGTGAGCGTATGTGACCTAGAGGCAGACTTAAAGGGATAGTAATACCTAAAATGTAAAAAAAAATATGTTGTAGGGTTTATCCCCCTGAGTAAAACAAGAGTACTCCCACTGCTGAAAGGTGTTTCATTCAAAAGTTATTAATTTTCAAAGTTTAATTTTTTAGGTGCAATATCACAGTGGCCTGAAATTGTACAGTGGCGCTGTTGCTACACCATCCTATGGAGATTTATGGTCCTGAGACCAGAGCTGTCCATAGGATCGTGTAGCAACAGTGCCACTGTACAATTTCAGGCCACTGTGATATTGCACCTAAAAAATTAAACTTTGAAAATTAATAACTTTTGAATGAAACACCTTTCAGCAGTGGGAGTACTCTTGTTTTACTCAGGGGGATAAACCCTACAACATATTTTTTTTTACATTTTAGGTATTACTATCCCTTTAAATAAAGATACCTATATTCAGGAAACTGCAGATGTAATGTAAAATATATACAACTAGTTTAAAAGCCCGTGTACACTGGCCACAGTGTCAACCAGCAGCCTCGGCTGGTGCCCGGAGCTTCTCTACTCACTGCCCGCTCTGCAGTCATGCGCAGTACAGAGTGCCCGGATGCACCACGGCTGATACGGAGAGGGGCGCTCCGAATAAGGACCATAGTCTTCTCTGCGCACCTTCCTGGGACCAAGCGGCCCCAGGATGGTGCACAGAGAGGACTCTGGTCCAAATTCGTAGCACCCTACTCCGTATCAGCCGCGGCATATTCGTGCAGTGTGTACTGAACATGACTGCAGCGCGCACAGTCTCTACTGCACATGACTGCAGAGCACACAATCTACTGTGCATGATTGCAGCGCACACAGTCTCTACTGCACATGACTGCAGCGCGCACAGTCTCTACTGCACATGACTGCAGCGCGCACAGTCTCTACAGCGCATGACTGCAGCGCGAACAGTCTCTACAGCGCATGACTGCAGCGCGAACAGTCTCTACAGCGCATGACTGCAGCGCGAACAGTCTCTACTGCACATGACTGCAGCGCGCACAGTCTCTACTGCACATGACTGCAGCGCGCACAGTCTCTACTGCACATGACTGCATAGCGCACAGTCTCTACTGCGCATGACTGCAGCGCGCACAGTCTCTACAGCGCATGACTGCATAGCGCACAGTCTCTACAGCGCATGACTGCAGCGCACACAGTCTCTACAGCACATGACTGCAGCGCGCACAGTCTCTACTGCACATGACTGCAGCACGCACAGTCTCTACAGCGCATGACTGCAGCGCGAACAGTCTCTACTGCACATGACTTCAGCCTGCACAGTCTCTACTGCACATGACTGCAGAGCGCAAAGTCTCTACTGCACATGACTGCAGCGCGCACAGTCTCTACAGCGCATGACTGCAGCGCGAACAGTCTCTACTGCACATGAGTGCAGCCTGCACAGTCTCTACTGCACATGACTGCAGCGCGCACAGTCTCTACAGCGCATGACTGCAGCGCGAACAGTCTCTACTGCACATGACTGCAGCCTGCACAGTCTCTACTGCACATGACTGCAGCGCGCACAGTCTCTACTGCACATGACTGCAGCGCGCACAGTCTCTACTGCACATGACTGCAGCGCGCACAGTCTCTACTGCACATGACTGCATAGCGCACAGTCTCTACAGCGCATGACTGCAGCGAGCACAGTCTCTACTGCACATGACTGCAGCGAGCACAGTCTCTACAGCGCATGACTGCAGCACGCACAGTCTCTACAGCACATGACTGCAGCGCGCACAGTCTCTCCTGCACATGACTGCAGCGCGCACAGTCTCTCCTGCACATGACTGCAGCGCGCACAGTCTCTACTGCACATGACTGCAGCGCGCACAGTCTCTCCTGCACATGACTGCAGCGTGCACAGTCTCTCCTGCACATGACTGCAGCGCGCACAGTCTCTACAGCGCATGACTGCAGCACGCACAGTCTCTACTGCACATGACTGCAGCGCGCACAGTCTCTCCTGCACATGACTGCAGCGTGCACAGTCTCTACTGCACATGACTGCAGCGCGCACAGTCTCTCCTGCACATGACTGCAGCGCGCACAGTCTCTACAGCGCATGACTGCAGCGCGAACAGTCTCTACTGCACATGACTGCAGCCTGCACAGTCTCTACTGCACATGACTGCAGCGCGCACAGTCTCTACTGCACATGACTGCAGCGCGCACAGTCTCTACTGCACATGACTGCATAGCGCACAGTCTCTACTGCACATGACTGCAGCGCGCACAGTCTCTACAGCGCATGACTGCATAGCGCACAGTCTCTACAGCGCATGACTGCAGCGCACACAGTCTCTACTGCACATGACTGCAGCGCGCACAGTCTCTACTGCACATGACTGCAGCACGCACAGTCTCTACAGCGCATGACTGCAGCGCACACAGTCTCTACTGCACATGACTGCAGCGCGAACAGTCTCTACTGCACATGAGTGCAGCCTGCACAGTCTCTACTGCACATGACTGCAGCGCGCACAGTCTCTACAGCGCATGACTGCAGCGCGAACAGTCTCTACTGCACATGACTGCAGCGCGCACAGTCTCTACTGCACATGACTGCTTCGCGCACAGTCTCTACTGCACATGACTGCTTCGCGCACAGTCTCTACAGCGCATGACTGCAGCGCGAACAGTCTCTACTGCACATGACTGCAGCGAGCACAGTCTCTACTGCACATGACTGCAGCGAGCACAGTCTCTACAGCGCATGACTGCAGCACGCACAGTCTCTACAGCACATGACTGCAGCGCGCACAGTCTCTCCTGCACATGACTGCAGCGCGCACAGTCTCTCCTGCACATGACTGCAGCGCGCACAGTCTCTCCTGCACATGACTGCAGCGCGCACAGTCTCTCCTGCACATGACTGCAGCGCGCACAGTCTCTACAGCGCATGACTGCAGCGCGCACAGTCTCTACTGCACATGACTGCAGCACACAGTCTCTACTGCACATGACTGCAGCACACAGTCTCTACTGCACATGACTGCAGCACACAGTCTCTACTGCACATGACTGCAGCGTGCACAGTCTCTACTGCACATGACTGCAGCACACAGTCTCTACTGCACATGACTGCAGCGTGCACAGTCTCTACTGCACATGACTGCAGCACACAGTCTCTACTGCACATGACTGCAGCACACAGTCTCTACTGCACATGACTGCAGCACACAGTCTCTCATGCACATGACTGCAGCACGCACAGTCTCTCCTGCACATGACTGCAGCGCGCACAGTCTCTACTGCACATGACTGCAGCACACAGTCTCTACTGCACATGACTGCAGCGTGCACAGTCTCTCCTGCACATGACTGCAGCGCGCACAGTCTCTACTGCACATGACTGCAGCACACAGTCTCTACTGCACATGACTGCAGCCTGCACAGTCTCTACTGCACATGACTGCAGCGCGCACAGTCTCTACTGCACATGACTGCAGCGCGCACAGTCTCTACTGCACATGACTGCATAGCGCACAGTCTCTACTGCACATGACTGCAGCGCGCACAGTCTCTACAGCGCATGACTGCATAGCGCACAGTCTCTACAGCGCATGACTGCAGCGCACACAGTCTCTACTGCACATGACTGCAGCGCGCACAGTCTCTACTGCACATGACTGCAGCACGCACAGTCTCTACAGCGCATGACTGCAGCGCACACAGTCTCTACTGCACATGACTGCAGCGCGAACAGTCTCTACTGCACATGAGTGCAGCCTGCACAGTCTCTACTGCACATGACTGCAGCGCGCACAGTCTCTACAGCGCATGACTGCAGCGCGAACAGTCTCTACTGCACATGACTGCAGCGCGCACAGTCTCTACTGCACATGACTGCTTCGCGCACAGTCTCTACTGCACATGACTGCTTCGCGCACAGTCTCTACAGCGCATGACTGCAGCGCGAACAGTCTCTACTGCACATGACTGCAGTGAGCACAGTCTCTACTGCACATGACTGCAGCGAGCACAGTCTCTACAGCGCATGACTGCAGCACGCACAGTCTCTACAGCACATGACTGCAGCGCGCACAGTCTCTCCTGCACATGACTGCAGCGCGCACAGTCTCTCCTGCACATGACTGCAGCGCGCACAGTCTCTCCTGCACATGACTGCAGCGCGCACAGTCTCTCCTGCACATGACTGCAGCGCGCACAGTCTCTACAGCGCATGACTGCAGCGCGCACAGTCTCTACTGCACATGACTGCAGCACACAGTCTCTACTGCACATGACTGCAGCACACAGTCTCTACTGCACATGACTGCAGCACACAGTCTCTACTGCACATGACTGCAGCGTGCACAGTCTCTACTGCACATGACTGCAGCACACAGTCTCTACTGCACATGACTGCAGCGTGCACAGTCTCTACTGCACATGACTGCAGCACACAGTCTCTACTGCACATGACTGCAGCACACAGTCTCTACTGCACATGACTGCAGCACACAGTCTCTCATGCACATGACTGCAGCACGCACAGTCTCTCCTGCACATGACTGCAGCGCGCACAGTCTCTACTGCACATGACTGCAGCACACAGTCTCTACTGCACATGACTGCAGCGTGCACAGTCTCTCCTGCACATGACTGCAGCGCGCACAGTCTCTACTGCACATGACTGCAGCACACAGTCTCTACTGCACATGACTGCAGCGCGCACAGTCTCTACTGCACATGACTGCAGCACACAGTCTCTACTGCACATGACTGCAGCGCGCACAGTCTCTACTGCACATGACTGCAGCACACAGTCTCTACTGCACATGACTGCAGCGCGCACAGTCTCTACTGCGCATGACGGCTTCTGATAAACATCCTAGCGAATTATTATATAGGATGATGGGAAAACGTTTGTGAACTCAAATGATTATTGCAGAACTTCTGTAGATGGACCATGATCGCCTTCTTCAATCAAAACCAGTCCATGTCCAAATATCTAGTAGGGTTAACCATTAGCCAAAGAGGTATCCAATACATTGGAATGCAATGCTTTAGATAACCTGAAAGAAGTGGGAGCGGAAATAAACAAAAAGGCAGGGATAACTTCTAAGGGTAGTAATTTTATTAAAATACATGCATAAAAACATATATTAATTGGCACTCACATGACCTTCCTCTTGGGATTATTGCACCTCAAGGTCATAGCCTGTAACACCTCGATACAGTGCCTCTCCAATCACGCTATTTTCTCCTCCGGATGAGCCCCATTCTCAGCCCTTCAAGAAGTTCAGCATCCGCTGTTCACACCACACCTGGTACACAGTCTTTAGATACCAACAGGCAATATCATGGGCTGTTATCTCTCTGTAACTGCAGTAGCTGTTTGAGAGTTTTCTCACAGGGGACTAGGCTAATTACCGGCATTAACTGAATGCTACTCCTTCCCTACGCGAATCGAATGTTGAAATTCTTGAAAGGCTGAGAAAGGGATTTATCTGGAGGAGACTCTGCAAAAAATAAAGGGATCGGAGAGGCACAGTATCAAGGCGTGACAGGCTATGACTTTGAGTAACAATAAGCCCAAGTAGAGGGCCAGGTGTGTGCATATTAATATATGTTTCTATGTGTGTATTTTATTAAAATTACTACCCTTACCCTGTCTCTTTTTATTTCTTTGCACTTCCACTTCTTTCAAGTTTTCTAACATATAGTGGGACAATACTACTGTGTTGAGATGGCTGCAGACTGAGGACAGAGTGGAGAGACTATCAGATATTGACAACCATCGTCCCATCTTCATACAGTATATTCATTTTTTTATCGCTTATCATAGCATCATCTCATTTCCATTTGCTTACATTTGACTGTGTAGCAATACGAGGTTAGAGATACAAAAGGAACATTGTTACAAACATTACGGACATAAGATTTGTGCTAATTATTTTATTAATTATATTTAAAATTGTTATTTTATATATATATACATATATATATAAAGATGTAGATGAAGAGGCAGCACCAGTGGGTCTTGTTTTAAAGTAATTTTATTAGGCAATAACTGGCAATAATCTTGGTCAACGTTACAACATTACTTGCAATTATTTTATATTGTTGTTCATTGTTTATGATTATATATATTTACCACTTGGCATATACTCCCCTTGGTGACTGTGTATTATATATCTACACCTACAGCGCCCCTATTTTTGGTATTTGGCAATGCCTTGGATACCTCTCTGGCAGTCAAATGACTTCTGAAACACAATTATGTATAAACTAGCTGAACAGCCCGTGTACACGGGCCACAGTGCCAGGCAGCAACGGCCGTAGTGCAGTCATACACAGTAGAGACTACCCGCACCACGGCTGATAAAGCGATATCTCTGTTAACAGCCGCTGCACAGGCAGTCTGTACTACGCATGACTGCAGCGTGCGCAGCTGTCTTTACTGCACATGTCAGCTTCTGACAAACATACATTAGCAAATTATTATTTATGATGAGGCAAACAATGAGAATTTTAGTGGCAGGGCATATGCAAAAGTAAGTGATCCATGTTCCAGCAACAAAATATTTACAATCTTGTGAATAAATTTGTTACTGTGCCTCAGTGTTTGCATAGTACAATTTTAACCCCTTTATTGGGAGATTTTAAACTGAAGATATTGCATCTGTTTTTTTTGAACTGCAGCTTTCTATGCTTCCCTCCAAGGGCTGCTGTTCCTATCATTATTGCAGTCAGACAGTCAGTGACTTCAGCTCTCCAGCAGAGTGTGTTATATAATAAAAATAAATAAGTGCCTAGGTGGTGCTGTTGATTAAATAATTAGTTTTGAGTGGAAAATGTCACAGCACTTGGAGTTCCGGTGTTTTACTCAGGCGGAAAAAACACTTTAACATATATATTTTCATGATAAAAGTTTGCTTATCCTTTAAAATCATATTATTTTGCAGTTGGGGACTAGCAAGCATGACCGAGCCAGCAACTGACACATCACGTTCAGCTTGATCAGCGCTAGCCACTGACTTACCCCAAGGCGCTCGATTAGTGCCCCTCTGAGTGTACATTGTGCTATATTTGTCCTAATTTTTCCCAGGTTTACGCTGTTCAATATCTTGATAGATTTTCATATGTTTTTCCTTTAAGTTATCCTAAAGGTCATGGACTTATTCAATTAAATATAACAAAAATGTGCTATTTGTTTAGGTTGTAAAGCAACAAAATTTATTTTTTGGGTGAAATTACAAGACAAAATGTTTTCCAGATGTCCGGTTCTGCTCTTTCTATTTGGTAAATTAGTTCAAATCTGTTTAGATGCACTTGATAATTTCCTTTCCCGGCAACGGAAACAAGGACATTTAATCCTTTATTTTATTTCTTTTTGTTTTATAGACTGATTATATAATAAATATATATATATATATAATATTTTACTATTGTAAGGTTCTAGGATTTAAGCAACAAAAAAAATGTTAGAGGAGATAAGGACTGGTAGTTTTAAATTGAATTATAGGATGGTTTGTTTATTATTTATGCATTAACCCCTTGATGTTACTTAGAAAACTTGTTTTTGATGTAATAGGCTTGTAGATTATGCTAATTATGGCATGCTATGCAGGCACTTCCTGTCTTATCCCAGCGTTACCCCTGCACTCACTGACACTGCTCAGCAATGTGTTACCCACTTCTCCTAGCACTGACTTCCTGTCTTATCTCTACATTACCTCCCCACTCACTGACACTGCTCAGCAGTGCATTACCCACCTCCCCAGCACTGAATTCCTGTCTTATCCCTACATTACCTCCCCACTTACTGACACTTCTCAGTAATGCATTACCTACCTCCCCTAGCACTGACTTCCTGTCTTATCCTTATATTACCTTTCTCACTAACTGACACTACTCAGCAATTCATTGCCCACCTCCCCTATCACTGACTTAACCCTTTGAATGTCAGAGTGGTATGGAAAGCATTGCTTTGCAAAGCGTTCCGTACCACTCTGGCACTGAAAGGGTTAATGTCTTATCCCTACAAAAAAAAACCCACACATTAACTGACACTGCTCAGCAATGCATTACCCACCTCCCCTAGCACTGACTTCCTTTCTTATCCCTACATTACCTCCCCATACACTGACACTGCTCAGCAATGCATTGCCCATCTCCCCTAGTGCTGACTTCCTGTCTTATCCCTACATTACCCCCACTCACTGACACTGCTCAGCAATGCATTGCCCACCTCCTCTAGCACTGACTTCCTGTCTTATCCCTACATTACCTCCCCACTCACTGACACTGCTCAGCAATGCATTACCCACCTCCCCTAGCACTGACTTCCTGTCTTATCCCTACATTACCTCCCCCACTCACTGACACTGCTCAGCAATGCATTACCCACCTCCCCTAGCACTGACTCCCTGTCTTATCCCTACATTACCTCCCCACTCAGTGACACTGCTCAGTAATACATTACCCACCTCCCCTAGCACTGACTTCCTGTCTTATACCTACATTACCTCTCCCACTCACTGACACTGCTCAGTAATGCATTACCAACCTTCCCTAGCACTGACTTCCTGTCTTATCCCTACATTACTTCCCCCACTCACTGACACTGCTCAGCAATGAACACTTTTCATTTTTAGGAGACATGGGGGGATGGTTTGTAAATCAGTAAGGGCATCTCTAGAGTTATACACTAAGGTGTGATAAAGAGGTGATAATCTGTAGATAACTTCTCCAGTGATATCACGTATCCAATTCCTATGTTATTCTATGGAATCAATGTACTAAGATCTCTGAATTCGGATAAATCTTAGTGCATTGGCTTCATAGAATAAAACAGGACTTGAAGGGTTTAGAACACTGGAGAAGTTTAGCACCACATTATCACCTCTTTGTCACTGCTTAGTGCATATCCCCCCAAAAAACTGACATGAGCTTCTTTTTAAGTTCAGACGTTCATTTTTTTGCCATTTTTATTCCACCTGTTTCAAGAGATGATTTTTATAAATGGTCTGCATTGTCCCTTTAATTAGATTCTATAAAAATGTAGCCATTTGGGGGCATTAGAGGAAAAAATAAGAAGTCCTGAAATTATTGGGATTTTGATTGATCTTTTAACCTTTGAATGCTAGAGCGATCTCCAACACATTGCGAGAGTTCTCAAGCAGTTCAAGCCCCATTTAAAGGAGCAATAAACTTTTTTTATGAAAAAATATATATTGTAGGGATTTTCCTATTGAGTAAAATAAGGGTACTCCCACTGCTGAGAGATTTATATTTCCAGAGTTATTACAGTTTAAACCCATGTTTTTTTTACATTAGCAGTGCCCTCTAGTGGTCAAATTCTAATTAGATTTCCTGTTAGATTCTAATGGAGAGGAAAGTCAGAAAAGTCAGAGACATACAGTTCTCCATAGAATGTGATAGAAACTGCCTGTCACTTCTTGTCAGTTAGAACTATCAGGAAGTAAACACAGTAAATTCACTTCCTGTCAGAACTATCAGGAAGTAACCACAGTAAATTCACTTCCTGTCAGAACTATCAGGAAGTAAACACAATAAATTCACTTCCTGTCAGAACTATCAGGAAGTAAACACAGTAAATTCACTCCCTGATTATTTAAACTGCTATAATTATTGAATAAAACATCTGACAGCGATGGGAGTGACCTTGTTTTATTCAGCAGGAAAAGCTCTATAAAATATGTGTTTTCATAAAAAAAAGTTTACTGCTCCTTTAAATCAGGGGGAAATGTAATTTTTTTCTGTACGGTGCAATTTCTTTCCCCTACAACTGAACCACATTATCATAGTACGTCTCCCTCAATAACTGGCGCAAACCAATTGCACCCAAGTTGGCAAACAGTCATTGATTTCAATGGGGCATTTAACCCCTTCAATTCTAGAAAGGTCATTGTGAAGAAACGTGTTAGAGACGTCTAGCATTCAGTGAATTAAAGCCCCATTGAAATCAGGAAGAATATTGGAATTTTTAAGGGGTTAAAGTACCATTTGGTGAAATCGGAAATTGTACAATTTTTATTTTTACCCTGTAATTGTACCGGGGCACTTTCTTGTCCCCAAATCCCCAGAGAAAGAATGGGTCTTTCTCTGAAAAATGGGTATAAATTGAAAAATCTATATTTTTCATTATGAAAACAATAAAAATAAAAAACAATTTTAGCCAATATACACTTCCATTAAAAACAATGTTACTCTGTAATAAATAAGAATACCCCAAAGCGTTTCCCGGCTCCAAAAAGCCGTTTTCTCAGAGGGAATTCTAACCAATAGGACGTTAAACCCCCATCTTTATTTCTCCCGCATGGTACGATTGGGTTGTCTAAGAATTACACCACTTTTCTTTCGGAGGTAAATGTTGTAGTTAAAACTCAAATAATTAAAACCATTTTTTGAAACATATGATTTGAGGTTATATTTCACCACGTTTAAAGTCCATTCCTCTAAAAAATGTCATTCCTGGTTTTTTCCTGTTGAAAAATCAACTTCATCTCTTTGAAAACCTCTTGTTGTAAACACAAAATAAAATGCTGACAATAACCCTTTGAGTGCCAGAGGATTACACAACACATTGCTTTGCATATCCATCTGGCACTCACAGGGTTAAACATGGAGACCCTAGTGATGCTAGGGCAGTGACTCTCACCTCCAGTCTCCCGGAGCACACCAGCAGGTCTGGCTTTCAAGATATCCCAAATTAAACACGGATGGATCAATCACAATGACTGAGCTACTGTGTACCCTCGTGTGATTAAGTGGGGATAACTGGAAAATCCTGCATTGTTAGTGTTCCTCGAACACTGAGAAACACCACCCTAGGCAGTATGCATTACTTTTTTCATGGAAATTTTGAATAATTTTTTAAAAACATTAAACCATATAATATTAAGAATTAAATCGCGGTATAAAAAAGTAGTAATCTGGAGCATTAATTTAACCTCCCATATTCTTCTGTTCCTCTGAGTCCGAAACAGTCCCATGAGTACAGTCAGTTTAATGTCCCAGACACGGTGTCCATTTTGGTAAAATGTTCTCCCAATGGTGTCTCTGTCTTTTTGTTGTTAACACTGGATCTGTGGGAATTAAATCTTTTATGTAATGTCTGTCCAGTTTCACCCACATGGAGATTAGTGTTGAGCGAGCATGCTCGGCCGATGCTCGGATCGGCTCGAGCATCGCTCTGCTCGGCACATGGCGGTACTCGTACGAGTACCGCATGTGCTCGCCCGCCATGTTCGGGTCTCCTCCCCGCACGTTTTGCGGCTGCTGCGCAGCCAATAAACGTGCAGGGAGGCTCTGACATCGGTGTAATGCCAGCAGCCATGTTGGCTGCTCGCATTACACTGATTGGCTGGCCAGAACCCGTGGTCGGGTGCTGTATAGCACCTGACCATCGAGTTCGGCTCAGTCTTAGCCAGGGAGAGCTGAGGATAGGAAGGGAAAGGCAGTGTAGGGAGGAAAAAAACCAAAATTGTGAAAAAAAAGAACCAAAAGTCCTTTTTAGGACTACTGTGTGTGGGGGCAGCAGGTTATTTTGTGTGGGGGGAAAAAAACAAAAAAAAAAAAAATTCTGTTTAGTGTGAAAAGTTGCAGATTAGAGCACATTCTGTTTAGTGTGCACAGTTGCAGATTAGAGCACATTCTGTTTAGTGTGCAAAGTTGCAGATTAGAGCACATTCTGTTTAGTGTGCAAAGTTGCAGATTAGAGCACATTCTGTTAAGTCTTCAAACTAAAATATCAAAGTCACATATTCCATTCAGTGTGCGTCGCCGCAGTTTAGCAGCACATTCTGTGTACTGTGCAGAGTTGCAGAATAGGAAGAAATACTGTTAAGTCTTCAAACTAAAATATCAAAGTCACATATTCCATTCAGTGTGCTTCGCCGCAGTTTAGCAGCACATTCTGTGTACTGTGCAGAGTTGCAGAATAGGAAGAAATTCTGTTAAGTCTTCAAACTAAAATATCAAAGTCACATATTCCATTCAGTGTGCTTCGCCGCAGTTTAGCAGCACATTCTGTGTAGTGTGCAGAGTTGCAGAATAGGAAGAAATACTGTTAAGTCTTCAAACTAAAATATCAAAGTCACATATTCCATTCAGTGTGCTTCGCCGCAGTTTAGCAGCACATTCTGTGTAGTGTGCAGAGTTGCAGAATAGGAAGAAATACTGTTAAGTCTTCAAACTAAAATATCAAAGTCACATATTCCATTCAGTGTGCTTCGCCGCAGTTTAGCAGCACATTCTGTGTAGTGTGCAGAGTTGCAGAATAGGAAGAAATACTGTTAAGTCTTCAAACTAAAATATTAAAGTCACATATTCCATTCAGTGTGTGTCACCGCCGTTTAGCAGCCTATTCTGTGTACTCTGCACAGTTGCAGACTAGGAAGAAATACTGTTAAGTTTTCAAACTCAAATATTAAAGTCACATATTCCATTCAGTGTGTGTCACCGCCGTTTAGCAGCCTATTCTGTGTACTCTGCACAGTTGCAGACTAGGAAGAAATACTGTTAAGTTTTCAAACTCAAATATTAAAGTCACATTTTCCATTCAGTGTGTGTCACCGCCGTTTAGCAGCCTATTCTGTGTACTCTGCACAGTTGCAGAATAGGAAGAAATACTGTTAAGTTTTCAAACTCAAATATTAAAGTCACATATTCCGTGTAAGATGAAGAAGGCGGGTAAAAAGGGACGGGGAAGTGGACGTGATCCTGATAGTTCAGGGCGCGGGTCAGGACGCGGAGAAACTGTGCCTGGTGCCAGAGCACAAGAAAGAAAGACATCCACCATACCTAGCTTCATGTCTAATTTTACAGGGCGTCGCAGGACATCACTCTCGAGGTCCGACCACTGCGAACAGGTGGTCGGTTGGATGACAGCTGATACTGCTTCCAGTCGGTTAAGCACCACCCTGTCTTCCACCAAGTCCACTCTCAGTAGCCAAGAGTCTGGTCAACATAATCCTCACTCTGATCATCCTTCCTCCCACCATACACGGTCTGGTCAAAGAAGTGATCCCACACTGGGATATAGTGAGGAGCTCGTCTCATCACCAATCCTTCATTTGACCCTCTCTCCAAGCACGCTTGCAGAGGAACATGACATCTTGTGCCCTGATTCACAACCTCTAGAGGCTACCCAATCACAAGAAGATGACAGATGTGAACGGCATTTAAGGTCAAAGGAAGTAGTGGATGATGATGATGATGATGAGACACAGTTGCCATTAAATCAACCACTATTTCCGTCTCAAGACCTTGTTGAGGAGAATGTTATACAGTTGTCAATGACTGAGTATGTGGTGGGATCAAGACTTGAGGAGGATGATCAGAGTGAGGAAGTGGAGGAGGACTTGGTGGACGATGAGGTGACTGACCCCACCTGGGAAGGTGTAGAGCCGAGCGATGACAGCAGTCCTGAGGGTGAGCCATCTGCAGCACCGCAACAGGCTGGAAGAGGCAGTGGTGTGGCTACAGAAAGAAGGCGGACCGCACCAAACCGGCCCGCAAATGTTCCACGGAGCACCCCCTTGCGTAAATCTACCTTGCCAAAGGGTAGGTGTTCCGCGGTATGGCGTTTTTTTTTTAAGGAAAGTGCGGACGACAAAAGAATTGTAGTTTGCAACCTGTGCCACACCAGAATGAGCCGAGGCATGAACACTAGAAACCTCACCACCACCAGCATGATCCGACACATGGCATCCAAGCACCGTAGTAAGTGGGAGGAACGCCTGGATCGCCCATCTGTGTCTGCAGGCCACACCACTGCCTCCTCTTCCCCTGTTTTCGGTGCCGGCCAATCGCCTGTCGAAGGCGCAGGCCCGCATACCTCCCGCCCTGCACCTGTACCATCTGAAGCACCATCAGCGACCACATCCACTTCCCTGTCCCAGCACAGCGTCCAAATGTCGTTACCCCAGGCATTTGAGAGCAAGAGAAAGTACCCAGCCACCCACTCACAGGCCATAGCACTAACCTCACACCTTTCAAAATTACTGGCCATCGAAATGCTGCCATTTAGGCTTGTGGACACTGAGTCCTTCCGCAGCCTGATGGCAGCAGCTGTCCCTCGGTACGCGGTCCCCAGCCGCCACTACTTTTCCCGGTGTGCCATCCCTGCATTACACCACCATGTGTCCCGTAACATCACCCGTGCCCTGACCAACGCAGTTACTGGGAAGGTCCACTTAACGACTGACACATGGACAAGTGCTTGTGGCCAGGGACGCTACATTTCCCTGACGGCACACTGGGTGAATGTCGTGGAGGCTGGGAGCGACTCGGACCCTGGGATGGCACGGGTGCTACCCACGCCGAGGATTGCGGGCCCTACCTCCATCAGGGTTTCCACCAGCACCTACGTTATTGGCTCCTCCTCCTCCGTTTCCACCTCCGAATTCTCTACACGCAGCGCCACTCCCCCATCAGCCAGTAGCTGGAAGCAGTGTAGCACTGCAGTGGGGAAGCGTCAACAGGCCGTGCTGAAGCTGATCTGCCTTGGGGACAAACAGCACACAGCCTCAGAGCTGTTGCAGGGGATTAGTCACCAGACCGAGCAGTGGCTCTCGCCACTCAACCTGCAACCAGGCATGGTTGTGTGTGATAATGGGCGTAACTTGGTGGCGGCTTTGGAGCTCGGCAAGCTCACACACGTACCATGCCTAGCGCATGTATTTAATTTAGTGGTGCAGCGATTTCTAAAAACCTACCCCAATGAGCATGATCTCTTGACCAAGGTGCGCCGTGTGTGTGCACATTTCCGTAAGTCATCTACAGCTTCGGCCGGCCTGTTGAAGCTGCAGCAGCGCTTACAATTGCCAGCTCACCGGCTGCTGTGTGACGTGAGCACGCGCTGGAACTCCACCTTCCACATGTTGGCCCGGCTTTGTGAGCAGCAGAGGGCAGTAGTGGAGTACCAGCTGTTACACGGTCGTCGCCTCTCCGTTCAACTTCCTGTAATCAGAAGTGAGGAGTGGGAATGGATGTCAGACCTCTGCGAGGTTTTACGCAATTTTGAGGAATCGACACAGATGGTGAGCGGCGATAACGCTATTATCAGTGTAACCATCCCACTTCTGTGTCTACTGAAACGCTCGCTGCTCACAATTAAAACCGACGCTTTGCATGTGGAAGAGGTGGAAATGGGGGAGGAAGAGCTTACACAAGGTGATAGCCAGAGCACCCTCACTTCGTCTTCTCAGCGACAATTGGAGGAGGCGGAGGAGGAGGAGGAGGAGGAGGAAGACACGGTTGCCTCCGCTACAGAGGGTAGCCATGGAACTTTAGTTCCATCTCTTCAGCGTGGGTGGGCAGAAGAGGAGGAAGAGGATGAGGATATTGAGAGTCATCCTCCTGGTGAGGACAGCGAAATCTTGACTGTTGGTACTCTGGCACACATGGCTGACTTTATGTTAGGCTGCCTTTCCCGTGACCCACGCGTTATACGCATTTTAAACAACACGGATTACTGGGTGTTCACCCTTCTGGACCCCCGCTACAAAGAGAATTTCTCATCTCTCATTCCTCCGGTGGAGAGGACAAGCAAAATGGTGCAATACCAGAAGGTTCTTGTTGAAAAATTGCTCCAAAATTTTCCATCTGACAACGCTGGCGGCAGAGTACGTGCTACCTTGGCCAACAGAGAAGGGGAGAAAAGGGGAGCACACAGCAGTTCCGAGAAAGGCAGGGCAACACTCTCCAAGGCGTGGGACACCTTCATGACACCCCGCCAGCACCCTCACCCTGATGCGCAGCCTAGTGTCACAAGGAGGGAAAAGTTTTGGAAGATGGTGAAGGAGTACGTAGCAGACCGTGTCAGCGTCCTCAATGATCCCTCTGTGCCTTACAACTACTGGGTGTCCAAGCTGGACACGTGGTATGAACTGGCACTCTACGCCTTGGAGGTGCTGGCCTGCCCTGCCGCCAGCGTTCTGTCTGAGCGGGTATTTAGTGCTGCTGGTGGCATCATAACAGATAAGCGTATCCGCCTTTCCACCGACAATGCTGATAGGTTGACACTTATAAAAATGAACAAGGCCTGGATTTCCCCTGACTTCTCCACTCCACTGGAGGAAAGCCCCGGGGGAACATAAACTCACTTTATATATGTTATTTACAATGATGGGAATACTCTGTATTCCCATTCACCCCTTCCACCCAAAAAACGGGTATATGGTTGACTCTTAATCTTCTCATCCTCCTCCTCCTCTTCCATATGCCCTGGGATATAATTTTTATATAGGGCCAGCTCACCAGCGGGCCCTGTGCTATAATTTTTATATAGGGCCAGCTCACCAGCGTGCCCTGTGATATAATTTTTATATAGGGCCAGCTCACCAGCGGGCCCTGTTTGACAATTTTTATATAGGTCAGCTCACCAGCGGGCCTTCTCATATAATGTTTTATTGGGTCAGCTCTCTAGCGGGCCCTCTCATATAATGTTTTATAGCGTCAGCTCACTAGCGGACCTTCGCATATAATGTTTTATAGCGTCAGCTCACTAGCGGGCCTTCGCATATAATGTTTTATAGCGTCAGCTCACTAGCGGGCCTTCGCATATAATGTTTAGGATGGTCAGCTCTGCAGCAGACCCTCACCCATAATGTTTTAGATGGTCAGCTCAGCGCACGTTTCCCTCTTAATCATGGCCTCAGTTCAATAAAATCAAGGAAATTTTTGGGAGAATTTGCCTCTGCGCACGTTTCCCTCTTAATCATGGCCTCAGTTCTGAAAATCAAGGAAATTTTTGGGAGAATTTGCCTCTGCGCACGTTTCCCTCTTAATCATGGCCTCAGTTCTGAAAATCAAGGAAATTTTTGGGAGAATTTGCCTCTGTGCACGTTTCCCTCTTAATCATGGCCTCAGTTCAGAAAAATCGAGGAAATTTTTGGGAGAATTTGCAGATGATATACAAGTAAATATACAGCAAATACTGTTTGGTAACAATTTTTCGCCTAAAGTCGTTTTTATTTTCCTTTTTGTGTGTTTTACGGTCAGTCTGTAAAAATGGCGTAATACGGGCGAAAGATCGTTCCCAGCAGCGATGTTGGAGTCCAAGATGCATCCAGACATCCTCCCTATGCTGTCCCTGAACCATTTCTGTGGTGTTTCCATCCTTTTCTGCCCTTTTCCTATGGACCAGGCACCCTCCCCTCATCAGAGCAGGGGGTGCCTGGTGTAATGCTCGAGTCCTCCCATTGACTTCAATGGGGCTCGGGTGCTCGGCCGAGCACTCGAGCCTCAGGGGGTGCTCGGTCAGAGCACCCGAACACCCGAGCATTGGGGTGCTCGCTCATCACTAATGGAGATCTTTTTGGCATATTGCACACATGATAAGGTATATTACATTGGATGATTTACAGGTGAAGGTACCATTGATCTTATGGTGTAACTGGGTGTTTAGTATGGGTACCTTGTTCATGGTGTAAATGTGTGCACAGGTTTCACACCTGCGCAGGGACATGTGCCATTTTTTATATTTTTATTCAGGGAACTTCTTGCCATTAGAGGGACAGAAAAATATGGGAGGTTAAATTAATGCTCCAGTTTAATACTATAAATAATGGCCTGAACAGGGACAGGGAATTTCTGTCACATTATCACAGTGTGGATTAGCTTTTACAACAGAGTCCCACTGGGAGTGTAAATACCTTTGACACTTCCATATGATGATTGCACTTTGCATCACAATACTTTACCATTGACTGGAGACAAATATAGTTTTTGATACCTTTTATTGGCCAACTAAGCAGATTTAGAATGCAAGCTTTCAAGACCTTAGGACTCTTCTTCAGGCATGTTATACAGATAAATATGAAAACATCTCTCTTATATACAAGTACACATTATATTGTTTAGCATGGAAATCAGATAACAGAATGCAGTCCAGATCCAGATATCTTTGATCAGTCAGTGGTAAATTGTACTCTTCCTCTGAGGCTTTAGAAGTATTTACGATGCTCTTGGGTCTGTTGGAAAGGTCAGTCCACTAAGTGATAATGTGACAAAAACTCTCTGTCCTTATTCAAACCATTACAAATAGCATTAAATTTTAACATTAATTTTACCTCCCAGACCTTTCTGTCCCTCTGAGTGCGGAACCGTCCCATCAATACAGTTAACTTAATGTCCGTCACTGTACCCATTTTGACAAAAATGTTCTCCCACTGGTGTCTCTGTCTTTTTGTAATTAACACTGGATCTGTGGGAATTAAACCTCTTATGTAGTGCTTGTCCAGTTTCTCCCACATACAGAGCTGTTGGACATTTTGCACACATGATAAGGTATATTACATTGGATGATTTACAGATGAAGGTACCATTGATTTTATGGTGTAACTGGGTATTTGGAATTGGTATCTTGTCCGTGGTGTAAATGTGTGCACAGGTTTCACATCGCTTTTTTATGCAGGGAGATGTGCCATTTTTTGTATTTTTATTCAGGGCACTCCACACCATCAGTTGTTTCAAATTGGGAGGCTGTCTGAAGGAGAGTAAGGGAGGCTGTGGGAATATGTTCTTAAGTCTTTTATCCGTATGTAATTTTGTTTGAAGTTCTCATGATATTTTGCGTAGAACTTCAACCTGGGGGTGGTAAGTGACCACCAGTGGCACCCGGTTTCCCTTATGATGTTCTTTGTAGCGGAACTGATTTTTTCTTGGTATTTAGGTAGCCTTCTGAATCTGACTGTCAATAATAGTTGCTCTGTAAACGTGTTTTATAAAGTCTCCTCTGAGTTTCTGGAGGTGTTTGTCACGGTCCATCATGTCAGAACAGATGCGGTGTTATATGATGGCCTGGCTGTATATGATGGAGTTCTTTGTGTGTTTTGGGTGGAAGCTATTGTTTTTCAGGTACGTTGGTCTGTCCTTTGGCTTGCGGTATAGGGTTGTGTGGAGGGAGTTGTTCTGATTACTGATAGTTGTGTTTAGGAAGTTAATGTTTGTGCGTGAGTGACTGAGTGTTAGGTTGATACTGGGGTGGAATGCATTGCAATTCTCATGGAATTTGAGAAGTTCCTCTTCACTGGCGGTCCAGATGATAAGAATATCATCTATGTAGCAGAGATAGACCAGGGGTTTTATCTTGCAATTATCTTCCAATTTCACCATAAACAGGTTGGCATATTGTGGTGCCATTCGGGTATCGACTGCAGTCCTCATTTTCTGAAAGTAGAGGTCCTGTCCAAACTTGAAGTAATTTTGGGTGAGAATATACTGTATGAGTTTTGTTACCGGTTCCATGGGTGTGTTATTCTGTTCCAGATATCCCTGGCATGCTGCTGTGCCATTCGTGTGTGGAATGTTGGTGTAAAGGGATTCTATATCCATAGTGGCCAGGATGGTGCTCTCTGGAATTGGGCCCAAGTCAGCTAATTTGTTTAAAAGATCCGTGGTGTCCTGAAGGAAGCTGGGTGTCTTCCATGACAAAATGGATAATAATTATAACAACACCACAGAGCTACAACTCTCATCTGTTATTACCATTGACTGTTCAGAAAACCTGGGTCTGGACTGAGCTGATCTCTTATCTGATTTCTATTCTAAACCAGAGCTGCGCAAGTTCAGTCCTCAAGGGCTGCCAACAGGCCAGGATGTAAGGATTTCCCTGATTAAGCACAGGTGAGTCAGTCACAATAAATGATCCACTGATTAACTCACCTGTGTGTAATCAGGGAAATCCTTACATCCCGGCCTGTTGGTGGCCCTTCAGGACTGAACTTGGACACCTCTGTTATTAACAATGTTTTCATATTTATCTGTTTAATATACCTGAAGAAGAGACCTGAGAGGTCTTGAAAGCTTTCATCCTAAATCTGCTTACTTAGCCAAAAAAAGGTATCAACTTGACTATATTCGCCTCTTATATTTCTACGGCTAACACGGTACCAATTCTTATCTTTATAAAAAAAAAAGTAGAACTGCGGCAGATTCATGCACTCAAGGATTTGTAGTCATATGCAATTCTCTTCTTATATATTCTGTATGTAAAATCTTACACTACCTCTTCTTATATATATACTGTATGTAATATTGTATACTATCTCTTCTTATATACTGTATGTAATACCTTATACTATCTCTCCTAATATATATATACTGTATGTAATATCTTATACTATATCTTCATATATATACTGTATGTAATATCTTCTACTGTCTCTTATATATCTTGTATATACTGTATGTAATATCTTCTACTATCACTTCTTATATATACTGTATGTAATATCTTCTACTATCACTTCTTATATATTCTGTATGTAAAATCTTACACTACCTCTTCTTATATATATACTGTATGTAATATTGTATACTATCTCTTCTTATATACTGTATGTACTATCTTATACAATCTCTTTATATATATATATATATATATATATATATATGTATATATATATCTTGTATATACTGTATGTAATATCTTATACTATCTCTTATATATACTGTATGTAATATCTTATACAATCTCTTTATATATATATATATATATATATATATATCTTGTATATACTGTATGTAATATCTTATACTATCTCTTATATATACTGTATGTAATATCTTATACTGTCACTTCTTATATATACTGTATGTAATATATATATATATATATATATATATATATATATATACTGTATGTAATATTTCACTTCTTATATATACTGTATGTAATATCTTATACTATCACTTCTTATATATACTGTATGTAATATCTTATACTATCACTTCTTATATATACTGTATGTAATATATATATATATATACTGTATGTAACATATATATATATATATATATATATATATATATATATATATATATATATATATATTGTATGTAATATCTTATTCTTTTTTACGCTTCCTTGAATTTCTTGAGGCAAAAACATTTGCTGGGAGATTTGTGAATTATACTTTTGAACTCTTAAAGAGGGAGATTAAACCCTGCCGCCGGCAACTTGTTTAAGGAACAGTAAATCCCAAACATTAAACAAACTTAAAGGCTTGGCCATGTGTCCCTGACTATTACTACAGTAGCTCAGGGGTTAATGCTCCCCCTAGCCACTTGTCTGATTCCATGCGGTTTCCTACAGGGTCAGATGAAGGCTTCTCTATGTCCCACTTAATCCTTTGAATTACAGAGTGGTATGCAACGCATTGCCAGTCGCCAATCAATCCAGAAATGGAGCTGCGTTCATCTCAGATGGGCCAAACGGTTCTAATCTGCTGTCAGTTCTGTGTTTCTATGTTTTCCGTACAAGAAAACCAGCACAACATTTGGTGAGCGGATGGGTATTAACCTCTGACCTACCTGAGCGCTTTAGTGGTAATCATGAATACAAGACCAAGTATTTGTTAGTTTAGTGATTGGGATCAACTTTTGCTTTAATCAACCCAAAGAAAGTCAAAGGTTTGTGCAAAGCCTTGGACAGCAACAGTCTGCACAACCCTTCTGGCACTCAATGGTTAAAAAATATATATGGAAGAAACATTTTCAGTATAAAAGTGTAGAAATAAACACATTTTGGGGCAAAACTTCAGCATTATTGGTGATGATAAGACATTCAGGAAATGCCCAATGGTTTAACCCTTTGAATGCTAGAGAGGTATCGAGCGTATTAAAAGGGTTAAACTTTATCCCTTTGAGTAACAAAGGGATAGGCAAGGCATTGCAGTGCAATGCGTTGCAAATCTCTCTGGCACTCAAAGGGTTAACGTTCTACAACACAAACAAGACAAGCAGGACCTCTCCGTCTGACCTTTAATTGGGGCAAATCACATAGTAGGTAACACTGAACTCTCTCACCCTGAGAATCCGGTCCTTCTCCCTGAGACAGCGATTTGGGTTAAAACCCTGAGAGTTCCCTGGTACGTGTATTACAGATCAATGTGTTGCATACCCCCTGGCATGCAAAGAGTTAATGCATTTTTTTTTATTAAAATCAGAGACGCTAACATGCATCCCAAGTGTCCCTCTTTAGGAGGGACAGACCCTCTTTGTGACCCAAATACCTCTGTCCCTCTTTACCACCCTGATGTCCCTCTTTTTAGGAGATCAGACTGTGTGGTGTGTATAAAAGTGTATTACCCTGGTGTCCCTGTGTTTAGGAGATCAGACTGTGTGGTGTGTATATAAGTGTATCACCCTGGTGTCCCTGTGTTTAGGAGATCAGACTGTGTGGTGTGTATATAAGTGTATCACCCTGGTGTCCCTGTGTTTAGGAGATCAGACTGTGTGGTGTGTATATAAGTGTATCACGTTGCTCCACAGCAATAAAACTCACATTAATGTTTGTTTAAACTTAAGTATATGAGTTAATAAATTAGTCTGTGTAAATAAAAAACTTTATCCTTGCTCTAAATCATTTATTCAATCACACCACTAGGTATCAGAAGGTCATAAAATGACCAAAATATTATCGGTAATGGCCCGCATACAAGCCACTCCCCCAGCAACACCGCCTAAAACAAAAGTGTCCCTCTTTGGCCATTTGAAATGTTGGGAGGTATGCGCTAATGAAAACGTCATTCTGTAGGACTGCCCAGGAATCGGTGCTACCCTGCAGTGTGTGTGTATTTTATCCGCATTCCAGTTATAAAGAGCCATGTGGTCACCTTGTACTGGCCACATCACCGACTGGCTGCTATGGGGGCTGAGGAGGACAAACTTCCTAACTTCTCCAACCCCCATAACACCAGCGCAAATGTGGATCTGACCAGTTGCACTAGTGTTGTGGGTTTGAGACAATACAGAGATTGTCCATCTCAGCCAGTTGCCAATCTGACCAGAAATGGAGCTGCGCTCATCGTACATCGGACAAATGGTTCTTATCTGCTGTGAGTTCTGTGTTTACCCTACAAAAAAAACAACACGGGATTTGGAGAGCGTTTGGGTATTAAACCCTGACCTACCAGATCACCTTAATGGTAATCAGGAATAAGTTACTTTAATAAACAACAAGAAAGCCAAAGGTTTGCACAAAGCTTTGCATAGCAACAAGTTGTACAACCCTTCTGGCACTCGATGGTTAAAAAAATAGATACGGAAGGAACATTTTCAGTATAAAAGTATAGAAATAAACACATTCGGCCGTTTGTATGAAAACCATCTGGAGCAATTTTGAAGGCAAATCTTCTGCATCATTGGGGACAACAAAACGTTCTGGAAATGCCCACTGGCTTAACCGTTTGTGTGCCAGAGAGGTATCCAATGCACGCTGGAACACACTGGAATGCAAAGGGTTTAATAGGTATTTTAACCCCTTGAATGCTAGAGAGTGCTCAGACACATTGCCTCGCTTCCAGTGGCATAACAATAGGGGTCGCACCTGCGACTGGACCTGTCACTCCAAGTGCCTGGACACCCCCTGCAATCCCCCCCCCCACACACACACCTGGCCCCCGAAAGAAGCAAGCTGAGGTATGTGCCTTCTTCTATATACTGTCCTTTAGTGTTCAGTCCTGGTCACACACAATGCTGAGTTTCCTGTTACTCTCAATTCATATGCAGAGCCAATGTCCATGACTCCTACTCTTCCATAGAGTGCATTATGGTTTTTTTAATGTTTTTTTCAGACACTAGTTGGAGCTGTTGCTAACAGTCAGAATAAAATATTAATAAAAAAAAAAAATTTGAGCAGTAATAATTTTGAAATAAATAATCTTATAGTAGCGGGGCTGCCATTATTTTAATCAGCAGGGAAAATTGTATCACATATTTATTATATAATACGTAAATTACACTTTTAATCCTTTTAGTGCCAGAGAGGTATCCAACGTATTGCGAAAAGGGTTGCGAAAGCATTGATTTGCAATGTGCTGCTCGTCTTTCTGACATTCAAATGGTTAAAGGGTTAGTAATGTCTTTTATTAATAAAAAGTAATATTGTAGATATTTCAAAAAATAAATCTATTGATGCCAGTCCGATCTCTCAAACCTTTATGATTTAAGACATATAAGGTGATAAACTTCCCCCTCTCTCCCCTTTCATTGACGTCAACCTCTAGCTGACAGGAGATCCTGGTCCCGGGACCAGCAGGTGGCTCTTCAGCAGAGCTGAAATACTGCAATCTGAAAATAAATACTTCATTGGGACGGTCTACAAAGTGTGCCTGGTTTGCAAGAACACTTTGTAGACCGTTCCAGTGAAGTATTTCTTTATAGATTGCGGTATTTCGGCTCTGCTGAAGAGCCACCTCGAGTTGCACGACTTGAATCTCCTTCTGTCAGCTAGAGGCTGACCAGTGAAAGGGGATGGAGAGGGGAATTTTGTCACCTTATGGGCTCAATTCTGTTAAAGGGGAACTACCACCCCGCAATAACTTAAGCTTCACTGATTGCTCATCTGGCGACTAGCTGCTTAGTAGCGCTAGTACCCAGAAATATTACCCGGTTCTGCAGATATCGGCGTTTTACCGATGGTGACAGGAGCAGGAAGCACGGACGTCTCTTCACAGTGACGTCCGTGCGCCTGCGCTGTCAGTCCCTTTTGCATTGCACGGTTCAAAAGGGACTGACAGCGCAGGCGCACAGACAATCCTAATGGCCCTTACAAACTTTTTCCTTGTGCCTTTATTCAGAAGTGAGTCCTAAATGCCTTGTCGATGGAGACAGACATGACAGCTGCGGATGTGTGCAGAGTGCAGGGGGTCTTAAAGGGACATAAACAGTTAATATGTAAAAATATATGTTCTAGAGTTTATCCTCCTGAGTAAAACATGGGTACTTCCACTACTGAGAGGTAGAAGTTATTGTAGCTCAAACTTGAATTTTTCAGATGCAGTATGCGCAATGGCCTTAAACTGTACAGTGGCGCTGTTTGCTATACCATCCTATGGACAAGTCTGGTCAGTTGACCATAAATCTCCATAGGAAGATGTAGCAACAGAGCCGCAGTACAATTTCAGGCCATTGAGATACTGCACCTAAAACATTAATCCTTGAGCAGCAATAACCTTTGATTAAAACACCTCTCAGCAGTGGAATTACTCTTACAATGTGTTCCTGTCCTTTTAAAGGGTAAAGATTATCATGAGAACTGGGCAGAGTTTCTGCCCATTGGTTTTGATAGCAACGTAACTCTCATGTCCACCTCCATGGACATAACAAAAAGGACTGATAGACCATATTTACTCTTGACCAATAAGCCAAGTCAAAATGCATAGGGTCTATTAGGATTTTATGTCCATAGTAAGATAAGGAGGTTATTATTAGGAATTGTTTGGCTTCCTTCAATCACATTGGTTATTAACTATAAATGACATACAATGAATACAGTTATGTGTTTTTTAATCCTTATACTCAATGTACTAGCTCGTCCCAGTCTGTCATTTCTAATTAAGAGATGGCTAGATTCATACGGTGCCTCTCAGGGTGAAGAAGTGTGAGAGAGAGAAATGGAATACAGGGTGTGAATGATATTGTGAAAGCCACTGGTGACAGCTTGTTATGTGGAGACCTTTCATACCTTTCATACAGTGTCGGATAGCCACAGGGAGAATTCAGACCATAGGTCATTGTTTTCCTAGGAATGTTGCAGACTTGAATAACACTAATATTATCACTATAGCAGAGTTTTAGGAAGGCACATGACATTTTATTTTGCATTGCTGGGAAGTTTTAAGTCCCACTGAAGCTCTTGGCTTAGCTGTGATCAGTCACCAAACAGGATAAATAAATATATACCGTATATGTATTTTGCATCATATTCTGTAACTGCTGACACATGAATCTATAGTACTTCCACCCAGAGTTAGGGTCACGTTGCTGGAAGATTCTGCATTAAGCTGGACCTATGTCTAAGATGAGCTTAGTTGATTTTCAAGACCAGTAAAACTGCCTTGTTTTATCAGCCATTTGTTTGCAATATTAACCATCTTTGAGAAAGAACCTTTGGCTGTTGGCAGCACAGTGTGGCACTATATGCTAATTAGTTTCTGCTCTGGACCAATGTTACCACACACTGTGCTACAAATGAATCTATGCAGAGCCCACGCAGTCCCACATATCTCGCTAGTTGCAATGCAATTATACTATAAAGTTTGCCCCTCCCATCCATTTTTATCGACTTCCTTCAGTTCTGCAGGCAGAACACTGAAGATCGTGACGAGGGACAATCTTCTATTAGTATAAGGAAAAACCTGCCGTCCTTCATCAAGGAGTTCATGGTTTTCCTTATACTGAGGGAGGAAAGATTGTCCCTCATTGTTGCCTGAGCGATCTGATGACCAGATTTCAGATCTGAGGGGAGGCGGTTAACGTTATGTAAAAAGGGCGGAAGGGGTAAACTTAATAATATAATTGCATCACAGCATCACCTATAGGCGAAATGAATCTGTAGAGATTTTAAGTTTAATTTTGTTATACAGATTATTACAATTTTAACTGTATGTTGTACGGAAAATGTAGGATATTTTGGCGGCACATAGTGTAGCACTTTATGCTAATTCGCTGTACAATATGCTAATTAGTTAAAGAGATTGTAACATTTCATAATAAAAGCAGCTCTAATTAATCATCATAGTATTTGGACTTTGGAGAGTGTTATTTCAATTCTGTCAGAGTTATAGTTCAGGAGTAATTCAATGACAAAGTATCCCCCTCCCACCCCTTTTACTGATGTAACACTGCTCAGCCAGATCAGAAGGGAGGTGCCCAGGTAGACTGCAGAGAGCGACAATCTTCAATTAAGTTAAGGGAAAAACCTGAAAAACTTGTCAAGGGGGGCAGGGCTTTCATTGTTCTCATAGGAAGAAGATTGTCCCCTGCTGTTATCTGTCTGGTCTATGGACTGGATTCCACATCTGAGAAGAGATGGTTTACACTAGGTAAAAGGGGAGGGAGGGGAAACTTTGCTTGTGAATATCTCTCAAACCATAAAGGTCTGAGAGATAAGACTTATATCGTTCTTCATGTTTTTTTAATGCCTACAAAATAAAATAAAGATAAAATGAAGTATTACTATCCCTTTAAGTTCAAGACCAAATTTGTCTAGTCCTAGTCCTAGTAGACACCCCTCCCCCCAGTGCATGGACTCTGTCTATATTCATTCAAATCACAGTGTATGGGTAATATTATCCCAGCGCATAAACTAATTAGTATAAAAACGATCAATTTGTGGCATAAATTACCATGCAACAATTACATTACCGCCTCTTCTCCAAAGTAGACATTTGCAACTCTAGCACCTGCACAGCATTGCCTGCACATCTGAGAACCGCTAGACACTGATGGCTTTGACCCCCCCCCCCCCGACGACTCCTTTGAAAATAACCGCCCCTCTGACTCACGCTGCAGGGATTTTGATAGTAGTGGCCAGGAGACCTCGAAACCCTGGCCACTCCTGGCAAAATCATTGCCCCATGGCTGTTCCCTGGGTACGAGTGGACTGGGAACCAGAAAATATATATATAGTTGATTGTTACACCCGTCACTCTGCAGCTCACAATGGATGGCCTGGGTTCCCTTCATAGTATTTGAGCCATGGAGAGTGTTATTTCAATACTGTCAGAGTTGCAGTACAAGAGTAATTGAATGATAAAGTATCCCCCTCCCACCCCTTTTACCTAGTGTAAGCCTCCTCCCCTCAGATGTGGAATATGGTCCACAGACCAGACAGATAACAGCAAGGGACAATCTTCTTATTGTGAGAACAATGAAAACCCTGCCCCCCTTGACAGGTTTTTCAGGGTTTTCTCTTATTTCTCTAATTAAATATTGTCCCTGTCTGCGATCCATCCGGACAGTCTTGCTGCTCTGAGATGAGCAGTGTTACATCAGTAAAAGGGGCGGGAGGGGGATACTTTATCATTCAACTACTCTTGAACTACAACTCTGACTGTATCAAAATAACTCTCCATGGCCCATATACTATGAAGATTAATTGGAGCTGCTTTTATTGTGAATCATTACTATCTACTTAAACCTTTATCTATTCTGGTTGTCGTAATAAAGGCTTAAGAGTAAGCCTGAACATTGACATGCAGTAAAATATGATTTTATTTAGAGCTCCTGATGAGTGCCAGTCTGTTATTTTGCACAATAGATATGGAATAGGCTTGGAAAATGGCACCCGGTTCAATAACTGCCTTAAAGGGATAGTAATGTTTCATAATAAAATTATCTAATTAATCATAGTATTTGGACTTTGGAGAGTGTTATTTCAATTCTGTCAGAGTTGTAGTACAAGAGTAATTCAATGACAAAGTATCCCCCTCCCGCCCCTTTTACTGATGTAACACTGTTCAGCCAGAGCAGAAGGGAGGTGCCCAGGTAGATTGCAGAGAAGGACAATCTTCAATTAAGATAAGGGAAAAACCTGAAAAACGTGTCAAGGGGGGCAGGGCTTTCATTGTTCTCATAGGAAGAAGATTGTCCCCTTCTGTTATCTGTCTGGTCTATGGACTGGATTCCACATCTGAGAAGAGATGGCTTACAGTAGGTAAAAGGGGCGGGAGGGGAGACTTTGCTTATGAATATCTCTCAAACCATAAAGGTTTGAGAGATAAGACATATCGTTCTTCATGTTTTTTTAATGCCTACAAAATAAAATAAAGATAAAATGAAGTATTACTATCCCTTTAAGCATAAGTGCTTCCTTCTCATATATATATATATATATATATATATATATATATATATATATATATAAAAAAAAAAAAAGGATAGCAAAGAATATCCTTGAGAAAGAATGCTGTATTCTATGAAGAGGGCACCTAGTTGATTCTACAGTCTCATGCTGGAAGCACGTCCATATGTTGAATATAAACGAAGACTAATGCTTTCTGTTGTTAATCTATATTTAATGCCTGAACACAACTTTGACATGTACTTTCCTATCCAACTTGTGAAGCAAGAAGTCAGTAAATGAATCTTCTCACCCCTGGGTCCTGGTTACCACTAATTCATTATTCATGACATGACGTAACAGGACTTCAGATTTGATTGAGTTTTTCATTGTCTACTCATTGCTTTCATCCCTGATCAAAGCATGTTTGAATTCCAAATTGATGATTAAGATTATGGAACATGAGATAAGAATTTGTCAGCTTTTAACCTAGTCCATATGATGAGAATTTGTGCTCTGCTGAAAAACTTCAGAGAAACATTTATGGCCTCTGTCAGGCAGGAGACAGAAATGTTGCAGCCTTCTGCAGGAGATTTGTCACTTGTGTTATCTTACTCTCCTACTTCATTCCACCACCAGTCCAGACAAAAGAGGGCGTGTCTTACATCCATCACCAGCCAATATTTCTAGCTAGCAACCAAATGGGACAATCATTCTTTCGAGGCTACGAACAGCGTTACAGCCTCTGTAAGCGCTTATGTGATAGGCCAGCAAGTGGCCCCATAGGCCACGGTGTAGTTCATCCTTACTTCATCTTTACTTTGTTCCCATGTGAACGCAGTTACATGGCATGCTGGAGTTAAGTGCGTTCATAACTAGGCAATGGTCGCCATGTAAAAGGCACCACGGACAAGCTAAAGACCTTTAGCAATAGGTAAAGTAACCAACAAAGCATTACTTCACTGGTGTCACCCGTGTGAAAGGGATCTTTAATTGTTTTATAATTTTTTGCTCCTGTTCTGTGCTGTTGTTCTGGATTGGAAGATGTATAATAATTATTTATTATATGTGCTTGGTTCATGATATCATTAGGGTTGAATCTTCTACACCCTGCGGTATACGTATAGAGTTCCCATATATCCTGGTTTTATTAGGACAGTCCTGCATATTAGGAGCCTGTACCAGTGTCCAGGCTTCAGCTGACAGGGTCATTAAATATTGTGGAGTTATCATTACTTGCCCTACTCAATGACATGCCATGTTATAAGAAGATTACATAGAGGCAGACTTTTATGGAGGTGAGAGATCCACTTTAAATAACAGAAGCTGGTTCCTATGTTGTGGCCCTAAAGAGAAGTTAATGTGTTCTTGTGACGGAATGGTTGTCACCCAGAGAATGAAATGTGTTTGTTTTCAGTGATCGCCATTGTCTTAACATGTGTTCCCATTCTTGAAACATTAATGTCCCCTGTGTGTGCATGCATTAGAGAGAGTGGGCCATTTACCAGCATTGAATGGGTTGGTTAGTGTGTATGATGTACAGAGGGATGATGCCATCCAGTCTAGCTGTCCACAGAGATTGTGTCATGAGATAGCCAGTGTTGGTCAGATAGAGGGGGGTAGGGCAAATCTGTGTGTGGAATGTGTGTATCTACCCTCTTAAATCAGGCTAAGCAAAAAGAGAACTTGAAAATGTTACCTGTGACATCCGATCCTGTAGGGGGTGGGTAGAAAAACGGCTCGGAAGTGAGAGAGTTGAAAAAATGTAGGAAGAGGAGAGAAGACCCCTCCATAATGGTGGGAGTCCTAGGGTCCATGGGCATTCTAAAGGAGTACTGGAGAAATTAGGACTGGTGAGTGCCCTCACTGGAAGAGTTAGATTGAGTGGGCACTGCAGTGGCCAGATGCCCTTTTCAGTTGTGGGCTGTAAGTCAAGGCGGCTTCAGCCACAGAAAGTACCCTGATGTCCCCACCACAAGGAACGTGGCCAGGAAGAAAACTTCGGTGGCTATGGCCCAAGACTAAATAAAGTGGCCGGGGATAATCTCTCAGGATGCCCTCCCCCAACTCCTCTGTCATGACTAAAAGATATAAGGAACCTTCATGTAATCCAGCACCAGGCACGGTGGGCCGGGTGCCCACTCTTGCCTCTAGTGGGACTATGTGTAAGCTCCAGCATTAAGCTAAAATGGACTGTGAGTATTCTATGTAACCCCTGGCAATCTGTGCAACCAAGAAGAGAACAACAGACGTGTGTATTTTTTATGTTTTACCCCTGTTTGTTTGCCTGTAATTGTTGTCCTGTGTTTGTGTGCCGTGACCTTTCTAATAAATGCTATCTATTATCTTTTTGTCTGGCTGGATAAATCGATTAACCCTCGGTCTACCAAGTAGTAACCCCTGTACCCCCGTCACAGTTCTGCATAGTTCACTGTTGTTATCCATGTAATAATTGTGGGACTGGAATGTGTAAATACATGTTTTATGTTTTGTTTGGGGGCCGGGAGGGTAATTTTTTACATTTCTGCTCTTTGTACAATGTAACTATAATGTTGTTCACCTTTTACCTTACCGGGGGGTACATAATTAATTTGTAGTAGCTTTATTAGTCCAGTTTAAAGTGGAAATATCAATCCAAATAAAGTACCCCCCCAAAAAACTATTCATATATCGATAAGCATAGAAATACCAGTATTATCCAGAATAAGGCCAGAAGAAGACTGACGGGCAGGCTTCTTACTGTAGCGGCATCTGTGCTCCTGCACCGTCAGTCACTTCCTGTACCTTAAGGTACAATACAACTTCCTGTCACCAATCCTAGAGGAGAGCAGGACGGACAGCGCATGCACAAAGATGTCTCTAATGCTGTTGCCTCCCTGTTCGTCTCAGATCAAGTAGGATTTCTTAATAATGCTGGACTTATCCTGTATAATAGTATTTCTATGTGTATCGTTATATGAATTATTATTTGGGGGGGCACTTTGTTTGGAATTGGTGATATATTTTTATATTTGAGCTAATAGCCATATATTATAAAACTGTGAGTATCTCCTTACCTAGGTAGGAGTCCATCACACAGCAGTCAGGTGTATCTATATAATTACTGTGTGTAACAGAAGCACTTACCTAGGTAGGAGTCCATCACACAGCAGTCAGGTGTATCTATATAATTACTGTGTGTAACAGAAGTACTTACCTAGGTAGGAGTCCATCATACAGCAGTCAGGTATATCTATATAATTACTGTGTGTAACAGGAGCTCTTACCTAGGTAGGAGTCCATCATACAGCAGTCAGGTGTATATCTATATAATTACCGTGTGTAACAGAAGCATTTACCTAGGTAGGAGTCCATCATACAGCAGTCAGGTGTATCTGTATAATTACTGTGTGTAACAGAAGCACTTACCTAGGTAGGAGTCCATCATACAGCAGTCAGGAGTATCTATATAATTACTGTGTGTAACAGAAGCACTTACCTAGGTAGGAGTCCATCACACAGCAGTCAGGCGTATCTATATAATTACTGTGTGTAACAGAAGCACTTACCTAGGTAGGAGTCCATCATACAGCAGTCAGGCGTATCTATATAATTACTGTGTGTAACAGAAGGACTTACCTAGGTAGGAGTCCATCACACAGCAGTCAGGCGCATCTATATAATTACTGTGTGTAACAGAAGGACTTACCTAGGTAGGAGTCCATCATACAGCAGTCAGGCGTATCTATATAATTACTGTGTGTAACAGAAGCACTTACCTAGGTAGGAGTCCATCATACAGCAGTCAGGCGTATCTATATAATTACTGTGTGTAACAGAAGTACTTACCTAGGTAGGAGTCCATCACACAGCAGTCAGGCGTATCTATATAATTGCTGTGTGTAACAGAAGCACTTACCTAGGTAGGAGTCCATCATACAGCAGTCAGGCGTATCTATATAATTACTGTGTGTAACAGAAGGACTTACCTAGGTAGGAATCCATCATACAGCAGTCAGGTGTATCTGTATAATTACTGCGTGTAATGGAAGTATTTACTTAGCTAGGTGTCCATATACAGTCCATACACCGACCTGCATATATTTTGGGTGGGATATTCTGTATGGGGTGGGTATATGCACTGGATTCTGTTTAATGTGATACATTTATTTCTTTTTGTAATGCAATATTTTTCCATATTCTTTGGTTTAAACAAACTGAATCCATATTTTAAGCTCCTTAGAAAAATACATTGAACGTGAGGCCCTTGACTGTGGCTGAGTTTGAGCTATGTGTTCTAAGGTCACAGTTTATCGTTAAATTGTATATTGAGAGACTTGCAGATCATATTTAAGTAATTTCAGAACATCCTTAAAGCATAATGACAAGATCCACAGTCTTCTTTATTCATAAGCTGACATGAACTGTTAATTGTAAAGTGTGTGGGTGCTTGAGATACAATCACGGTTAAGAAGTTGGTGATGTGGAGTAGCCTAGTAGCAGCTTTGCAGATATGAAACTGCAATGTTGGTTCAATAACAAGGCAGGTTTGTGCTGACAGTAGGGACTGTGGGTGTATAGTGGGAGATGGAATCTTCCGAGAACTGATAAGGAATTGAACAGAAGCAGTATGAGAGAAGACAATGGTGAACTCTGACATACTAAATCTATCTAGCAGTATCATATTTAATTTATTTAAACAGGGTAATAAATATTTCAAGTTCCAGCTGTTGGGAGCTACAACTCACAACATCATGAACTACTCAAAAGCTGGTTCAGGATGTCAGGAGCTGTAGTATTCAACAGCTGGAGTGCTGACCTTGAACTCGCCCTGGATTAAAGTGTAAAAGATGCAAGGTAATGAGGCTATTATCTGTAAGTCACACTAGTCAAAAATGGAGAGGATAAGGGCAGGCATTCACATTTTAGCTGGGCATAAAAAGAAGAGGATGGATTGTATCAAAGTAACATAGAAATTAGTGGCACAAAGTAATAGTAATAGACTAAAACGAAGGCAGGGGTTCTTTACAGCAAGGGCGGTAAAGCTATGGAATTCTTTGCCTCAGCATGTTGTACTTGCAGGTAATGCAACTGCTTTCAAAAAAGAAATGGATGCCTATCTAGCAGATAGGATGTCGATCCAGGGAAATATCTGACTGCCATTTGGAGTCAGGAAGGAATTTTACCCACTTGGGGCTAAATTGGAAATTGCTCCAGAGGGCTTTTTTCTGCCTTCCTCTGGATCAACAGGGGGTGTTTTTGGCATGGGCTGGACTTGATACACGCGTCTTTTTTGGCCTCATCAACTGTTACTATGTAGCTGTGTTGGAGATGAAAAAGGTTAAAGGGGAACTATCACCCCGCAATAACTTAAGGTTCACTTATTGCTCACCTGGCGACTAGCTGCTTAGTAGCGCTAGTCGCCAGAAATCTTACCCGGTTCTGCAGATATCGGCGTTTTACAGGAGCAGGAAGCACGGACGTCTTTTCACAGTGACGTCCATGCGCCTGCGCTGTCAGTCCCTTTTGCACCGCCGATATCTGCAGAACCGGGTAAGATTTCTGGCGACTAGCGCTACTAAGCAGCTAGTCGCCAGGTGAGCAATAAGTGAACCTTAAGTTATTGCGGGTTGATAGTTCCCCTTTAATCAAATATGACCCCTAAATAACAGGCTTTGCTGAAACGTTAAACGTTAGATGCTAATATGCGTTTATTTTGGCTATTAGAAATATGATTCTATTACTTGCGGATGATGTGATGATCAACGCTGAAAAACATTTCCAGCATTGACCATCCAAAAGAAGCTATTAGGTAGCTCTCAAGCCCCGGTGGTATAATCCAGGGTGAAGATATACTAGCGCACCATCAATGAACGAAAGAAAAAGCCTTTGGATGTGAAACATTATTAATCAACTCTGAATAGAGGAAGTCAGTAAACATGGAACAGTGTCTTCGGTCCTGAAAGTATCAGCTAAGTGATTTATGCCTTATTGTTTCCACAAAGTGTTGATACAATGATATAATGAGCCATCAAAAGGAACATGATCATCACTGGATAATACATCTATTGATATACCGGTATCATTTGATGTTATACAAATAAGGAATGGACTTGTCCCTATTTATTTCGAGTGGTCTATGACTAGAATCTTCACATTTCCAAGTGATTTGTATATACGTCCTGGTACCGAGTGAGTCATTTTGGGACATTTTCATTTTTTATTTTTGAGATATTTTTCTTATTTTTTATTGGGGGGTATATCTTTTTTCAGGAGTTCCTGTATATGTTTAGGGTTATTTTTTTTTTTGTATGCCAATAATAGAACGTTCATTTGTTTGACTTTCCACAGAGCTGTCCTTTTTGAAGCCAACTATTTGCAATATTGTGTATTTCTGATTATATGAACATATGTAATATTTGTATATCTGTGGTTTGCATGTGTGGAATGTCAGCGGTGGGGTGGACCAGGTGATAGCGCTTTAGGAAACAGGTATTTACGCGTTTCTTGGTTGCATGGTTTACTGGTACACACCTAGCTACCACATTTTGTGAGCACTTTCATCTTTTAACTAGTTGAATAGCCCGTTACATGGGCCACAGTGCCACTGCCAGCCGGTCGCGGGGAAGTCATTCGCATTAGAGACTTCCCCCACCACGGCTGATACAGAGCTAGATGTTCGTTCGGTTGTTACACACATTTTAGTGAATTATTATATAGGAATGTTTTAATTTTGTGGTGTGTTATTGTTGGCTTTGATTCATCCATAGCGGGAAGGTCTCTGCGAGATGGATCGGCACCTACAATTTCCGGAACACATGTCTATGTAGATTAGGGTGACCACACGTCCTGGAATGCCTGGGGCTGTCCCTAATTAGGGGTCTGTGTCTCACGTCCTGGGTCACCCCCCCACCGGGACAACAAAGAGTCCCAGAATTGAGCAACACACACCAGTCCAGCCAGCCAATGAAATGTATTTGCTATGTGGTCCTCATTGGCTGACTGGACTAGTATGTGTGAGACAGCTAGGGTGGAACAGGTATGCTGGCGCTGCAAGTGAGACCCACGGCTGAGGCTCCCGCCGGCACTGACCATCTTTCTGAGGCTGTTCCCACTGGGAACTCTTACTATGTCAGCCTCAGAAAGATGGTCAGCGCCGGCGGGAGCCTCAACCGCTGGACTAGGGGTGATCACATGTCCCGGAATGGCAGAATGGAAATGTGGTCGCCCTAATGTAGACCAGTCTTTTGATGGTTTATCTTTTTTTTGCGGCTCTTCTTCCGTGTGTGGAGGCATTTTTGTCAACAGTTACATACCTAAAATTGTTTTTATATAAATGATTATGATTAATATTAGTTTATGTGATGTGGGGTTACCCTAGCGTTAGATAGGAACATCTTTTCCTTCAGATTGGAGTTGGATTGGCCTGTTCGGGATGTCCTGTTTTGCTCATGGCTATTCCCTGTGTGCTTTTTTGCTGTCTGAAAACACTCATTTTTATATTGAATTTGTTTGTAAGTTTCCTTTTTCTTGCTTGATATATTATATTACATTTTTATAGATTTTTCCTCTTCACACATTAGGGTTTTTCTCTTTGTGATATGATGTAGGCTGGATACGCGATAATATCAGACTGACACTTTAAACTTTTGTTTTCTGTAGTCAGAGAACATTTCACATTATATTGGTATATTTTGTTGATGTTTAATGTCTGATATTCTGTACCTGAAAATATTTAGAGGTCCATATTAAACTAATTTTTTTTTTAATAAAAAATTTGTTTTAATTTTTCCTTTCTCCAAACACTAAGATTTGTGGATACACGTTATAGTAAGGCTCTCTCCACTCTTCCTTTCACACTGAATTCCAGATAGGGTGACCACACATCACGGAATGCCCGGGACTGTCCCTTATTGGGGGTCTATGTCCCGTATACTGGGTCACCCCCCCCCCACCAGGACAATAAAGAGTCCTGGAATTGAGCAACACGCTCCAGTCCAGCCAGCCAGCCAATGAAATGTATTTGCTATATGGTCCTCATTGGCTGGCTGGATTGGTACGTGGGAGACAGCTGGGATGGAGCAGGTATGCTGGCGCTGCAAGTGAGACCCGCGGCTGAGGCTCCCGCTGGCACTGACCATCTTTCTGAGGCTGTTCTCACTGGGAACTCTTACTATGTCAGCCTCAGAAAGATGGTCATCGCCGGCGGGAGCCTCAGCCGCGGGACTAGGGTGACCACATGTTCTGGAATGGCAGAATGGAAATGTGATCACCCTAATTCTAGTACAGTTTCAACGGAACATCAGTTGAGTCCGAGGTGTGACGATCAGACACTGGACACCTCGAATTCAAGTGATGTTCATTTGAAGCTGTATTCAAATTCACTGTTAAAGTAAGAGTGGAGAGAGCCTTACTATAATGTAATGTGCATAAACCTTACTTATTTCGGGATATATACCTCATATTGAGAGATTTTTCGACTATCTCATTGTATGATAACATGGGAACTTCGATGGCTGGATCCGAATTGATAAATGAACAGCTGTATGGACCTTATTAGAAGCGCTGTCAAAAACATCTATTAAGAGATTTATAAGCGTACTAGGGTAAAGCCCGCCATTCGATGGGATCTAGGTCTTGCAGAAGTGTTTCTGTTCCTCCTCATGGCGGCGGGGGAGGGGGACAGTGGCGGTATTGCGGTGATCACAGGAGTGTGCCTCTCTACCACTGCTTTCCCCTCCACCGGCTCCTCTGTTCCTCCGATTGGTGGCGGGGGAGGGGGACAGCGGTGGTATTGCGGTGATCACCAGAATGTGCCTCTCTACCACTGCTTCCCCCTCAACCACCTTCCATGCACAATTTGCTAGGAGGCATTGCTCTCTGTGTCCGTGCGTGTTAAGCACACAGGGAGCGACACATCCTAGCAAATTATATATATATATTTTGATGTATTGCTCTAACATTTATATTTACATTTGCTTTATCCCTTTTTCTCCATATATTAGCTTTTTGTGTATATATTTCTATATATGTACTAGCAAAAGGGGCACTGCGTTTCCCGGGCGGATTAAGTCGTTTGGGTGCTTCAGGGGTATTCATCGCGTTGATGTATATGTACATGGAATAAATATGCAGGTAGGTGTGTATGTACATTTGATACATATGCGTTACACCTACCTGCATATTTCTTCCATTTACATATACACCAATGAGATGAATAGCCCTGAAGCACCCAAAGGACTTAATCCCCATGGTCAACGCCGTGCCCCTTTTGCTAGTACATGATATAGCGCTTCCACTACCACCAGGGATTCTGGGTAATCGCTTGCCTTACTACATAACCATACATCATATAGCGCTTCTAATGCAGCCAGGGATTCTGGGTAATGCACCACCATACTATATAATCATGCATCATATAGCACTTGTACTGCAACCAGGGATTCTGGGTAATGCACTGTCGTACTATATAACCATACATCATATAGTGTTTCTACTGCAGCCAGGTATTCTGGTTAATGCCCTTACTTACTATATGACCATACATCATATAGCACTTCTACTGCAGCCAAGGATTCTGGGTAATCCCTTGCCTTACTATATAACCATACATAATATAGCACTTCTACTGCAGCCAGGGATTCTGGGTAATCCCTTGCCTTACTATATAACCATACATCATATAGCTCTTCTACTGCAGCCAGGGATTCTGGGTAATGCACCGCCATACTACATAACCATACATCATATAGTGCGTCTACTGTATCCAGGGATTCTGGGTAATGCATTGCCTTACTATATAACCATACATCATATAGCACTTCTACTACAGCCAGGGATTCTGGGTAATGCACTGCCTTACTATATAACCATACATCATATAGTGCATCTGCTGCAGCCAGGGATTCTGGGTATTCCCTTGCCTTACGAAATAACCATACATCATGTAGCACTTCTACTGCAGAACAGGGATTCTGGGTAATGACCTGTCTTACTATATAACCATACATCATATAGCGCTTCTACTGCAGAACAGGGATTCTGGGTAATGACCTGTCTTACTATATAACCATACATCATATAGCGCTTCTACTGCCGAACAGGAATTCTGGGTAATGGCCTGTCTTACTATATAACCATACATCATATAGCGCTTCTACTGCAGAACAGGAATTCTGGGTAATGGCCTGTCTTACTATATAACCATACAACATATAGCGCGTCTACTGCAGAACAGGAATTCTGGGTAATGGCCTGTCTTACTATATAACCATACATCATATAGCGCTTCTACTGCAGAACAGGAATTCTGGGTAATGGCCTGTCTTACTATATAACCATACATCATATAGCGCTTCTACTGCAGAACAGGAATTCTGGGTAATGGCCTGTCTTACTATATAACCATACATCATATAGCACTTCTACTGCAGAACAGGAATTCTGGGTAATGGCCTGTCTTACTATATAACCATACATCATATAGCACTTCTACTGCAGAACAGGGATTCTGGGTAATGGCCTGTGTTACTATGTAACCATACATCATATAGCACTTCTACTGCAGAACAGGGATTCTGGGTAATGGCCTGTGTTACTATGTAACCATACATCATATAGCACTTCTACTGCAGAACAGGGATTCTGGGTAATGGCCTGTCTTACTATATAACCATACATCATATAGCACTTCTACTGCAGAACAGGAATTCTGGGTAATGGCCTGTCTTACTATATAACCATACATCATATAGCACTTCTACTGCAGAACAGGGATTATGGGTAATGACCTGTGTTACTATATAACCATACATCATATAGCACTTCTACTGCAGAACAGGGATTCTGGGTAATGACCTGTGTTACTATATAACCATACATCATATAGCACTTCTACTGCAGAACAGGGATTCTGGGTAATGGCCTGTCTTACTATATAACCATACATCATATAGCGCTTCTACTGCAGAACAGGGATTCTGGGTAATGGCCTGTCTTACTATATAACCATACATCATATAGCACTTCTACTGCAGAACAGGAATTCTGGGTAATGGCCTGTCTTACTATATAACCATACATCATATAGCACTTCTACTGCAGAACAGGGATTATGGGTAATGACCTGTGTTACTATATAACCATACATCATATAGCACTTCTACTGCAGAACAGGGATTCTGGGTAATGACCTGTCTTACTATATAACCATACATCATATAGCGCTTCTACTGCAGAACAGGGATTCTGGGTAATGACCTGTCTTACTATATAACCATACTTCATATAGCGCTTCTACTGCAGAACAGGAATTCTGGGTAATGGCCTGTCTTACTATATAACCATACATCATATAGCACTTCTACTGCAGAACAGGAATTCTGGGTAATGACCTGTCTTACTCCATAACTACACAGCATATAGAGCTTCCCTCACAACTAATTCGTACAGCAGAATGTTCAAGCGATATCCATTCTAATCACTCACTTGGAATGATTGAGTTATCTAATTAGGCGCCTTGTCATTACCTGTGAGATATCATCTGAAAAGAATTATAAATCTGAATTATCATCATCTTGGTCAATTGAATGCATAAGTTATGCAGTTTGGGTAACATTCTTCTCAGACATGTGAAACATTATTAAAGGGGTTTTCATGTTGTGAACATCTGGCCAAGAGATTTTAATTTAAAACAACCATGAACGTCTCTCCCCTGGCACTGAGGATAAATAGTTTTATAATATGTTAAACATGGTTTTAATTAATGTATTCTTCATGAGTCCTGTAGTGCTAAATTCGCCAGAGGGCGGAAAAACTAGATCACTGTAGGATAAAAGGCTACAGAGGAGCACCAAGGCGCGAGGCCGGCAGTGAATTTCAGCGTTTCGAAGACATAACAAAAAAAAGTATAGAAAGTTTATTATGGACCAGACTTTTCCCATGTGAGCTGTCTGGAGCCACTGATTGGTCATTCCTAAGCATATCTATGTCTGCTAACCCTTAGAGTGCGGTGGGGTATGCAATGCATTGTGTACCCCACTGGAAGTCAAAGGGTTAACTCCTTGAATGCTAGGAAGGTGTCCAAAGTGTGAGCTGAAGACCTCTAGCGCACATATAGATAAGACAGTTATACAGAATTTTGAAAACCTATGGCCCTTATTCATCAACCTTAAGATATGAGATTCTAAAGCCAACCAACTGCATCATATAAAAGATTGGATAATTGATTTAAATGGGATTTTAACCTGTAGAACGCGTTGGGAAGGAAAGGGCTGGAAGCCCCGTTTAGCTCAAAGATGATTCATACTTTTCCTCTATTGGGTCTCTGGTTTGTTGTATAATTTCTTTGTTTGTGTGTCCCACAATAAGTCATATGTCTCTAAAGAATTCGCATTAGTCTACAAAGTAAAACCTGATTCTTTTGAGAAAATGTAAACACCTTTTTCTTTCACATTAATTTGAAATCATTACTGTTTATGCTAGCAGCTGAAACATTGTGATATCATTAAAAGAACAGTTGTTACTATATATATAATATTGTATGTTTTATTCTGCTGAGACAAACAGGGGTAGTACTCGTTTGGGAGATGTGGTGTTCAAAAGTTATTACAGAGCATGTGTGTGTGCGTGCGTGTATTTGTATGTACGTGTGTGTATGTATGTGCATGTGTTTATATATATATATATGTGTGTTTGTATGTACGTGTGTATGTATGAATATGTGTGTGAGTGTGTATGTGTGTGTATATATATGTGTGTGTATATGTATGTGAGTGTGTGTGTATATGTGCGTGAGTGTGTGTATAGCAGTTTGTGTATATGTGTGTGTGTGTGTGTGGATATGTGTGTATATGTGTTTGTGGATTTGTGAATATACGTGTGTATGTGAGTGTGTATGTGTGCGTGTATAGCAGTGTGTGGATATGTGTGTGTGGATATGTGTGTATATGTGCTTGTGGATGTGTGTATATGTGTGCGTGTATAGCGGTGTGTGGATATGTGTTTGTGGATGTGTGTATATGTGTGCGTGTATAGCGGTGTGTGTGGATATGTGTTTGTGTGTATAGTGTGCATGTATAGCGGTGTGAGTGTGCAGGCGTGTTTGTGTTACTTAAAGTTTTCACATGAATACTAGTGAGGTTTTTATGCAGTAGAAGATGTTCCCTGATTTTACACAGAATAGTGACACATTCACAGGGCTTGGTACAAAACACTGAATGTTTCTCATAATTGAAGAATTAACACTTTGAGAGGCAAGGGGGTCTGCACTGTATCCCCAGTTGACACTCAAATGGTTAATTCCTCAAGCATGTCACTTGTCATGTGAATATGTCATTATAATGTCCAACATCAGGAAAACTCTTATACCGAACAGAAATCTTACAGATATTCATCCTGAAAACTTTCCATTAGTTTCATTTATGTATAAATATAGATTATCTTAAAGAATGTTAACCCCTTAGAGTGGAGGCTTCATTTGGAAGCTGATGTGGTATTGAACTCTAATTCAACATTATACAAGCTCATTACACATTGTAGACATGTTTTTAGTTTATTTTGTTACAAAATTCCCTTTAATATGTACAATTATCTCACTCTTACTCCCCTTATTACTGCTGTAGACGGCTTAATTTTCAGAGCAGCCACACAATTCCGCCAACCGCGACAACGTAATGAGCAGGGCTGGATTTCCCATTAGACAAAGGAGGTCCCGGCCTAGAGTGCCAAGATCTGAGGGGTGGTGCCTCTGCTGTGCTGGCCACACCCACATTCTGAGTTGTGGGTGTGGTCAGAACAATCCTAATGCGTCTGGTTTAAAGAGACCAGATTATTTACTAGTTTACAAACAAATTAACTGACCGTTATTTAACCCCTTGGATGCTAGAGAGATCCCCAGTCATTGCTTGCAATGCACTGAAGACCTCTTTAGTAGCGAAGGGGGTTAAAGGGTTAGTAATATCTATTTATTTGCAGTGTCTTCTGTATATTAAAAATTGACAGATTGCGCTGTCTGTAACGTCTTACTTTTGTGGCATTCAAAATATATGAAGAGATAAAAAGGGGCGGGCGGGGGATCTTTGACAGGTCATGTAAAACTGCAGGCTGGTGAGGACAGATACGGCGTGGGACAAACTTCAGTAAGCAAAGAGAAATCCTGCCCTCCATCATCCCTTATACTTACTGAAGTTTGTCCCTCTCTGCAGCTGTCGTCACACAACAGGGGCGGGGATCTTTATTTATTCATATCTTTTGACGACACAAAAGTAAGATGTTACAGATAGCGCAACCTGTTAATTTTAATATGCAGAAGACTCGGCAAACTAATTGTAAATAGACATTAACACTTTAAAGGGATAGTAATACTTCGTTTAATCTTTATTTTATTTTGTAGGCATTAATAAAACATGAAGAACGATATAAGTCTTATCTCTCAAACCATAAAGGTTTGAGAGATATTCACAAGCAAAGTTTCCCCTCCCGCCCCTTTTATCTAGTGTAAGCCATCTCTTCTCAGATGTGGAATACAGTCCATAGACCAGACAGATAACAGCAGGGGACAATCTTCTTCCTATGAGAACAATGAAAGCCCTTCCCCCCTTGACAAGTTTTTCAGGTTTTTCCCTTATCTTAATAGAAGATTGTCCCTCTCTGCAGTCTACCTGGGCACCTCCCTTCTGATCTGGCTGAGCAGTGTTACATCAGTAAAAGGGACGGGAGGGGGATACTTTGTCATTGAATAACTATTGAACTACTATAAAATACTATGATGATTAATTAGAGCTGCTTTTATTATGAAACATTACTATCCCTTTAAGAGCTTTCTTTCTGCTTGTGTGTTATAGGATACCAGGAAATAGTGGACTGGGATGGGGTGGGGTGTTAGGAGAGTGTGTGTGGACATTGGCGGAGCTAAGGGCACCATGGTGCTTTTGGGGGATCCAAATATATAGCAAAAGTATAGTGCTAACAGGCTTCCTTTGAACGCCAGTCTAAATATCAGTTAAGACCAACAGGCAACCCACTGCCACTATATTGTTCCTTTTTATACATGGGGAGTTATGCACTAAGGTGCGATAAAGATGTGATAAAGTGGAGATAACTTCTCCAGTGATATCACTTCTCCTTTTCCTGTGTTATTCTATAGACCCTATGCACTAAGATCTTCAAAGTTGGAGAAATCTTAGTGCATAGGCTCTATAGAATAACATAGGAACTGGAGAAGTGATATCACTGGAGAAGTTATCTCCGCTTTATCACACCTTATAGTGACTTTCCCCCATGGAGTCCTTTAGGATGACATAGGTTCCCACACACAGATTTCCCCTGGAGTCTGGGTATGACAATTCAGGTTCAGCACCATAGACAGAGCTTGACTTGGAGATTCCCATACACAGACATTCCCCAGGTGTCTAAGGACAGCACTTCAGGTTCAGCACCATAGACAGCGTTGGACTTGTGTAGTCATGATAAGAGTCAAGCACTACAGGTTCACAGTTCGGGTGTCAGACAGTCTGCACATAGAGATAAGTCCAGCATGTGAAATAACCTCTGAACAGTGACTCTTCCTCCAAGAGATCATCAACACTGATGGGATTGTCTGGTAAAGCAGGGAAAACTAAGATGGAATTTGACACTTTACTGGCAGTGCCAGTGGGAAGCTTGTTAGGCACGTGTAAGCCCAGAGTCTTGGCAACAGTCTACTCATTGGCCAATCCAGATCTCCCAGGAGGTGACTTTTCATCAGATGGTCACCTGACCTCCAACGGGACAAGTTGGGAAATCTGGAGGGGAGATGCACTTTGGCGCGATAAAGAGGAAACATTTTCTCCGGTGATATCACTTCCCCAGGTCCTATGTTATTCTATGGAGCCAATTCAATAAGACTTCTCCAACTCTGGAGAAATTTTAGTGCATAGGCTCTATAGAATAACATAGGAACTGGAGAAGTGATATCACTGGAGACGTCATCTCTGCTTTATCACCTCTTAGTGCATAACCCCCCTGATGGTGGAACTGTGTGTGAGTCCCAGTAATACTGGATGAATATATACCAGTACCAGGGACCACAGTATGTTTAATGAGCTTTTTCTCAGGTGTTACAGGGTGGGTGCAAGCTCTAGCTACATTCCGACACCCCAAGTTGCTGTTGGTATACAGTATTCCTGTGTGGCTCTGCTGGCCAAGTAAACATCTTGGTGTTGCAACTCGGCCTAAGCCAGTGTCATTCTTAGGAGCCCAAAATGTGCTCCTTGCATCAGAGTCGTGGCAGTCTGTCATCCTTAACCTAAATAAACCCCCTACTTCCAGACAGAGCTCCAGATTTATCATTGAACGAACAGAAATGTGGCATCTAATATTCTCAAACAATTGTAAACACTCTGTAGCAATTTTTCAAAATGTTGTAAGCAAGCAGTGTCAGGTGACCTTGTAAGTTTAATATCTACATTTAATTTGTGTAAAAAAAAACCCTGTTTATAGTAGAATAAGTTCTTATCTTCTATATATAGTAACTGCTGAGTGAGAAGGTCACCTCATTGCAAAATATGTTTTTCTTGTTCAGCTTATCTTTTCAACTTTCCCATGACACAGTTGAAGACTAGATCACGTGTGACTAATTGGCCACCATATTGGTAGCCCATCTTGGTCTAAGGTCACTGCATATATCTACCCCAGCATCTCGTGATCTTTCAATCCCACATTTATACCACCCAGCACCTTCGCACAGGGTAGTGGCCGGTCTGCTTCCCTCCAGCTGTGGACTGCAATTCTTATCATCCTCAGACAGCTAGTCATGGCCTGGGGCTGATGGGATTTGTAGTCCAACCACAGCCCAAGGGAAGCAAATTGCCCTCCCACAAATTCCTTTTCGGCAGCAAAATAAGTGAATTGCTTCTCTTTTGGTCAGCAAACGTATATTGATGTTGTACTGTAACTCCCATCATCCTCATCCGCATTTGATGGGAAATGTAGTCCAACAGCAGCTGTTGATCTCCAGGTTGCCCACCCCGGCCCCAGCACCTTTTGTGTTATGTAGATGTATCATATTGTATTCCCAAGTCTTCATTTGCCCTTCTGATGCCCCCCTTGCTTGGCTTTTCAGACGAATCGTGCCATATGGACTTTCCAGTTACAGAGGCAGCTTCAGGGGCAAGCGGTCAGCGGGGAAGGGTCTAGTGAATCCCATGTCCAGATCCCGGTGTTCATGTGTGGACCTCAGAGACCAGCAGTGTGTGAGCTTCTGCACAAGAAGGTGAGTGAGGGAGCAACACTGATTGTCCTTCTGTAACGTCACTCACAAACAGGAGGACGCAGGTGCAATTCACTAATCTGTAGAGGTGCAGTTCCAGATCGGACCAACTGCACCAAAGGATTTACATAAATTCCTACTGAATAAAAATAAGGTTTTTAGCGCCTTGAATGGTAGAAAGGTCTCAAGTACATTGCTTCACAATATCCTGGAAGACCTATTTACCATGGTATCTTTTTAACCCCTTAAGGACCCTTGACGGTCCTGATACATCATAGCTGGATTTGCTTTGAAGGGATAGTAATACTTCGTTTTAGCTCTATTTTATTTTGTAGGCATTAAAAAAACATGAAGAACGATATAAGTCTTATTTCTCAAACTTTTAGGTTTGAGAGATATTCACAAGCAAAGTTTCCCCTCCTGTCCCTTTTACCTAGTGTAAGCCATCTCTTCTCAGATGTGGAATCCAGTCCATAGACCAGACAGATAACAGCAGGGGACAATGTTCTTCCTATGAGAACAATGAAAGCCCTGCCCCCCCTTGACAAGTTTTTCAGGTTTTTCCCTTATCTTAACTGAAGATTGTCCCTCTCTGCAGTCTACCTGGGCACCTCCCTTCTGATCTGGCTGAGCAGTGTTACATCAGTAAAAGGGACAGGAGGGGGATACTTTGTCATTGAATTACTCTTGTACTACAACTCTGACAGAATTGAAATAACACTCTCCAAAGTCCAAATACTGTGATGATTAATTGGAGCTGCTTTTATTATGAAACATTACTATCCCTTTAAGGACCGATGAAGTACCAGGACCGCCATAGAATTCCAGGCTCCCCACGTGGCTGCATGCCGTTCGGGGAGTCTGGAATCGGATTCCAAAAAAAAAATGCTCCATGGTCGATAAGTGACCGCCACGTGCGTGTGCGGCCGGTCCTTAAAGGGATAGTAATACTTCGTTTTAACTTTATTTTATTTTGTAGGCATTAAAAAAACATGAAGAATGATATAAGTCTTATCTCTGAAACCTTTATGGTTTAAGAGATATTCACAAACAAAGTATCCCTTCCCTGTTCAACCAGATCAGAAGGGAGATGCCCAGGTAGACTGCAGAGAGGGACAATCTTCAATTAAGATAATGGAAAAAGCTGAAAAACTTGTCAAGGGGGGAAGGGCTTTCATTGTTTTCATACAAAGAAAATTGTCCCCTTCTGTTATCTGTACTGTCATACAACCAGACTCACATCTGAGAAGAGATGGCTTACACTAGGAAAAAGGGGCGGGGAGGGGAACTTTGCTTGTGAATATCTCATAAACCATAAAGGTTTGAGAGAGAAGACATATCATTCTTCATGTTTTTTTAATACCTACAAAATAAAATAAAGTTAAAATGAAGTATTACTATCCCTTTAAGGGGTTAACAGGTTGCACGTGAAAGACTGTGCGACCTTGTAACTACTTCACCATATCGCCATGCATGACAGTAAGAGATTGTCATGTCTCCTACTTAATGGTCGCATACATTTTAACCCATTCATGGTCGCATCGAAAATTACTAAAGTTTTTTTTGTGTTTTAACACAGGCCCTTAGTATACAACTCTTAATATATAAATGAATATATGCTCAAGAAAAACTCACCCTTTATGATTTCTGTGACACAGTGAATGGATTCTACTTCCACACTAAGGGCCTGTGTTAAAGCACAAAAACGTTAATAATTTCGAGGCGACCGTAAACGGGTTAAAATGTATGCGACCATTAAGTAGGCGACATGATAATCTCACGCTGTCGTGCAGTGCGAGATTGTCATGTTGCCATTTTGATCTTGGCGATATGTTGAAGTAGTTACATGGTCGCACGCAAAAAAGTGTGCAACCTTTTAAAGGTGAACCTTTACCATTCGGTTAAAGGGATAGTAATACTTGAAAATAAGTTTATTTTATATTGTAGCCCTTAAAAAAACATGAAAAATTATATAAGTCTTATCTCCCAAACCTTTATGGTTTGGGAGATATTCAGAAGTAAAGTTTCCCCTGGAGTGATGTCATTGCTCCACCCTTCAGTCCCGGGACCGGTTGTGCCTCTCCAGAAGTGCTGAGATCACCATCTTTAAAAATAATTTCTTCATTGGAATGGTCTACAAAGTGTACTTTCAAGCCAGGCACACTTTGTAGATAGTTCCAATTAAGTAGTTCTTTTCAAAGACTGTGATCTCGGCACTGCTAAAGAGCTGCCGGTTGCTCTGTGGACCGAATTCCAAATCTGAAACAGCCAGGAAAAGAGAACTTTACTATATTTTACATGTGAATATCTCCCAAACCATAAAGGTTTGGGAGATAAGACTTATATCATTTTTCATGTTTTTTTAAGGGCTACAATATAAAATAAACTTATTTTCAAGTATTACTATCCCTTTAAAATGCCCTATTTAAATCTATATGAAGTTTCATTTCTTTCCTACTGTTCAGCTACTTTGCTCCAGAATTGCACCGTTTTAGCTCACTGAATTGCATATTAGAAGGTGTGTGTGTGAGGGGGGGCTGCTTTATGTTAAAGGAACACTACACTCCCACACACATATACATACATACATACATATACACATACACACATATACATACACACACACACACATACATACATACCGTAAAATCTTGTGTATAATCCACAGGTGTACATTATACCCAAGACTTAATGGGAAAACAAGAGAGCCCATAATACGCACCTTTGTTTTCCCCGACACAAAAAAAAAAAAATTCCCATTGCCACTTCTTCCCTCCCCCCCCCCCGTTTACCCATATCCTCCTCCTCCTCTGAGCCTCTGTAGTGCAAATGCGGTAACCTGACAGGGTCCCATCATGGACCTGTTAGGACCTCTTCTTTGTAGCCAATGGTAATGTCTTGCAAGGACCGCAAGGTCCTCGCAGGGCAATACCATAGATTTAATCCACATAGCTATGCGCATTGGATCTATGGTATTGCCCTGCGAGGACACTGTGGTCCTCGCAAGACATTACCATTGGCTACAAAGAAGAGGTCCTGACAGGGACATGCCTAAAGCGGGCGGCAGATGCAAGTATGCCGCCCGCTGGGATCCTGTCAGGCTGGGTTAAAGCCAATTGATGTCAGTGACAAATGTTGGCTTTTTTATGTATTTATTTATGGTGCAAATGGTTCACTCTGCAACTTCTCTCCTTTTCTTTGTACATATGTTTTTCCTGCTAGTCACCCTGTATAATGAGAAACGTTTCTTTATGAGAATTAAAGTGACAGTCTCCTCCATTTTGAATTTACATATTCTGCAAGTCAAATTGCCTGCAATTTTTATTCTACCAGTTTTTTTTTGTTTGTTTTTTTTAACCTTGACGGGGACCTCACTGAATATCTTTTTCCAGAGAGCTTTCTGTCAGGGATTGTGAACACTGTGATAGTTATACAATGTAGCACCGGGGTGAATGTGCACCAGCGATTCTATGCTAAATCAGGAGTGAAATCAATTTTTAGTCCCAATTTACAAAGCTACGTATTGCTCAATATTGTGGGTGGGGCTTAATTGGGTGGTTGGGGCTGGGTGGTTGAAAGGAGGAGTTTGTCATAAAGTGGGTGGAAAATTAGGCGGAGTGCAGCAAGAGTGGGTGGAGCAGGTTGGAAAGTGGGTGGGGTTATAGCTGAACTCACCAACCCAGAGAATCAGTCCCTGGAGACCTGGTAATTCAGTCTGAAACCAGGAGTTCTCTGGGACAGATCCGGAGAGTTCTCAGGTGTGCCCATTTCCCTGTGCATCGTATGGGCAAGATGTACAGAACTAGCTGGCATTGAATTCCTTATAATGGCGGAAACTGTCCACCGATTCGCACTTCTGCTCCTTTACGCTCTAGCAGATACAGCAGAGCTGGGAACTTTAAAATGAGCTGACCTTGAGATCCTTTCAATATTATCCTTAAATCTCCCAAGAACATACCTTCTGGTTGATAACTCCCTGCTTGCTGTAACCGAGAGATGCACCAATCAGTCCTCATGAAACCTGCAACATGCTGCAAGGTAGAGCTCTCACTGCTTGTACACAAACAAGACAAACAGGACTTCTCGCTTTGCCTTTCTGGTAAACATTTCACCAATTTAGAGATGAAAGAACCAGTTAACTGGTGCAGCTCATGTAGTGAGTAACACTGACCTCCCTTACCCTGAGAATTCGGCTCTTCACCCTGGGAACCTGAGACTGGGTCAAACCCCCTGAGTCTCAGGGTCAAACCTTGAGGTTCCCTGGTGTGCCCTCGAGTGAAGTCAATGGCGTTACAGACTGGCACCAGTTGAGCTCCACTGCTCAATCCTTATGTTTGTCCTACTATCCCTGTAGCAGTAACGCCTGCCTCCACTACAACATACAGAGCACTTGCGGTTGCAGGGATAGTGGGACATTCAGGAGCTCCCTGTAAGGGACTTAAAGGGATAGCAATTCCTCCTGTTAATAAACTTTAATATTGTAAACATTAAAAATATAAATTAAATGATGTATGAGTTGTCTCTCAAACATGTATAGTCTGAGAGATATAAGCTGCTAAATTTCCCCCCTTCTTCCCCTTTCACAGACAGAAGTGCTCTAGCTGACAGCAGGGGATCCTGGTCCCGGGACAGGCCGGTGGCTCTTCAGCAGTGCCGAAATAGCGCTATCTAAAAAGAAATACTTCACTGGAATGGTCTACAAAGTGTGCTTGCAAACCAGGCACACTTTGTAGACTGTTCCAATTAAGTATTTTTTTTTAGATAGCGCTATTTTGGCTCTGCTGAAGAGCCGCCGTTAGGTTGCATGACCCAAATCTCCTGCTCTCAGCTAAACAGCTGATGTCTGTGAGAGAGGTGGAAGGGGGGAATTTTAGCAGCTTATATCTCTCAGACTATATATGTTTGAGAGACAACGCGTACATCATTGAATTTATATTTTTAATATTGAGATTTCTTAACAGCAGGCACATTACTATCCCTTTAACCATTTGAGTGTCAGATAGGTATTCATTGGACACCTCTCTGGCACTCAAAGGATTTAAAGTGTAAAAAAGAAAAAGGGGGAAATTAAAAAAATAAAAATGTTTGTCAATTTGACTTCCCACATTCTGCAATTGTAGGATATGTGAAGTCAAAACGCAGGCTGACTGTCACTTGATGATACTGTAATTCTTAGAATTCTTGTATACGTTCCCCTCCTCAGGGATAGATCATCTCCTGAAAGGACAGAGAGTTACAGGAGATTAGAGCACAACAAGCGTAGAGGTGCATTAGTCTGAGCGCTGGAGGAATGGTGCGACGCCTGCAGCACACACAGGTACTGATCTGACACAGAGCTTAGAAGGGGGACGCTACACGCTGCATGAGATCCGGGAAAGCAGGTGGAGATTTTTTTCCATTATGTAAAATAAGATAATGTTTTTTAAAGGGAAAATATCACTAAGAAGCAATCGCAGGTGGACCTATCTGACAGCAAACTGGAGGCTGAATTACAATAAAGCCAGATTGAAAGTCGCATGGCAAAAGAATCAGGAAAATACATTTTTTTCCAACTCTTCCCATTGTATAATGGCTGGCATACATACTGAATTTTACATACCAGTATACAAAAACAACCCATAAATTAAAGGGATAGTAATACTTAAAATGTGTTTTGCTTTCTTGGCAGTTAACCCCTTCGTACCTGTTGCAGCGAGATTGCTGTCATCCGGCAACATGGGGGTTAAATTCGGACATGAGGATGTGGGGCGGATGCTTAGTGCATGAGGGATCAGGCAGGGGACATGATCCCATTCCTTAGGCTTCTTAGCTTCACTTGGGGAAGGTTCGAAGTGTTTTTCAGCAGTCCAAATGGATCCCAAAGCAGCGGTTGTTGGAAAAAAAAAGAAAGGCAATTCGGTAACCGAGTTGTGACCCTCAGTCAGAATGTGATTGCAGAATTAAGCAGGTGAAAATATCTGCCAGACCTAGTAGTCGTTTGGCAAATAATTCCGTCCGTAATGGAATCTCTACCTATATATGGTGAACAGATTACTGACAGGCAACCTCCTGTTTGACTTTGACTTTCTGTGATACACATTTGTAGAATATTAGACTATGCTTTTTATTTATTTTATCTTCACTTTTTTTTATACACTTTTATGTTCCTGACAGGTATCTAGCTGAATCTGTTTCCAAAAAGCTTTTTGTCAGGGACTAATGGCGCGATGCAAGAAACGTTCGATCAGATAAAGGCATTTTTGTGCGCAGATAGATTTTGCGCATGTTCTAATCCAGGAAGCTGAATACCTAACGCTTCTTGAATTGCACATAAAAATTCCATTTTACGACAACAGTACACAGACGTATAAATTCATTCGCAATAGCAGTTCTTACATTAGGCGCATTCGCTATTCCACTCACACGGATTCGTTAATCTTAGCCACGCCCACAAAGAAATAAATATACGCAGCCGTTCGCTAATCTTGATTTTTCATTCGCAATTCAACAAAATCATGCGCAATTCTATTCCCTAGTGGTTTTCACACTGGAAATAGCGATTGCGCACGTTTCCTGCATCGTGCCATAAGAGACAGTGATACAATGTTAAAAAAGATAGTGATACAATGTAGAAAAGCCTGCACTACAGCAGTTCTCAAACTTTTTTGATCACGGGATTCCTAACACACAAACTACAATTTTCAGGGCGCCCCTAACATCTTGTAGATCAGTTGTCAAAGGATTAATGAAGGGTACAAATCAATGTATTGTTATTTGTAGGTTTCTCTAGCACACTAACGAAAAAAATGTACTGTTCATACACATTCTAATGAATATACCACTGAAAATCAGCATTCATATTTTTGTTACGGTCAATATAAAAAAGAAGGGGCACCCTAGGTGGATGTCCGGCGCCCTGAATTAGAACCACTGCACGACAGCCTACAGAGCACTCACTGGTGCAAGGATAGTTCTACATTGTACCACTATACCTGCTTTCACAGCCTGACAGGAAACCCTCTGAAAACTGAGATTCAGGTAGTTCACTGTAAGGAATCCCCCCAATAAAACAGGTTAATGTAAAAGAAGGTATAACCAATTTGTTTTTATATGTTATGCTCTTGCTGAGTAGGTGACATCAAAAAGGGGTCTGACTGTCTCTTTAAACTGTAAAAAAATGTAATTTCTGGTGACCATTAACTTTAGAATATTATGGGTGAGGTGCACCAAGGGGTGATAAAGTAGAGATAATGTCTCCAGTGATATCACTTCTCCAGTTCACATGTTCTTATACGGATCCTATGCACTAACCTTTCTCCAACTTTACAGATCTTACTCCATAAACTCCACAGAACTGGAGAAGTGACATCACTGGAGACATTATCTCTACTTTATCACCTCTATATCACGTCTTAGTGTATCACCCTCTATGTGTTATGTCATTTCTCCCAGGCCAGGATCATATGAGGAGTGTATGAGGCTGAAAGAAGCTGCTTTGCAAGACCTGAAACATGTCTACTGAAACAGTTCTTCCATGTTCATAGTCCACTCCCTTCTCTTCTATGTCTTCTTCTTCCCTCTCAGGTCCATAGTCCACTCCCTTCTTGTCTATGTTTTCTTCTTCCCTCTCAGGTCCATAGTCCACTCCCTTCTTGTCTATGTCTTCTTCTTCTTCCCTCTCATGTCCATAGTCCACTCCCTTCTCTTCTATGTCTTCTTCTTCCCTCTCATGTCCATAGTCCACTCCCTTCTTGTCTATGTCTTCTTCTTCCCTCTCATGTCCATAGTCCACTACCTTCTCTTCTATGTCTTCTTCTTCCCTCTCAGGTCCATAGTCCACTCCCTTCTTGTCTATGTCTTCTTCTTCCCTCTCATGTCCATAGTCCACTCTCTTCTTGTCTGTCTTCTTCTTCCCTTTCATGTCCATAGTCCTCTACCTTCTCTTCTATGTCTGCTTCTTCCCTCTCATGTCCATAGTCCACTCTCTTCTTGTCTATGTCTTCTTCTTCCTTCTCATGTCCATAGTCCACTCCCTTCTCTTCTATGTCTTCTTCTGCCCTCTCATGTCCATAGTCCTCTACCTTCTCTTCTATGTCTTCTTCTTCTTCCCTCTCATGTCCATAGTCCACTACCTTCTCTTCTATGTCTTCTTCTTCCCTCTCATGTCCATAGTCCACTACCTTCTCTTCTATGTCTTCTTCTTCCCTCTCAGGTCCATAATCCACTCCCTTCTCGTCTATGTCTTCTTCTTCCCTCTCATGTCCATAGTCCACTCCCTTCTCTTCTATGTCTTCTTCTGCCCTCTCATGTCCATAGTCCACTACCTTCTCTTCTATGTCTTCTTCTTCCCTCTCATGTTCATAGTCCACTACCTTCTCTTCTATGTCTTCTTCTTCCCTCTCAGGTCCATAGTCCACTCCCTTCTTGTCTATGTCTTCTTCTTCCCTCTCATGTCCATAGTCCACTCCCTTCTCTTCTATGTCTTCTTCTGCCCTCTCATGTCCATAGTCCACTACCTTCTCTTCTATGTCTTCTTCTTCCCTCTCATGTCCATAGTCCACTCCCTTCCCTTCCATGTCTTCTTCTTCCCTCTCATGTCCATAGTCCACTACCTTCTCTTCTATGTCTTCTTCTTCCCTCTCAGGTCCATAGTCCACTACCTTCTCTTCTATGTCTTCTTCTTCCCTCTCAGGTCCATAGTCCACTACCTTCTCTTCTATGTCTTCTTCTTCCCTCTCAGGTCCATAGTCCACTACCTTCTTGTCTATGTCTTCTTCTTCCCTCTCATGTCCATAGTCCACTACCTTCTCTTCTATGTCTTCTTCTTCCCTCTCATGTCCATAGTCCACTCCCTTACCTTCTATGTCTTCTTCTTCCCTCTCATGTCCATAGTCCACTCCCTTCCCTTCTATGTCTGCTTCTTCCCTCTCATGTACATAGTCCACTCTCTTCCCTACCATGTCTGTTGTCTTCTTCTTCCCTCTCGTGTCCAAAGTCCACTCCCCTCCCTTCCATATCTGCTTCTTCCCTGTCATGTCCATAGCCCACTCCTTTCCCTTGGTTGTCCGTGGCCTGCTTCATCCCCCTCTTGTTTATAGTCCACTCCCTTCCATGTCTGTGGCCTCCTTCTTCCCTCTCATGTCCATAGCCCACTCCCTTCCCTTCCATGTCTGCTGTCTGCTTCTTCCCTCTCATGTCCATAGTCCACCCTCTTCTCTTCCATGTCTGCTGTCTGCTTCTTCCCTCTCATGTCCATAGTCCACCCTCTTCCCTTCCATGTCTGCTGTCTGCTTCTTACCTCTCATGTTCCTAGTCCACCCTCTTCCCTTCCATGTCCTTGGCCTCCTTCTTCCCTCTCTTGTCCATAGTTCACTCCCTTCCCTTCCATGTTTTTTGTCTGCTTCTTCCCTCTCATGTCCCTAGTCCACTCCCTTCCCTTTCATGTCTGCTGTCTGCTTCTTCCCTCTCATGTCCATAGTCCACCCTCTTCCCTTCCATGTCTGCTGTCTGCTTCTTACCTCTCATGTTCTTAGTCCACCTTCTTCCCTTCCATGTCCTTGGCTTCCTTCTTCCCTCTCTTGTCCATAGTTCACTCCCTTCCCTTCCATGTTTTTTGTCTGCTTCTTCCCTCTCATGTCCCTAGTCCACTCCCTTCCCTTTCATGTCTGCTGTCTGCTTCTTCCTTCTCATGTCCATAGTCGTCTCTTCCCTTTCATGTCTGCTTCTTCCCTCTCATATCCATAGCCCACTCACTTCCTTCCATGTCTGCTTCTTCCCTCTCATGTCCATAGCCCACTCCCTTCCCTTCCATGTCTTCTTCTTCCCTCTCATGTCCATAGTCCACTCACTTCCCTCCCATGTCCTGCTTCTTCCTTCTTAAGTCCATGGCCTGCCTATTTCCTCTCATGTCCATAGTTCACTCCCTTCCCTTCCATGTCTGTTGTCTGCTTCTGCCCTCTCATGTCCATAGTCCACTCCATTCCCTCCCATGTCTTCTTCTTCCCTCCCATGTCCTGCTTCTTCCTTCTTAAGTCCATGTCCTGCCTATTTCCTCTCATGTCCATAGTCCACTCCCTTCCCTTCCATGTCTGCTTCTTCCCTCTCATGTCCATAGTTCACTCCTTCCCTTCCATGTCTGTGTCCTGCTTCTGGCCTCTCATGTCCATAGTCCACTCCCTTCCCTTCCATGTCTGCTTCTTCCCTCTTATGTCCATAGTCCACTCCCATTCCATGTCCGTCACCTGCTTCTTCACACTCATGTCCATAGCCCACTCTGTTCCATGTCCTTGACCAGCTCTGCCTCCTTCCATCTCATTGGTGCACTTCCCTTTCTCTTGGCCCACCCATTGCCCTTCACTCTTTCCGCTTACCAGCCCTCTCTCATTCTCATCCTCTGCTCTCCTGAACACCTTTTTACACATACATACCCCAGTCCCACTGAAATCTGTTCCTAATAAATTCACATGGATCCGGATTTTTTGCACATAAATCTACAAAACAAAATCCCATTCCTTTTGCTCATTCGTAGTTGTAATGTATGGCAGGTCACTAATTTTATTTCAGCATCTGTAACACAGTATGGAGCAAGTCCGTATGTTGCACTGATGTCAGGCTGAAATCTAAGCCCCACAAAGCATTTCAACTCATGAATGGCCTCATACTAGTACTGCTGTGCTTTGATAATAGCAAGGAGATACAGGACCAAGAGTGCATGCACCTTTCATAACACCGGACTCTTAGTATAACATTTGGTTAACTTTGTTTTTTATTTTCTTTTTTAGGACTGAAGAAGTCACATAGGACAAGTGAGCTTCAGAGACTCTCGTGATTAATAACACAATATGTCACTGTAGGCTGAAAAACAGACACTAGACAAGGTAGCCCCTGTCAACCATCAAAGAATTTGTGAAGGCTCAAGAGACTTTAAGAATTGTGCCCCTTAGACTTGTCCTTACCTCACATATGGTATTTCAGTATAGAAATGATTATGTTTTTCTTGATCCTCTTTGGAGAACGAAAAAAAAATAAAATCAAAGAGAGAGGACAGTTCTAGATATATAAAAGGGTGCAGTTCAGTTTAACAAAAACCAACCCAAAAAGCTCTGTCGGTCCCTTAAAGTCTGCAGAGAAGGGGCTGAACTGCCACCTGTGCATCAGGGCCACACTGAATGCGGAAAACAGAAAATGTTTCTTATTTGTCAGTGTTTGGTATGAACTAGAGGCCCAGACATATTTTCCACCAGGGTCCCTGTTCCCTAAATCTGTCACATCCTACTACAATTCACTTCAAGATCTTTTGGCACAGAATGGGGCAATGTTGTTCACGTCAAACCATCTCTGCAAGCAAAAGAACAAAATGGACAAACGCTTTGTTCAATCACGTATATATCGATCTAATATCTTGTAAAGAACTATATTTTATGGATCCGTGTAAAGTCTACTGCATTGCTTTTAGCCAGATAATCAACCCCTTTGGTATGCTAGCGTTGTCTACAGTGCATTTCGATTCAATGCGTTGGCGATGTCTGTGGCAGTCAAAAGGGTTGATCATTATTTTTCAATTGACCAAAGGTAGTGTGACCTTTTAAGTTCTAAACCCTTTGAAAATGTTGCCCTTGCTCTGTAGAGAAGATTATTGGTTCTATCATGGCACCACAAATTAAATTCTGTCTCAGTGCTGCGGAGATAAACTAGAAATTGGTATGATCATTTCAATTAATGGCGATTTAAAGCACTGGGCAGAAGGCCGAGAGAGACTGTGGACTACGCCGAGCTGATCAAGAATATGGTTATTTAGAATGACGAGCATCATATTATCATAATCTTAAGATGGCTGGAGACTCCTGACGTCACTGTGCTTTCTGTTTTCAAATCTGGAAGAATGATATATAAATTGTGTGTATGGAAGCAGATCCTGGTCAAGACAAGATGTCTAGTTCCACAGTTCATCGAGACTCTGCCAATCAGAATAACTTCCTCCAGACAAGAGCAGTCTTATGTGGTGTGTTGGGAAATATAGGGCCGTATTCACTAAGCTAAAGAGGTTAATTCTGCAGCAAATCGACTTTGCCTTAGGGGAGGAATGAAAATTCCTAAGCTTCCTGAATACGGCCCATATTAGTGGCTAGATACATGATAGCAAAGAGGAGCAATTCTTGAACAAATCAACTGCACCATAGGGTATAATTGAAAATGACCCAAATTCTCATTTAACCATTTGAGTACCAGAGGGGTGTGAAGCAATGTATTGTACACCCCCTATGGGATTCAGTGAGTTAATGGTGATTTTCACCCCTTGAATGCTGCAACGATCCTCTGCGCGTTGCTTCACAATACGTTGTAGACTTCTCAGGAATTCAATGGGTGAAAAGCTGCCATTTAAAGGGGCAGTACACATTAAATATATATAATATAATGTGTTTCCTGTTGAGTAAAGAAAGGGTTCCCCCAGTACTGAGATGTCTCTTTTTTAACAGTTATTACAGATCAAACTTACATTTTTCTGATATCTTGAGTTCATGATGCTTTGCTTCCATCCATGGAAAGCTTCTGCCTGTGACCTCAGCTCTCCACAGACATTAATAGCATCAGCGCCACCTGGCTGCAAAATATCTTAAACTCAAAGGCTTAAAGGGATAGTAATGTTTCAAAATGAATGCAGCTTCGATTATTCTATACAATTTTTGGGCCATGTAGATCATTATTATCATTCTCTACGATGTGTAGTTCCAGAGTAATTGAATTATAAAGTGTCCCCCTCCCATCGCTTTTACCTATGTAAAGCTGCACAGCAAGACTGTCCGGAGGGATCACAGCAAGGGACAATCTTCTGTTAGTATAAGGAAAAACCTGCCCTCCTCCTTCAAGGGGTTTTCCTTATGATCATAGTAAGAAGATTGTCCCTTGCTGTGAGTTATCCAGTCAAGAGACCAGATTCCACATGTGAGGGGAGGTGACTTACACTAGGTAAGAAGGGCGGGAGGGCGATACTTTATCATTCAATTACTCTTGAACTACACATCATACAGAATGATAATAATGCTCTAGATGGCCCCCAAAACTATACAGAATAATTGGAGCTGCATTTATTTTGAAATATTACTATTCCTTAAAAAAAATAAATAAATAAATAAATGCAGGTTTGCTCTGTAATAACTTTTGACTGCAGTCTCTCCCATTACCGGAAGTAGAATTGTTTTACTCAGCAGAAACAGCTCTATAATATACATATTTGCATACAGTTGCTGCATCTTTAACCCTTTGAGTGACAGAAAACTATACAACCCCACCGGCACTCAAAGGGTTAAAAAAAAGTGGCATTTTATTTCTCCCTAATGGAACAGTTCGTTTGCTCCAGAATTATATATATATATATATATATATATATATATATATATATCCTATATAATAGTACGCTAAGGCATGTTTGTCAGAAGCCGTCATGCACAGTAGAGATGGCTGCGCGCGCTGCAGTCATGCGCAGTAGAGACTGCCCACGCAGTGGTGCGGGCAGTCTCTACTGTGCATGACTGCAGCGCCCTTTAAAACTAGTATATATATATATATATATATATATATATATATATATATATATATATATATAAATAAATAAAAACGTTATTAACATTATATTACCTGTGTTCCACTTAACCCTTTGAGTACTAGAAGGCTACTCAACGCATTGCTCTGCACTCAGTGGGTTAACAGGTGTATTATCAATGGGCTCAGAATAACGTTGTTGCCTTCATCTTCATAAAGAGAGTTTTTTTGGATAAAGGGAAACCGTCCTGGTCATTTATATTTATAAAATACAGCCTATTGTAAAATAAATAAAAAAGAAATAAAAAAATTACAAATGGGATTAAACTATTTAAATATAAAAAAAGAGTACAATAAAATTGCTTTATAAGCAAAAAAACACTACCTAGAATTTGAAATATCTTTATCTTTTAGTATCGAGAAACCAATATTAATAGTTTTATTTGAATCTTTCGGTTAAAGAATAACTAATGCCTCCTCATAATAAGCCCCCAGTTAACTCACTGTAGTCAGAAAATCCTAATAGCCCCTGTGATTTATTTTCCTTGCTCCAGTGTTCAAGAGATGGAAATGGAGGCAGACATGACAGTTACCAGCAGACTCTGGTAACAAACTCTGCCAAATGTACATGGGAATCTTAACTCTTTAAAGGGATAGTAATATTTCCCAATAAAAGCATCTCCAATTAATCTTCATAGTATTTGGGCCATGGAGAGTGTTATTTCAATACTGTCAGAGCTGTAGTACAAGAGTAATTGAATGATAAAGTATCCCCCTCCCGCCCCTTTTACCTAGTGTAAGCCGCCTCCCCTCAGATGTGGAATCTGGTCTTAAGACCGGACAGCTCACAGCAAGGGACAATCTTCTTACTGTGATCATAAAAAAACCCTGCCCCCTTGACAGGTTTTTCAGGTTTTAACTTATGTTCACTGAAAATTGTCCATCTCTGTGATCCATCCGGACAGTCTTGCTGCTCAGAAGTGAGCAGTGTTACATCCGTAAAAGGGGCGGGAGGGAGATACTTTATCATTCAATTACTCTTGAACTACAACTCTGACAGTATTGATATAACACTCTCCATGGCCCAAATACTATGGAGATTAATTGGAGCTGCTTTTATTGTGAAATATTACTATCATTTAAGGACCAGAGCAGTGGGCAATGCATTGTCCACCCTTCTGGTCTTTAAAGAGTTAAATTGCTCACGCTGTCTGACTGCTTCAGTTGGCAAAAAACTGTCATGTCTTCTCCATTTACCTGACATAAAGGCCTGATTGAAAATGTTCTCTTTTGTACCAGGGGACAAAAGTACAATTCATAGGGGCAATTAGGATTTTTTGTCCATAGCAATGTAAGTGGGAGATTGGTATTAGGAGATGTTGGCTTTCCTACAGATCTTTCAGGACCAGAGAGATGTTTACACTAATCACAACATTAAGACACGGACAGTCCAGAATTCAGTAAAAATGTTTATATTTTTAATGTTCTAGGATTTTTCTCAACAACATTAATAAAACTATAATATTAAAGGAATAGCAGCAATTAATATATCTATGTTTGTACATATACAGAATAAATATGTATACTATGATTGTGTGTCGGGGGGATTTTCTTGCTGAGAACAACAGGAGAAGTTTCAATCCTGGGAGATGGCTTCATTCAAAAGACATTACAAAGCAGAACTGTATTTTTTGAGAGAATGAGTGCAATGTTTTTTATGGCCTTTCTGTTTTCTAGTCTCACTGTTGTTATTGCTGTCTATGGAGTGTTCTGTTCGGACACAACAACAGAATAGCAACTGCTTCCCCGTAATATAAAGACCTCAGAGAAAAAAAAAAAGACTCCTATCATCTTAATACAATATTTGTTCTGTAATGACTTTTGATGGAACCGTTTTCTAGATGCTAGTGGCTCCCTTGTTTTACTCTGCAGGAAAATCACTGCAACATGGGTGTGAAATATGTGGCCCGTGGGCGAAATGCGGCCCACCTGAACCCAAGGTGCGGCCCACTAAGATGTAAACCCCCCCAAAAAACTAGTTTTTACCCAGTTACCTAGTACAAATGAACTAGTAGGCCATTATACCTAATCCCCTGCGTGCCAGTACTGTACAGTTCAAAATCAGGTGTCTGTTAACCCATTAAGGACCAGCTTTTTTATTTTTTTCATATCCATTTTTTTCATATCCGACGCAGGGCTCCTGGAATGGCGTGCAACTGCATGTCATGGGTCCTTATCGCACGTCCAACCCATGATATGCCAGAACTGTCATGGGTCCTTAAAGCGGAACTACCACCCGCCTAAACTTGCCCCTAAAGAATTACCCATCTGGCGACTAGCTGCTCAATAGTGCCAGTCACTAGAATTATTGCGCGTTATTTAGAATTCTTACTGCTCCCGGGACTGACAGCCAGGAAACAGCGCAGACATCTTTGCATAGTAACGTCCACGTGCCTGCGCTGTCAGTCCCTTCCCGTACTGTGCAGATCCTAGCAACGCCTCCTAGAGCAGACTGGAACTGACGGCTCAGACACCCAGACGTCACTATGGAAAGATGTCTGCGCTGTTTCCTGGATGTCAGTCCCGGGAGTCGTAGGAATTCTCCATAAGAAGGTAATAATTCTGTCAACTAACGCTATTGATCAGCTAGTCACTAGATGGGTAATTCTTTAGTGGCAAATTAAGGTGGGTGGTAGTTCCGCTTTAAGGGGTTAAATACCAGCACTGCCACCGACTTGATCAATAAATAAACATATATTTTTTAATAGCTGGAAAGGTATAATTCGCCCTCATTATCAATAAAAAAAATAATGAATGAGACCCTCACAGTTACGACTTTCTGATCATGTAGCTCACGTTTGGGGAACAAAAAAAAAATTACATGCGCCTGCACTACAATATATACATTTTTTCTAAATAGTGTTGCTAAAATTTTAAAGGGGAACTATCACCCCAAATGAAGTTTCCCCCCAAGAATTACCCATCTGGCGACTAGCTGAACAATAGTACTACTCGCCAGAATAATTACAGCCTTATCGAGAAATCCTACTGTTGCCGGGACTGACGGCCAAGCAACAGCGATTTGGAAGAATCCGCGCTCCTGTGCCGTCAGTCCCTTTCTGGTACCTTAAGGTACCAAGCAGCGCCTCCTAGGCGAGACCGGGACTGACCGCGCAGGCGCGCAGACGTCTCTAAGCAAAGATGTCTGTGCTGTTCTCTGACCGTCAGTCTCGGCACAGTAGGATTTCTCTATAAGGCAGTAATTTTTCGGGCGAATAGTGCTATTGTTTGGCTAGTTGCCAGGTGGGTAATTCTTGGGGGGGAAACTTTATGTGGGGTGGTAGTTCCCCTTTAAAGTGAAAGTGCCCAATTGCATTAATATGACCATTACTATGAAGCTTTGTTTTCTGTGTATATAGAGTGATTCAAAACTTTTACAGGAAATTCGAATAAGAGAAAAGTTTTCTTTCAATTTTTCCCAATCCACTGAACAGTGAAATAGTTAAACCTTTAAGGTTCAGACAGATGTGTAAGACATTTCAATGCAATGCGCTGCACATCTGTCTAAATCTTAACCCTTTCAGTGCCAGAGGCACTGGTAAAGTCAGTGTAAAAGACACACTCATTCCGTAACCCTTTGAGTGCCAGAGGGGTAGGCTATGCATTTCATTGCCTACCCCTCTGGCACACAAAGGTTTAAAACAAGTTTCTCTAAAATTAACTCTTTGGCTGCCAGAAAGTTTTCCAATGTATTCCACTGAAATGCTTTTGGGAGACATTTCTAGCCTTCAAGTGGTTAAAAGCGAAATTTATTTTCAATAGTAATTATTTTTCCACAGTAATAAAACAAGGTCATCTTACGGATGGGAGACGTTCCGTTTAAACATTATTACAGCCCAAATGTGTTTTATATTATTTTTTTATTTTATTAAACTGCAGTTTTCTTATACCACTTGATGCTGTTCTTTTTTTTTTTTTCCCCAACGGAACTTTACTAATTTGTTGACAATAAATGAAGGTGGAGGGGGTGTAGGAGTCAGAGAAGAGAAGTGTAAGGATAAGGAGTGGAAGGTGTACAATCAGTGGTGTAACAATAGGGGTCACAGGGGTAGCAACTGCGACTGGGCCCGTCACTCCAGAGGCCTGGTTGCCCCCTGCAACCCTCCTACCCCGCCTGGCATAATCTGCCAGCACTCTGCATTACTAGAGAGAGGACCGTGCCAGGACCACCAAGTTGCTAATAGTGGTCTGTGCCTCTCCTGCTACCGCTGGACCAACAGGGAGGTAGGAGATGGACACTGTGGGTCATTGGGGGCAATGTGGAGGTGGAGAAAGGATATTGGGGGGCAGTATGAAAAAGAACATTGAGGGGCAATGTGGTTGGGGGGGCCCAAGGCAGTTTTTGCACCAGGGTCCGATAGCGTCTAGTTACGCCTCTGTGTACAATAGTATGGTTATTGCGTACATTAGTGGAGAGGTAACATATTGATTGTTCAAGAGCAATGTTTAGGAAGGTATCATGTGGTTCCTGGTTGTGTTCCACAGATCTGTTACGTAAGTCTCCCAAATCTACCATCATGGACAAAGAGACCTATTGCTTTCATTTACCCTAAAGTTATTAGATCCACATAATAACTAGTCCAGTTTTTCGCTACACCCTCTCAGTTGTAGTAGTGCTGAATTATTTCCACTTTTCAGTTATTTGTAAGCATGCACATGATAAGGAGAAACATATCAGCTCTCAGAATGACTGCGTTATATAAAACTGATGACCAGTTGACACTGTTGCTTAAAATGATAGCAACATTTAGGTCTACGGAGTCTGACATGACAGTTGCTGTCAGTTTTTTTCAAAATTAGTCAGGCAGAGTACATGAGCCTACTTAAAGGAGCAGTAAACTTTTTTTATGAAAAAATATATATTGTAGGGATTTTCCTATTGAGTAAAATAAGGGTACGCCCACTGCCGAGAGATTTATATTTCCAGAGTTATTACAGTTTAAACCCATGTTTTTTTACATTAGCAGTGCCCTCTAGTGGTCAGATTCTAATTAGATTTCCTGTTAGATTCTAATGGAGAGGAAAGTCAGAAAAGTCAGAGACATACAGTTCTCCATAGAATGTGATAGAAACTGCTGAGTAACTTCCTGTCAGTTAGAACTATCAGGAAGTAAACACAGTAAATTCACTTCCTGTCAGTTAGAACTATCAGGAAGTAAACACAGTAAATTCACTTCCTGTCACTTAGAAATATCAGGAAGTAAACACACAGTAAATTCACTTCCTGTCAGTCAGAACTATCAGGAAATAAACACAGTAAATTCACTTCCTGTCAGTTAGAACTATCAGGAAATAAACACAGTAAATTCACTTCCTGATTATTTAAACTGCTATACATTTTGAATAGAACATCTGACAGCGATCAGAGTGGCCTTGTTTTATTCAGCAGGAAATGCTCTATAAAATATGTGTTTTCATTAAAAAAGTTTACTGCTCCTTTAAGATTACCATGTTTAGTGGGTAGAGTAAGTTAGTTTTTTTCATTAGTTTTTGTTCTTTCTTTAATGGCAGTACTGAGATCTCAGGCCTAGAAACCTTCCCGACAGCGTACATATTTGGGCATGGGTCTAGGGAAAGTATGTAGTTTTCCTATCAAAAGCATGGTTCAATAAGAGTAATATTAAAATTTCCTTACTAACCCAATTCAATTATTTGCTTCGATTCGCAGTTTTTGCCTTTACAGCCAACAGTCCAAAATTACCAAGAGTAATGGAAAGATTTCACTCATAAAATGAGAACACTGTTGTGATTCGTGATTGGCAGAAATATATGGGAGAAAGCACAAATCAGAAAGCAGCAGAGTCCTCTTTGTGTCAGTGACGCGTTTCACTGTTCTTTCCCAGTCAGCTGAGGAGGGAAATCTTTTTTTTTCTCCTTATAAATTTAGGACATTGGTTGCGGAGGAAAGTGTTAGAATCCTATATTGTTTTAAACGCTTTTCAATATGAGATCAGCTTGTTTTTTTAAGCACGTATGACCCTTTAACCCTCTAACTGGTAACGATATGGCTCCGCACTGTGGGCAATGTACATCTGTTCTTTATTTCATGGAGAACAAGTACGTTCTGACAATGTTTTGGCGTCTTTGTAAAATCCCTTAATCAAACATTTTATTTCCCCAGCATGTTTGCATTTTATAGACTGTGAGTATTCGGTATCCTAAATTACAGTTATCCATATAGTGTTGGAAAATGCCATTAATTTTATTTTTTTCTCTCTCTCTCTCTCTCTTTTATTTTTATACATGCAAATGGACACATGTATGATGGGAAGAGTGTACTAATTCCTTTAACCCTTTGAGTGCCAGAGGGGTACGGAATGCAATGCAAAGCAATGCATGCTGTACCCCTCTGGCACTCAAAGGGTTAAATGAATAGTAATATTTATTATGGAGAAATAAATATATATGGAACAGTTTACCCTATTGAGTAAAACAAGGGTAATCTCACTACTGGGAGGTGTTTTAGTCAGAAGTTAATGCATCTCAAACTTCCCTTTTATTGCATGCAGTACCTATATGTAGCCTGAAGTTGTAAGTGGAGCTGTTGCTACAGCATTTTCTGAAGAGCTATTGCCTCATAATTGGTCTGCTTTTGTCTTCAGGCATATGTCCCCAAATTGCCTTAAAATTGTGGTCAAAATAAAATAAGGGAACCATTCTCTGATACAGATATATTCTAAAGAGATATACGTAAGTTATTAGAGTAAAAAAAGCACATATATTTCTGTATTCATTCACATTTATATATGTTCTGTGTCTGCGGGCATGTTCCTTGTACAGTTAAAATGTGGATTATTTATTGTGTAAAACAATTCAAATACTGCATTTTGGTTTTTTTTGTAGTAAGAAAATCATTTATATATCTATTAAATACTGAAGTTTTTCTTATGAAGCAACCTGGCTCTTTAGATTTTGTCCTTTAATCTCTATACAAGAAAATATGGCAGAAACTGACCTTTTAATTTCTGTTTATTTCCCAGTATAATTGTGATTCAAAATGATAAATCAAACTGTGTACATAGGAAGTTAAAGTGACAGTCAACCTCCTCTGAAAGTGTATAATACGGCAAGTTAAATTGCCCATATATTTTTTTTTCTTATCCTGTGGAAGAAGGAGGTATTTGCCCAGAGCTGAGCAAAAAAAAAGATTTCCGCCATTAAAACTAGAGGAAAGGGCTTTCAACTAAAAGAAATGAATGGATTTTTTACAATAGGGGCAGTAAAAATGATTTGCCTTGGGATGCTACATTTGCAGATACTGTAATTGCTATAAAAAAAGGAATGGATATCTTTGTAGCTCAGAATAATATTGAGAATTATGACAGTTGGTCTCAATGCAGATCCAGGGAAATATCTGTCAGGAAGGAATTTTTTTACCCACTTAAAGGGATAGTAATGTTTCATAATAAAATACATGTATCCATCAAGTCAAGACCATGCCATATCACCCCTGTTGATCCAGAGGAAGGAGAAAAAACATTATTGAAGCCATTTCCAATTAAAGGGATAGTAATGTTTCACAAAAACAGCAGCTCCAATTAATCTTCATAGTATTTGGGCCATGTAGAGTGTTATTTCAATACTGTCAGAGTTGTAGTTCAAGAGTAATTGAATGATAAAATATCCCCCTCCCTCCCGTTTTACTGATGTAACACTGCTCACCTCAGATGTGGAGTCTGGTCGCTTGACCAGACAGGTCACAGCAAGGGACAATCTTCTTACTGTGATCATAAGGAAAACCCTGCCCCCTTGACAGGTTTTTCCCTTATGTTAATTGAAGATTGTCCCTCTCTGCAATCCACTTGGACACCACCCCGTTGCTCTGTGTCACATCAGTAAAAGGGGCGGGAGGGGGATACTTTATCATTCAATTACTCTTGTACTACAACTCTGACAGTATTGAAATAACACTCTCCATGGCCCAAATACTATGAAGATTAATTGGAGCTGCTGTTTTTGTGAAACGTTACTGTCCCTTTAATAGAAAATGGCTTCAGTAGGGTTTTTCTCCTTCCTCTGGATCAACAAGGGTGACATGGCATGGGCTTGACTTGATGGACACATGTCTTTTTTTCAGTCTTATTAACTATGTTACTATGGGGGGGGATTTATAAAAGTTGAGTTAATCAAAAACAAGAGTTAAAATGGCTGTAAGACCGTCTAGTTATAAAAGAATTAACGACATTTTAGGAGGACATAACGCGATGGAGTACACTTTTTAAAAAAATTGAGTAATGACGTTTCTAAAAAGTGGAGCAGCGTATTTATAAAGGAATATCACTATTTGTGACAATTTAACAACATAATTTTCACCAAATAGTTAACGCCATATCTGGCCCGTTCTTATCTTTTGTGGTCACCACATGTATAAATGTAATTAGAATACTTTATAATTACCAACACTCATGATAAGGAATAAAGATATTTTAAGGATCTCTTCACAAAAATGAACAAGAACACTTTTTATTAGTCTCTCCTTATGTTCTGCTACTTTTTTACTTTTATGTTCCTGACAGTGAGCACCCCGCATTTGCAGAGAGGTTTCTGGTACTGTAGGAAATGTAGGAGAGTGACAAGATGTAACAATGTAATACAGTGCGGGAATGTAAGCATGCATAAGGCTATCCTGAACATAAGACAAGACCAAGGACCAAGTAAGGTTTGAGGTTCTCACAGTAGTAAAAATGTGCGACTAGATGGACCGAATGGTTCTTATCTGCTGTTATATTCTATGTTTCTGTAACATTATCCCTGCAGCAGTGAATGTTCTGTATACTGCAGTGAAAGCAGGATTTCTGCTGCAGGGAGAGTGTTACATTGTATCACTATTCCTGCTCTCACTGCCCATGTCAGAAAGCTCTCTGCTATCTCAATGTCAAGGACATTGAATTCTAAAAATAAAAAGGTGAATATGAAAAAATAAATAATAAAAAGTAACAGGGACACGGGGCATCATTTCATGTACACAGAGGAAGGAGCAGTAATGAAGCACAGAGGTGATTGGATACATCAGTACAGTTCCATGTTCTTCCAGATGACACTCCATGCATCTGCTCCGCACAGTGGGACATGGCTGGGAGTCAGTAGCTGGGTTAAACCTATGACCCCACCAACTATTGTTGGACTATAAATCCCATAACTCTAAGTCTGAATTTGGCTGATTGAGGATGATGGGAATTGTAGGCCAACAGTAGTAGTGGGTAACTGCCAAGGACAAACCCAGGTTTCCAGTTACCCAGAAGATTCCCATTACTCTTTTGCACCTGTCAGAGAAGACATAACATTATAAACCCAGTAATGAGGTATTATTGCTTCTGTTTTCCATATGTCTGTCTAGGCCAGGGGTGGGCAAGTTGTGACCCTCCATTAATGAAAAGGATTTGGGCGTAATGGTAGACAATAGACTTAGCAGTAGTGTGCAGTGCCAGCTGGCAGCTGCAAAGGCCAATAAGATATTGGCATGTATTAAAAGGGGTATTGATTCAAGGAAGGAAGATATAATTATTCCTCTTTACAGGTCCATGGTAAGACCCCACCTAGAATATGCTGTTCAATTCTGGGCGCCCTTTCTGAGAAAGGATATTATGGAACTGGTGAAAGTCCAGAGGAGGGCTACAAAACTAGTAAGGGGAATGGAAAGTTTTAGTTATGAAGAAAGACTGGAAAAGTTAAACTTGTACACACTACAGAAATGGCATCTTAGAGGGGATATGATAACACTATATAAATATGTGCAGGGCCCATACAAAGGTCTCTCCAAAGACCTGTTCATTAACAGAACAGTACACAGGACAAGAGGCCACCCGCTTAGACTTGAGGAAAGGAGATTTAATCTACAACAGCGGAAGGGATTCTTTACGATAAGGACAATAAAGGTATGGAATTCACTGTCTAAAGAGGTGGTGCTATGGAATACATTAGACGCCTTTAAAAAGGGCCTGGATATGTTTTTAAAAGAACATAACATAGAGGGCTATGTACGTTACTATTGGGATTAATATTTAGTTAGGGCTTGTTGATCCAAGGAGAAATCTGATTGCCATTTGGAATCAAGAAGGAATTTTTCCCCCCATTCAAAGCAGAATTTGAAATTTCTGTATTGAGGGGGGGTTTTTTTGCCTTCTTTTGGATCAACGATGGTAAACAGGAATAGGAAAAGGGTTGAACTAGGTAGACGCAAGTCTTTTTTCAATCTAAATTACTATGTCACTATGTTACTATAACTTGTTGGACTGCAGCTCCCATCATCCTCAGCTGGCTTTGGCAGGGTCAGCTCATTTTGAAAGTTCCCAGGTACACTGATCAGCTGTTATATGTAAACAGTGGACTGGTCTCCGATCAGCTGATTCATGTAACCACGAGACTCAGCCACTTTGTGCATGGCGGAGCGTTTGCCTTGAGGAATGTGGATCCTGAACACTCATTCTTACATAGACACAAATACACATACAAAACTACTCCTACATGTTCTCAAATACACATGCAAATTCACACATACACAAATACACACACAACCCATTGCCTGCTGTGATCTCGATGGGGGTGGCATGACAGTATGAAGTGATTGTGTTAGTTTGAACCGGAGTTCTTCACAGACTGGGCAACGGAGAACAGAGATGCTGGAGCAGGTTTCTGGGGACCTTGTCAGCTTCAGTCTTTATATATATGTGTATATGAGTATGTGTGTGTATAAGTTGCTGTGTATGTATATGTAAGTGTGTACATGTGCATATAAGTGTATATGTAGTTGTGTATGTGTCTCTGTGGATATGTAGGTGTGTATGTATGTAGTTGTGTGTATATGTGTGGTGTGTGTATGTAGGTGTCTATGTATGTGTAAGTGTGTATGTATATGTCTGTGTATGTATGTATGTGTTGATGTATACGTGTGTGTCAGTGTATATATGTGTAGAATAGGTGTTTGTATGTATGTGTAACATAGTAACATAGAAGATAAGGCTGACAAAAGACACTTGTCCATCAAGTCCAGCCCATGCCAAAAACACCCCTGTTGATCCAGAGGAAGGCAACAAAAAGCCCTCTGGAGCAATTTCCAATGTAGGTAGGTGTGTAGGTGTGTGTGTGTGTGTGTGTGTGTGTGTGTGTGTGTGTGTGTGTGTAGGGGTGTGTGTGTGTGTGTGTGTGTGTGTGTGTCTCAAATAGTTCCCCGGATCAATATCCTATTTGCATTGAAGCCATCTGTCATAATTGTCAATATTGTTCTGTGCTAGATAGGCATCCATTGCTTTTTTGAATGCAGTTGCATTATCTGCAAGCACAACATCCCGAGGCAAAGAATTCCATAGCCTTACCGCCCTTACTGTAAAGAATCTGTAGGTCTGTGTGTGTATGTGAGGTCAAAGTACAACCTTCCCACATTGCAGCCTAGCACTGATTGTGATTAGAACTAAACAAGGGTTTTGCTAGGCACTGAACACGGGATGTATTGCATTCTTATTTCAGCTTCTAGAATGGGGAAAACTGTGTGTGTGTGTGTTTATGTGTGTTTATGTGTGTATATAATACTTCCGTCAGGTCAATGAGTGGACATAAAATGTTAACAAAAAAAAAAAAAAACAGAGCTGCCAATCCGAGAAGAGTCAGAGTTGTCCCAAATGGAGATATTGATCACTGGGAGTCAAAGACTTACACATACACTGACACCACAACTATGTTACATTGTATCACTGGTAGTCACAGATCTACACATTAACAGTTTCACACATTAACCTTGTTCTTGTTCCACTGCCCCTGGTAGCCACAGACCCACACACTCACTGCCTGACACTCCATTCTTGTTCCACTGTCCACTGGTAATCACAGAACCACAAATACACTGTTTGACACCCCAGACCTTGTTCCACTGTCGACTGGTAGTCACAGACCCACGCATACACTCCTCACTGTGTATACAGCCACTGGAGAGCTCCTCGCTGTGTGTATACAGCCACCAGAGGGCTCCTTACACTGTGTGTGTACAGTCACCAGTGGGCTCCTCACTGTGTGTGTGTGTACCTTGATGGACCTTAATCAAGTGTTTATAAAGCTCCATACTAGACCGAAACATGGACCAAACACATTAATTAATTCAGCTGATTAAGATCCCATGGTTCCTGCGTTTGTCTCAGACTATGAATGATCAGATGGAACCTGGATGTTTGGAATCACAACCCATTCTTCTGAATATAAAATGGGGAAGAGCCAAAAAAGAAAAATTACACTCATCCTCCCAAACATGCAGTTGTAATAGATTTTGAATGAACTGGAGTGTTCATGCTATTAGAAATGCCTTTCTCACTGGTCCTTGCAGTGAAATATATTCATAAAAATCAGAAAAAACTGTGATGTGTTTGTGAGCTTAGATTATCCCGTGACATCCCATGTAGGACTGATATATAATATATAAAAATCAGATTAGTTTATCCAGGCCAGTGAAAGTATATCCAGATACCCTCTCAATACATCATGTGTAGGACTTCTTTATAATATGTAAAAATCAGAATAGAATATACAGGAGAGTGAAAGTATATCCAGATACCCTCTCCATGCATTCTGTGTAGGGTGTCTATATAATATATAAAAATCAGATTAGATTATCCAGGCCGGTGAAAATATATCTAGATACCCTCTCAATACATCCTGTGTAGGACTCCTCTATAACATATAAAAATCAGATTAGATTGTATATCTAGATACCCTCTCAATACATCCCATGCAGGACTTCTCTATAATATATAATATATAAAAATCAGATTATATTATCCAGGCCAGTGAAAGTATATCCAGATACCATCTCAATACATCCTGTATAGGACTTCTCTATAATATATAAAAATCAGATTAGTTTATCCAGGCCGGAGAAAGTATATCTAGATACCCTCTTGATACATGCTGTGTAGGACTTCTCTAGATTATATAATATATAAAAATCAGGTTAGATTATCCAGGCCAGTGAAAGTATAGGACTTCACTATAATATATAAAAATCAGATTAATTTATCCAGATCGGTGAAAGTATATCCAGATACCCTCTCAATACATCCTGTGTAGGACTTCTTATATATAAAAATCAGATTAGTTTATCTAGGTCGATGAAAGTACATCTAGATACCCTCTCAATTCATCCCCAGTGAAAGTACATCTAGATACCCTCTCAATACATCCCCAGTGAAAGTACATCTAGATACCCTCTCAATACATCCCCAGTGAAAGTACATCTAGATACCCTCTCAATACATCCCCAGTGAAAGTACATCTAGATACCCTCTCAATACATCCCCAGTGAAAGTACATCTAGATACCCTCTCAATTCATCCCCAGTGAAAGTACATCTAGATACCCTCTCAATACATCCCCAGTCAAAGTACATCTAGATACCCTCTCAATACATCCCCAGTCAAAGTACATCTAGATACCCTCTCAATACATCCCCAGTGAAAGTATATCTAGATACCCTCTCAATACATCCCCAGTGAAAGTACATCTAGATACCCTCTCAATACATCCCCAGTGAAAGTTCATCTAGATACCCTCTCAATACATCCTGTGTAGGACAACTTTATAATATATAAAAATCAGATTAGTTTATCCAGGCCAGTGAAAGTATATCCAGATACCCTCTCAATACATCCCATGTAGACTTCTCTATAATATATAATATGTAAAAATCAGATTAGATTATCCAGGCCAGTGAAAGTATATCCAGATACCCGCTCCATGCATCCTGTGTAGGACTTCTCTATAATATATAATACTAGCAACATGGGACGGCGTTGCCCGTCATGTTATGACCATTGGGCGCACGTGTTTGAAATGCAGACACACTGATAAACACAGACATATGCAGCATACAGGCAGACACATACCATACATCCCAAGTGTCCCTCTTTAGGAGGGACAGTCCCTCTTTCAGGGCCAAATCCCTCTGTCCCTCTTTCCCACCCTGTTGTCCCTCTTTTTAGGAGGTCAGACTGTGTGCAGGGCCGGCTCCACCTATAGGCGAGGTAGGCGCCGGCCTAGGGCGCACACGTACTGGGGGCGCGGGCATGCAGCGGAGAAGAGGTGCGCCCACACACACCATGCCAGGAACCACAACACAGTCAGGTCTGTGTTGCTACAGCGCTCCCTCATCTGGTCGGATCTTTAGTAATGCAGAGCGCGCTGGGAGTCATGATCTCCCGCCGCGCTCTCCATTACTGAAGAGAAGACTGCGCGGGAGATACAGGTATGTGATGGGGGGCAAATTGGAGCTGAGGGGGCATAGTGGAGCTGAGGGGGCAAGTTGGAGCAGATGTGGGGCAAAGTGGAGATGATGGGGGCAAGGTGGAGCTGTTAGGGGAAAGCTGGAGCTGAGGGGGCATAGTGGAGCTGGTGGGGGCAAGTTGGAGCTGATGAGGGTCAAAGTGGAGCTGATGAGGGTCAAAGTGGAGCTGAGGGGGGGCAAGCTGGAGCTGAGGGGGGGCAAGTGGAGCTGAGGGGGGGCAAAGTGGAGCTGGTGGGGCAAGTTGGAGCGGATGGGGGGGGCAAGTTGGAGCGGATGGGGGCAAGTTGGAGCTGCTGGGGGCATAGTGGAGCTGATAGTGGAAAGTTGGAGCTGAGAGGGCATAGTGGAGCTGGTGGGGGCAAGTTGGAGCGGATGGGGGGCAAAGTGGAGCTGATGGGGGTAAGTTGGAGAGGATGGGGGGCAAAGTGGAGCTGATGGGGGTAAGTTGGAGCTGAGGGGGCAAAGTGGAGCTGAGGGGGCAAAGTGAAGCTGAGGGGGCAAAATGGAGCTGGTGGGGGCACATTGGAGCTGATGGGGGCAAGTTGGAGTTGATAGGGGCAAAGTGGAACTGGTGGGGCAAAGTGAAGCTGATAAGGGGCAAGTTGGAGCTGGTGGGGGGCATCTCTTACAGGCATCTCCAGAACAGGGGCAGAGTGGCTCAGGGGGCAGAGAGAGGACAATCATGAAAAGAGGTTGGGTATAAGTAGGCGGGGTATAAAGGGGTGGGACACAAGGGGCGGAGCGAAATGGGCGGCAAAATTAGGTTTTGCCTAGGGTGGCAAAAATCCTTGCACCAGCCCTGACTGTGTGGTGTGTATTACTTTGCTGTACAGCAATAAAGCAATAAACTTCAGTATATGTGTTTATACATTAGTCTGTGCAAATAAAATACTTTGGTCTTGAACTAAATCATTTATTCACTTACATAAATAGCCAGTAATAGGTCATGAAATAACCTAAAAATTCTTACTAATGCCCCGCCCACCAGCCACACCCCCAATAATATCACCTAAAACTAACGTGTCCCTCTTTGGCCCTGTGAAATGTTGGGAGGTATGCACATACACACAGTGAGCGGCAGAGACATGCAAAACACATGTACACACAGACACACTGGAGATGCACACATGGACACACATATGTAACAGAGATGTACACACACAGACACGCAACATATATGAGCAGAAACACATGTGCTCATGAGTTGTGTACCCCTCTGGCACTCAAAGGGTTAAGGTACAGAGAGGCATGTCAGAGTTAAATAGCAGTGGGAAGTGTGTTCATACCTGGGAACACTGACTTGTGAAGTCCCTAGAGGGGACTGCTGTGGTGCTGATGTGGAGAGACAAATGGGGCAAGCTGGGTTAAAAGTGGGTGGGGCTTAATCGCGAGTAGGGGGCGGGGCTTAACATAAATGTGAAAAAGTGTTAGTAATAGGCTGGGGAAGGAGGAGAAGTGGGAGGAGAATGCAAGTTTACAGTGTGAGGGGTTTTAACACACTCCATGAGGGGTAAAACTTGATACAGAACCCTGTGGCAGTCAGTGGGTTAAGTGTGAATCTGATGGCAGTCTGTCCTGTGTCTTGCATGGCAAATGGTGACAGTGAAGAAGTAATTCAGCAGTGAGGGCCTACCTTAACACTTTGAGTGCCATTTTGTTCCCCTGGTGATGCAGCACCGTTCAGTGGCTTTACTACAGGTCCTGCTGAGGCCACTGGGAGTCAAGGTGAGTGACTGTGTGTCAGCCATCTTTCTTTCTGGCTTTGTGTGTGTGTATGGGTGTTTGGTGCTGTGTGAGTGTGTGTATGAGTGTGTAATACCTGTGAACTTTTACTTGTGGAGTCCCTCATGTGGTGCTGATGTGGAGAGAGCAATGGGGCAATCTGGGTTAAAAGGGGGCGTGGCTTAATCGTGAGTAGGGGCGGGGCTTAACATAAATATGGAAAAGTGTTAGTAATAGGCTGGGGAAGGAGGAGAAGTGGGAGGGAAATGCAAGTTTACAGTGTGAGGGGTTTGAACACACTCCCTGAGGGGTAAGACTTGATACACAACCCTGTGGCAGTCAGTGGGTTAAGTCTGAATCTGATGGCTGTCTGTCCTGTGTCTTGCATGGCAAATGATGACAGTGAAGAAATAATTGAGCAATGAGGACCTACCTTAACCCTTTGAGTGCAATTTTGTTCCTCTGGTGCTGCAGTACAGGTCCTGCTGAGGCCTCTGGGAGTCAGGGTGAGTGACTGTGTGTGTGTATCAGCCATATGTATTTCTGGCTTTGTGTGTGTATGTGGTGCTGTGTGTGTGAGTGGGGGCATGTCTGTTTGGTGCTGTGTAAGTGGGGCATGTGTGTGTGTGTGTGGTGCTGTGTGAGTGGGGCATGTGTGTGTGGTGGTCTGTGTGTGTGAGTGGGGCATGTGTGTTTGTCTGTGGTGTAGGAGCAAGTGGCGGCCATATTGTTTTTTTCTGACTTTGATAGTGGTGGGCGGGCTGCATAGTGGGGGTGGGCCAACTCCCTGCATGATTGAATCACCCAATAGGAGTAGTAACTCCTGCTTTATGCCTCCCCTGGGTGTGTTTTGGCAGGCACAAAGTCTTCTTTTATATATATAGATATAAAAATCAGAATAGTTTATCCAGGCCAGTGAAAGTATATCCAGATACCCTCCTGATACATCCTGTGTAGGACTTCTCTATAATATATAATATATAAAAATCAGATTAGATTATCCAGGCCAGTGAAATATATCTAGATACCCTCTCAATACATCCTATCCTGTAGAGGACTTCTCTATTAATATAATATATATAAATCAGATTAGATTATCCAGGCCAGTGAAAGTATATCTAGATACCCTCTCCATACATCCCCAGCAAAAGTATATCTAGATACCCTCTCAATACATCCTGTGTAGGACGTCTCTAAAATATATAAAACAGGGCTTATAATTTTAAGTCCTTTGCTACTAGCCAGACCTGAAAAGTTACTCGCCACTGCAATACATAACATACCCACTAGGGCTGAATTTCTACTCGCCAGGGCTAAATTTTCACTCGCCATTGGCTAGTGGCGAGTGGAAATTTTGAGCCCTGTATAAAAATCAGATTAGTTTATCCAGGTTGGTGAAAGTATATCTAGATACCCTCTCAACTCATCCTGTGTAGGACAATCCATAATTCTCAATATGAGCATAACATAAAGATATTTGTAATTTCATTACAGAAAAACAGTTACATATAATGTCACTTAATCCTTGCTGTAGATAAGGCAGGATATGAATCTTCTGAAATTTCAGGCAAAATAAATAACATTTTAAAATGGCCCTCTGTAGTGTTTGCTTACACAGCCTGTTGGATAATCCATGGGTGTATTTACTGTAAACTTATGTAAACAGACAGAGCACAATGTAATGAGAATTATCTTCCACTACAAGGACAATTGCATTATTAAATTGGCTTCCAAATCACTAAAGCATATTTAACTTAAAGGGGTGTGGGACAGTATTCTATCTATTGCTTCAACATCAGTGTGTGTGTGTGTGTGTGTGTGTGTGTGTGTGTGTGTGTGTGTGTATAGAAGAGAAGTCAAGGGGTGATATTACCATTTACAAATATATTCAAGCTCAATACAACAAACTTTCTAAGGAACTATTTACTCAAAGAGTTGGGCAAAAGACAAGAGTTCAGCCATTAAGACTAAAGGCACTTTCAACTAAAACAAAGGCAGGGTTTTTTTCTACAAAAAGGGCAGTACATTTGTGGAAATCGTTGCCTCTGGATCCTGTGTTCACAGGTAGCGTAGTTGCTTTAAAAAAATAATGGGTACGTTTCTAGCTGAGAACAATATTGTGAATTATGACAGCTGGTTTCAAGTAGATAGCATGTTGATCCAGGGATATATCTGAATGCCATTTGGACTCAGGATGGAATTTCTGTACTCATTTGGGGCTTAATTTAAATAGCTTCAATAGGGTTTTTTGTTGTTTTTTTTGCCTTCCTCTCAAATAATGAGCTTAATATGGCATGGGCTAAGTCCCTGACCTGGCTTAAACACAGCTCTGCCTTCATTATGAGCAATTACTCTATGTAACTCGACAGATCTCCAAAACATTGAAGACCTAACGAGCATCTAAGTGAGTGATTCTCAGCGTTAGTCTTAAACACACAGACGGGTCAGGTTTTCAGCATCTCTCTGCTGATCATAGTAGGTAATGAGGGCTCAGTCACTGTGACTTATCTGTGCGGACATAATTAAGGGATATCATTAAACCAGACATGTTGCTGTTTCTACAGGACTGGAGATGAGAAACAAAGATCTAAGGAATTAAAAAATATATACAGTTAATATTCTTTATTTAGAGATAAAAAAGGTTAACCCCTTGAATAGCCTCTCTTTGTTTATTATGTTTCGGTGAGACAATTCATGTGTGTGAAGTTAACCCCTTAAGAACCGCAATGTGTTGGGCCCCCTTTTGGTCTTTAAGGGATTAAACATCGACCCCGTCTGAAAACTGGAATAATTCTCTGAGATGAGACAGCCGTTACCCTTACACGGAGCTCCTAGGAATCATATTATGGCATTTCAGGTAAAAATAAGAATCAAAGTGATCACACAAAAATAAATCAGGTGCTGGCTTGGTGCACCAAGCAGAGCTAAATGGATTGTCATTATAGCAAGGTTATGTTTTCCTTGAGAGGGAGATATAAAACCTCATAATAATAGGTTCCACACACACACACGTACCTTACCATACCATACCTTACCATAAGGGCCCCTATGAATTTTGCCATTTTGTCTTTGTTCAAGAGATAACCTCTTTCAGATTGTCATATCTATGTAGGAAGACATGACAGCTGCTATTAGGAACACAAAATACAAACTCTACCCACCGAATACGGTAAAAAAAAAAAAAAAAACAAAATGGGTAAATTTGACTTTACACACTGAGCAGCTGCGGAGTATGTAGAAGACAAAATAAAAGGTTGATGTGTCTTTAATTTTCCCAGATGGCATGTCTCTGCTTCTGCGAATCCAGCAGTACTTCAATGCAATACCCTTCTGGTACTTAACCCTTTGAGTGCCAGAGAGCTATCCAACGCTATGCTTTGACATTCCTCTGGCACTCAAAGTATTATAAGGTGAAGTAGCGTTGCAGTCTGAAAACATTGCCAGCAGCTCTCATGTCCGCCTCCATGGATATAATATCCGGACTGAGTCATCAAAGGCACAAGAGCAAAAATCCATTAGGGTCCAGTACAATTCCATGAACATGGTAAGGTGAGGGAGGGAGCATAATATTAGCAGGTGTAAATTCTTTAACCCTTTAACGTCCAGCCGTCCTGGGGTAGGAACACCTTTAAGGACAGTATATACGTCAGTCAGACAGCGATCACATGTACAGGCTCAATGAACGAGAGGCTGAAACTGACCTCTCTAGTCTTGGATCAGTCAATTTCAGTCTCTCCTAGTGACCACTGCGCTCCCGCAGGAGAACCGTGATCACAAGAGCCATGAAGGGCCAGGACCGACCTCTGAACATTCTATGACATGCTGATAACAATACTGTAAGTGTTCCACAATACAAGAGAATCAGTAGTGTTCCAGGGACACTATCAGTGATATCTTCTAGTGATGATGATGGACGGTGTGCATGTTATGTATGTGTATAAAAGTGTGTGTGTACGTTTGTGTGTGATATCTCACTACTCGTATACACCCAGACAAGCAGAACTTCTTCTGCATTTCTCTACAGCTTACATGAGCGTCAGAAACTGATGGTTCTTTACATTAGCAGTGCCCTCTAGTGGGCCGAATCCAATTTGTTATTCTGTTGCATTCTCTAGTATGAGTGAGTCACTGATATATAGTTATACATGGAAGTAAATGTGCTATAATTCACTTTTGATGATTATTTGAACTGTTATAACATTTGAATTAAAGTGATAGTAACGTTTCACAAAAACAGCAGCTCCAATTAATCTTCATAGTATTTGGTCCATGGAGAGTGTTATTTCAATTCTGTCAGAGTTGTAGTTCAAGATTAACTGAATGATAAAGTATCCCCCTCCCACCCCTTTTACCTAGTGTAAGCCTCCTCCCCTCAGATGTGGAATCCAGTCCATAGACCAGACAGGTCACAGGGACAATCGTCTTACTGTCAGAACAATGAAAACCCTGCCCCCCTTGACAGGTTTTTCAGCTTTTTCCCTTATCTTAATTGAAGAGTGTCCCTCTCTGCAATCCACCTGGACACCACCCTGCTGCTCTGAGGTGAGCAGCATTATATCAGTAAAAGGGGCGGGAGGGAGATACTTTATCATTGAATTACTCTTGAACTTCAACTCTGACAGAATTGAAATAACACTTTCCAAGGCCCAGATACTATGATGATTAATTAGAGCTGCTTTTATTATGAAACATTACTATCCCTTTAAACATCCGACAGTGGTGGGAGTGACCTTGTTTTACACAGCAGGAAAAGCTCCATAACAAATAGGTTTTCACAAAAAAAGTTTACCGCTCCTTTAAAGATCTGAAACAGAAAAAGCCCACAATCCTCTTTTGCAGGTGTCCACATCCTGAGGGCTAAGGAAGTTTTATACCAGGCAAGTCCTCTCTTACAGCTTCTAAATTAGTAGTGTGTTCTTGTGTTTTTAATTGCATACACTGTGTTACATAACTAGGTACACGTTTCCTAATAACTAGTGTTGAGCGAGCATGCTCGGCCGATGCTCGGATCGGCTCGAGCATCGCTCTGCTCGGCACATGGCGGTACTCGTACGAGTACCGCATGTGCTCGCCCGCCATGTTCGGGTCTCCTCCCCGCACGTTTTGCGGCTGCTGCGCAGCCAATAAACGTGCAGGGAGGCTCTGACATCGGTGTAATGCCAGCAGCCATGTTGGCTGCTGGCATTACACTGATTGGCTGGCCAGAACCTGTGGTCAGGTGCTGTATAGCACCAGACCATCGAGTTCGGCTCAGTCTGAGCCAGGGAGAGCTGAGGATAGGAAGGGAAAGGCAGTGTAGGGAGGAAAAAACAAAAATTGTGACAAAAAAGAACCAAAAGTCCTTTTTAGGACTACTGTGTGTGGGGGCAGCAGGTTATATTGTGTGTGGGGGGAAAAAAACAAAAAAAAAAAAAAAAAAAAATACTCTGTTTAGTGTGAAAAGTTGCAGATTAGAGCACATTCTGTTTAGTGTGCACAGTTGCAGATTAGAGCACATTCTGTTTAGTGTGCAAAGTTGCAGATTAGAGCACATTCTGTTTAGTGTGCAAAGTTGCAGATTAGAGCACATTCTGTTTAGTGTGCAAAGTTGCAGATTAGAGCACATTCTGTTAAGTCTTCAAACTAAAATATCAAAGTCACGTATTCCATTCAGTGTGCGTCGCCGCAGTTTAGCAGCACATTCTGAGTACTGTGCAGAGTTGCAGAATAGGAAGAAATACTGTTAAGTCTTCAAACTAAAATATCAAAGTCACATATTCCATTCAGTGTGCTTCGCCGCAGTTTAGCAGCACATTCTGTGTACTGTGCAGAGTTGCAGAATAGGAAGAAATACTGTTAAGTCTTCAAACTAAAATATCAAAGTCACATATTCCATTCAGTGTGCTTCGCCGCAGTTTAGCAGCCTATTCTGTGTACTGTGCAGAGTTGCAGAATAGGAAGAAATACTGTTAAGTCTTCAAACTAAAATATCAAAGTCACATATTCCATTCAGTGTGCTTCGCCGCAGTTTAGCAGCCTATTCTGTGTACTGTGCAGAGTTGCAGAATAGGAAGAAATACTGTTAAGTCTTCAAACTAAAATATCAAAGTCACATATTCCATTCAGTGTGTTTCACCGCCGTTTAACAGCCTATTCTGTGTACTCTGTACAGTTGCAGAATAATAAGAAATACTGTTAAGTTTTCAAACTCAAATATTAAAGTCACATATTCCATTCAGTGTGTTTCACCGCAGTTTAGCAGCCTATTCTGTGTACTCTGTACAGTTGCAGAATAATAAGAAATACTGTTAAGTTTTCAAACTCAAATATTAAAGTCACATATTCCATTCAGTGTGTTTCACCGCCGTTTAACAGACTATTCTGTGTACTCTGTACAGTTGCAGAATAATAAGAAATACTGTTAAGTTTTCAAACTCAAATATTAAAGTCACATATTCCATTCAGTGTGTTTCACCGCCGTTTAACAGCCTATTCTGTGTACTCTGTACAGTTGCAGAATAATAAGAAATACTGTTAAGTTTTCAAACTCAAATATTAAAGTCACATATTCCATTCAGTGTGTTTCACCGCAGTTTAGCAGCCTATTCTGTGTACTCTGTACAGTTGCAGAATAATAAGAAATACTGTTAAGTTTTCAAACTCAAATATTAAAGTCACATATTCCATTCAGTGTGTTTCACCGCCGTTTAACAGCCTATTCTGTGTACTCTGTACAGTTGCAGAATAATAAGAAATACTGTTAAGTTTTCAAACTCAAATATTAAAGTCACATATTCCATTCAGTGTGTTTCACCGCCGTTTAACAGCCTATTCTGTGTACTCTGTACAGTTGCAGAATAATAAGAAATACTGTTAAGTTTTCAAACTCAAATATTAAAGTCACATATTCCATTCAGTGTGTTTCACCGCAGTTTAGCAGCCTATTCTGTGTACTCTGTACAGTTGCAGAATAATAAGAAATACTGTTAAGTTTTCAAACTCAAATATTAAAGTCACATATTCCATTCAGTGTGTTTCACCGCCGTTTAACAGCCTATTCTGTGTACTCTGTACAGTTGCAGAATAATAAGAAATACTGTTAAGTTTTCAAACTCAAATATTAAAGTCACATATTCCATTCAGTGTGTTTCACCGCCGTTTAACAGCCTATTCTGTGTACTCTGTACAGTTGCAGAATAATAAGAAATACTGTTAAGTTTTCAAACTCAAATATTAAAGTCACATATTCCATTCAGTGTGTTTCACCGCAGTTTAGCAGCCTATTCTGTGTACTCTGTACAGTTGCAGAATAATAAGAAATACTGTTAAGTTTTCAAACTCAAATATTAAAGTCACATATTCCATTCAGTGTGTTTCACCGCCGTTTAGCAGCCTATTCTGTGTACTGTGCAGAGTTGCAGAATAATAAGAAATACTGTTAAGTTTTCAAACTCAAATATTAAAGTCACATATTCCATTCAGTGTGTTTCACCGCAGTTTAGCAGCCTATTCTGTGTACTCTGTACAGTTGCAGAATAATAAGAAATACTGTTAAGTTTTCAAACTCAAATATTAAAGTCACATATTCCATTCAGTGTGTTTCACCGCCGTTTAACAGCCTATTCTGTGTACTCTGTACAGTTGCAGAATAATAAGAAATACTGTTAAGTTTTCAAACTCAAATATTAAAGTCACATATTCCATTCAGTGTGTTTCACCGCCGTTTAACAGCCTATTCTGTGTACTCTGTACAGTTGCAGAATAATAAGAAATACTGTTAAGTTTTCAAACTCAAATATTAAAGTCACATATTCCATTCAGTGTGTTTCACCGCCGTTTAACAGCCTATTCTGTGTACTCTGTACAGTTGCAGAATAATAAGAAATACTGTTAAGTTTTCAAACTCAAATATTAAAGTCACATATTCCATTCAGTGTGTTTCACCGCAGTTTAGCAGCCTATTCTGTGTACTCTGTACAGTTGCAGAATAATAAGAAATACTGTTAAGTTTTCAAACTCAAATATTAAAGTCACATATTCCATTCAGTGTGTTTCACCGCCGTTTAACAGCCTATTCTGTGTACTCTGTACAGTTGCAGAATAATAAGAAATACTGTTAAGTTTTCAAACTCAAATATTAAAGTCACATATTCCATTCAGTGTGTTTCACCGCCGTTTAACAGCCTATTCTGTGTACTCTGTACAGTTGCAGAATAATAAGAAATACTGTTAAGTTTTCAAACTCAAATATTAAAGTCACATATTCCATTCAGTGTGTTTCACCGCCGTTTAACAGCCTATTCTGTGTACTCTGTACAGTTGCAGAATAATAAGAAATACTGTTAAGTTTTCAAACTCAAATATTAAAGTCACATATTCCATTCAGTGTGTTTCACCGCAGTTTAGCAGCCTATTCTGTGTACTCTGCAGAGTTGCAGAATAATAAGAAATACTGTTAAGTTTTCAAACTCAAATATTAAAGTCACATATTCTGTGTAAGATGAAGAAGGCGGGTAAAAAGGGACGGGGAAGTGGACGTGATCCTGAAAGTTCAGGGCGCGGGTCAGGACGCGGAGAAACTGTGCCTGGTGCCAGAGCACAAGAAAGAAAGACATCCACCATACCTAGCTTCATGTGTAATTTTACAGGGCGTCGCAGGACATCACTCTCGAGGTCCGACCACTGCGAACAGGTGGTCGGTTGGATGACAGCTGATACTGCTTCCAGTCGGTTAAGCACCACCCTGTCTTCCACCAAGTCCACTCTCAGTAGCCAAGAGTCTGGTCAACATAATCCTCACTCTGATCATCCTTCCTCCCACCATACACGGTCTGGTCAAAGAAGTGATCCCACACTGGGATATAGTGAGGAGCTCGTCTCATCACCAATCCTTCATTTGACCCTCTCTCCAAGCACGCTTGCAGAGGAACATGACATCTTGTGCCCTGATTCACAACCTCTAGAGGCTACCCAATCTCAAGAAGATGACAGATGTGAACGGCATTTAAGGTCAAAGGAAGTAGTGGATGATGATGATGATGATGAGACACAGTTGCCATTAAATCAACCACTATTTCCGTCTCAAGACCTTGTTGAGGAGAATGTTATACAGTTGTCAATGACTGAGTATGTGGTGGGATCAAGACTTGAGGAGGATGATCAGAGTGAGGAAGTGGAGGAGGACTTGGTGGACGATGAGGTGACTGACCCCACCTGGGAAGGTGTAGAGCCGAGCGATGACAGCAGTCCTGAGGGTGAGCCATCTGCAGCACCGCAACAGGCTGGAAGAGGCAGTGGTGTGGCTACAGAAAGAAGGCGGACCGCACCAAACCGGCCCGCAAATGTTCCACGGAGCACCCCCTTGCGTAAATCTACCTTGCCAAGGGGTAGGTGTTCCGCGGTATGGCGTTTTTTTAAGGAAAGTGCGGACGACAAAAGAATTGTAGTTTGCAACCTGTGCCACACCAGAATGAGCCGAGGCATGAACACTAGAAACCTCACCACCACCAGCATGATCCGACACATGGCATCCAAGCACCGTAGTAAGTGGGAGGAACGCCTGGATCGCCCATCTGTGTCTGCAGGCCACACCACTGCCTCCTCTTCCCCTGTTTTCGGTGCCGGCCAATCGCCTGTCGAAGGCGCAGGCCCGCATACCTCCCGCCCTGCACCTGTAGCATCTGAAGCACCATCAGCGACCACATCCACTTCCCTGTCCCAGCACAGCGTCCAAATGTCGTTACCCCAGGCATTTGAGCGCAAGAGAAAGTACCCAGCCACCCACCCACAGGCCATAGCACTAACCTCACACCTTTCAAAATTACTGGCCATCGAAATGCTGCCATTTAGGCTTGTGGACACTGAGTCCTTCCGCAGCCTGATGGCAGCAGCTGTCCCTCGGTACGCGGTCCCCAGCCGCCACTACTTTTCCCGGTGTGCCATCCCCGCATTACACCACCATGTGTCCCGTAACATCACCCGTGCCCTGACCAACGCAGTTACTGGGAAGGTCCACTTAACGACTGACACATGGACAAGTGCTTGTGGCCAGGGACGCTACATTTCCCTGACGGCACACTGGGTGAATGTCGTGGAGGCTGGGAGCGACTCGGACCCTGGGATGGCACGGGTGCTACCCACGCCGAGGATTGCGGGCCCTACCTCCATCAGGGTTTCCACCAGCACCTACGTTATTGGCTCCTCCTCCTCCGTTTCCACCTCCGAATTCTCTACACACACCGCCACTCCCCCATCAGCCAGTAGCTGGAAGCAGTGTAGCACTGCAGTGGGGAAGCGTCAACAGGCCGTGCTGAAGCTGATCTGCCTTGGGGACAAACAGCACACGGCCTCAGAGCTGTTGCAGGGGATTAGTCACCAGACCGAGCAGTGGCTCTCGCCACTCAACCTGCAACCAGGCATGGTTGTGTGTGATAATGGGCGTAACTTGGTGGCGGCTTTGGAGCTCGGCAAGCTCACACACGTACCATGCCTAGCGCATGTATTTAATTTAGTGGTGCAGCGATTTCTAAAAACCTACCCCAATGTGCATGATCTCTTGACCAAGGTGCGCCGCGTGTGTGCACATTTCCGTAAGTCATCAACAGCTTCAGCCGGCCTGTTGAAGCTGCAGCAGCGCTTACAATTGCCAGCTCACCGGCTGCTGTGTGACGTGAGCACGCGCTGGAACTCCACCTTCCACATGTTGGCCCGGCTTTGTGAGCAGCAGAGGGCAGTAGTGGAGTACCAGCTGTTACACGGTCGTCGCCTCTCCGTTCAACTTCCTCTAATCAGAAGTGAGGAGTGGGAATGGATGTCAGACCTCTGTGAGGTTTTACGCAATTTTGAGGAATCGACACAGATGGTGAGCGGCGATAACGCTATTATCAGTGTAACCATCCCACTTCTGTGTCTACTGAAACGCTCGCTGCTCACAATTAAAACCGACGCTTTGCATGTGGAAGAGGTGGAAATGGGGGAGGAAGAGCTTACACAAGGTGATAGCCAGAGCACCCTCACTTCGTCTTCTCAGCGACAATTGGAGGAGGCGGAGGAGGAGGAGGAGGAGGAGGAAGACACGGTTGTCTCCGCTACAGAGGGTAGCCATGGAACTTTAGTTCCATCTCTTCAGCGTGGGTGGGCAGAAGAGGAGGAAGAGGATGAGGAGATTGAGAGTCATCCTCCTGGTGAGGACAGCGAAATCTTGCCTGTTGGTACTCTGGCACACATGGCTGACTTTATGTTAGGCTGCCTTTCCCGTGACCCACGCGTTACACGCATTTTAGACAACACGGATTACTGGGTGTTCACCCTTCTGGACCCCCGCTACAAAGAGAATTTCTCATCTCTCATTCCTCCGGTGGAGAGGACAAGCAAAATGGTGCAATACCAGAAGGTTCTTGTTGAAAAATTGCTCCAAAATTTTCCATCTGACAACGCTGGTGGCAGAGTACGTGCTACCTTGGCCAACCGAGAAGGGGAGAAAAGGGGAGCACACAGCAGTTCCGAGAAAGGCAGGGCAACACTCTCCAAGGCGTGGGACACCTTCATGACACCCCGCCAGCACCCTCACCCTGATGCGCAGCCTAGTGTCACAAGGAGGGAAAAGTTTTGGAAGATGGTGAAGGAGTACGTAGCAGACCGTGTCAGCGTCCTCAATGATCCCTCTGTGCCTTACAACTACTGGGTGTCCAAGCTGGACACGTGGTATGAACTGGCACTCTATGCCTTGGAGGTGCTGGCCTGCCCTGCCGCCAGCGTTCTGTCTGAGCGGGTATTTAGTGCTGCTGGTGGCATCATAACAGATAAGCGTATCCGCCTTTCCACCGACAATGCTGATAGGTTGACACTTATAAAAATGAACAAGGCCTGGATTTCCCCTGACTTCTCCACTCCACTGGAGGAAAGCCCCGGGGGAACATAAACTCACTTTATATATGTTATTTACAATGATGGGAATACTCTGTATTCCCATTCACCCCTTCCACCCAAAAAACGGGTATATGGTTGACTCTTAATCTTCTCATCCTCCTCCTCCTCTTCCATATGCCCTGGGATATAATTTTTATATAGGGCCAGCTCACCAGCGGGCCCTGTTTGACAATTTTTATATAGGGCCAGCTCACCAGCGGGCCCTGTTTGACAATTTTTGTATAGGTCAGCTCACCAGCGGGCCTTCTCATATAATGTTTTATTGGGTCAGCTCTCTAGCGGGCCCTCTCATATAATGTTTTATAGCGTCAGCTCACTAGCGGGCCTTCGCATATAATGTTTAGGATGGTCAGCTCTGCAGCAGACCCTCACCCATAATGTTTTAGATGGTCGGCTCAGCGCACGTTTCCCTCTTAATCATGGCCTCAGTTCAATAAAATCAAGGAAATTTTTGGTAGAATTTGCTTCTGTGCACGTTTCCCTCTTAATCATGGCCTCAGTTCTGAAAATCAAGGAAATTTTTGGGAGAATTTGCCTCTGCGCACGTTTCCCTCTTAATCATGGCCTCACTTCCGAAAACCAAGGAAATTTTTGGGATAATTTGCAGATGATATACAAGTAAATATACAGCAAATATTGTTTGGTAACAATTTTTCGCCTAAAGTCGTTTTTATTTTCCTTTTTGTGTGTTTTATGGTCAGTCTGTAAAAATGGCGTACTACGGGCGAAAGATCGTTCCCAGCAGCGATGTTGGAGTCCAAGATGCATCCAGACATCCTCCCTATGCTGTCCCTGAACCATTTCTGTGGTGTTTCCATCCTTTTCTGCCCTTTTCCTATGGACCAGGCACCCTCCCCTCATCAGAGCAGGGGGTGCCTGGTGTAATGCTCGAGTCCTCCCATTGACTTCAATGGGGCTCGGGTGCTCGGCCGAGCACTCGAGCCTCAGGGGGTGTTCGGTTAGAGCACCCGAACACCCGAGCATTGGGGTGCTCGCTCATCACTACTAATAACATATTCAGCTGCTTTCTCAAACTTAGAATTTTAATTTAATTTTAGATAGGAATTAAAGGTGCAGTAAAGTAGGTACTTGCCAGAACTTGAGATACCTTGACGGGGTTGGCAAGCTTACATTCTTTGGCCAAATGATGGACTAAATTCTCAATTTTTAATCGTTTAGTGTATATACTTAGGTCAGGACCCATATATACACACTTTTATTATATATTCCTAAGTCAGGGCACACATTTACACATTGGTATGGAGGAGCGCAGGTCTGTTCTTTTTCATTTACAGATATCACTTCTTATACACACACAGACAACAGGACTTCTCCCTCTGCCTTTCTGTACTACTTACAGATATCACTGCTTGTACACACAGACAACAGGACTTCTCCCTCTGCCTTTCTGTACTACTTACAGATATCACTGCTTGTACACACACACAGACAACAGGACTTCTCCCTCTGCCTTTCTGTACTACTTACATACATCACTGTTTGTACACACAGACAGGCAGGACTTCTCCATCTGCCTTTCTGTACTACTTACAGATATCACTGCTTGTACACACACAGACAACAGGACTTCTCCCTCTGCCTTTCTGTACAACCTACAGACATCACTGCTTGTACACACACAGACAACAGGACTTCTCCCTCTGCCTTTCTGTACAACCTACAGACATCACTGCTTGTACACACACAGACAAGCAGGACTTCTCCCTCTGCCTTTCTGTACTACTTACAGATATCACTGCTTGTACACACACAGACAACAGGACTTCTCCCTCTGCCTTTCTGTACTACTTACAGATATCACTGCTTGTACACACACAGACAACAGGACTTCTCACTCTGCCTTTCTGTACTACTTACAGACATCACTGTTTGTACACACACAGACAACAGGACTTCTCCCTCTGCCTTTCTGTACTACGTACAGATATCACTGCTTGTACACACACAGACAACAGGACTTCTCCCTCTGCCTTTCTGTACTACTTACAGATATCACTGTTTGTACACACACAGACAACAGGACTTCTCCCTCTGCCTTTCTGTACTACTTACAGTTATCACTGCTTGTACACACACAGACAAGCAGGACTTCTCCCTCTGCCTTTCTGTACTACTTACAGATATCACTGTTTGTACACACACAGACAACAGGACTTCTCCCTCTGCCTTTCTGTACTACTTACAGATATCACTGTTGGTACACACACAGACAACAGGACTTCTCCCTCTGCCTTTCTGTACTACTTACAGATAGCACTGCTTGTACACACAGACAACAGGACTTCTCCCTCTGCCTTTCTGTACTACTTACAGATATCACTGCTTGTACACACACAGACAACAGGACTTCTCCCTCTGCCTTTCTGTACTACTTACCAATATCACTGCTTGTATACACAGACAACAGGACTTCTCCCTCTGCATTTCTGTACTACTTACAGATATCACTGCTTGTACACAGACAGACAACAGGACTTCTCCCTCTGCCTTTCTGTACTACTTACAGATATCACTGCTTGTACACACAGACAACAGGACTTCTCCCTCTGCCTTTCTGTACTACTTACAGATATCACTGATTGTACACACACAGACAACAGGACTTCTCCCTCTGCCTTTCTGTACAACTTACAGATATCACTGCTTGTATACACACAGACAGCAGGACTTCTCCCTCTGCCTTTCTGTACTACTTACAGACATCACTGCTTGTACACACAGACAACAGGACTTCTCCCTCTGCCTTTCTGTACTACTTACAGACATCACTGCTTGTACACACAGACAACAGGACTTCTCCCTCTGCTTTTCTGTACTACTTACAGTTATCACTGCTTGTACACACACAACAGGACTTCTCCCTCTGCCTTTCTGTACTACTTACAGACATCACTGTTTGTACACACAGACAACAGGACTTCTCCCTCTGCCTTTCTGTACTACTTACAGTTATCACTGCTTGTACACACACAACAGGACTTCTCCCTCTGCCTTTCTGTACTACTTACATACATCACTGCTTGTACACACATAGACAGCAGGACTTCTCCCTCTGCCTTTCTGTACTACTTACATATATCACTGCTTGTACACACACACACAGACAACAGGACTTCTCCCTCTGCCTTTCTGTACTACTTACATATATCACTGCTTGTACACACATAGACAACAGGACTTCTCCCTCTGCCTTTCTGTACTACTTACATACATCACTGTTTGTACACACACAGACAACAGGACTTCTCCCACTGCCTTTCTGTACTACTTACAGACATCACTGCTTGTACACACAGACAGGCAGGACTTCTCCCTCTGCCTTTCTGTACTACTTACAGACATCACTGCTTGTACACACAGACAACAGGACTTCTCCCACTGCCTTTCTGTACTACTTACAGTTATCACTGCTTGTACACACACAACAGGACTTCTCCCTCTGCCTTTCTGTACTACTTACAGACATCACTGCTTGTACACACAGACAACAGGACTTCTCCCTCTGCCTTTCTGTACTACTTACAGATATCACTGCTAGTACACACACAGGCAACAGGACTTCTCCCTCTGCCTTTCTGTACTACTTACAGACATCACTGCTTGTACACACAGACAACAGGACTTCTCCCTCTGCCTTTCTGTACTACTTACAGACATCACTGCTTGTACACACACAGACAACAGGACTTCTCCCACTGCCTTTCTGTACTACTTACAGTTATCACTGCTTGTACACACACACAACAGGACTTCTCCCTCTGCCTTTCTGTACTACTTACAGACATCACTGCTTGTACACACACAGACAACAGGACTTCTCCCTCTGCCTTTCTGTACAACTTACAGATATCACTGTTTGTACACACACAGACAAGCAGGGCTTCTCCCTCTGCCTTTCTGTACTACTTACAGATATCACTGTTTGTACACACACAGACAAGCAGGACTTCTCCCTCTGCCTTTCTGAACTACTTACAGTCATCACTGCTTGTACACACACAGGCAACAGGACTTCTCCCTCTGCCTTTCTGTACTACTTACAGACATCACTGCTTGTACACACACAGACAACAGGACTTCTCCCTCTGCCTTTCTGTACTACTTACATACATCACTGCTTGTACACACACAGACAACAGGACTTCTCCCTCTGCCTTTCTGTACTACTTACAGACATCACTGCTTGTACACACACAGACAACAGGACTTCTCCCTCTGCCTTTCTGTACTACTTACAGACATCACTGCTTGTACACACACAGACAACAGGACTTCTCCCTCTGCCTTTCTGTACTACTTACAGACATCACTGCTTGTACACACACAGACAAGCAGGGATTCTCCCTCTGCCTTTCTGTACTACTTACATACATCACTGCTTGTACACACAGACAACAGGACTTCTCTCTCTGCCTTTCTGTACTACTTACAGACATCACTGCTTGTACACACAGACAACAGGACTTCTCCCTCTGCCTTTCTGTACTACTTACATACATCACTGCTTGTACACACAGACAACAGGACTTCTCCCTCTGCCTTTCTGTACTACTTACAGATATCACTGCTTGTACACACACAGAGACAAGCAGGACTTCTCCCTCTGCCTTTCTGTACAACTTACAGATATCACTGCTTGTACACACACAGACAACAGGACTTCTCCCTCTGCCTTTCTGTACAACTTACAGATATCACTGCTTGTACACACAGACAACAGGACTTCTCCCTCTGCCTTTCTGTACTACTTACAGACATCACTGCTTGTACACACACAGACAACAGGACTTCTCCCTCTGCCTTTCTGTACAACTTACAGAGATCACTGCTTGTACACACACAGACAACAGGACTTCTCCCTCTGCCTTTCTGTACTACTTACAGATATCACTGCTTGTACACACACAGACAACAGGACTTCTCCCTCTGCCTTTCTGTACTGCTTACAGATATCACTGCTTGTACACACACAACAGGACTTCTCCCTCTGCCTTTCTGTACTACTTACAGATATCACTGCTTGTACACACAGACAACAGGACTTCTCCCTCTGCCTTTCTGTACTACTTACAGATATCACTGCTTGTACACACACAGACAACAGGACTTTTCTGTCTGCCTTTCTGTACTGCTTACAGACATCACTGCTTGTACACACACCGACAAGCTTCATATAGGTGTCATTAGGGGTTACATCTGACTGGAAAGCCGTGTCACGCCTTTGGAGACCTCTGTAGCATTTAAACTCCCTCTGTAGCATTTAACCCTTTGAGTGCCAGAGTATTTGTTAAGTAAACAGATATTTTGTATATCTTTATTTGTCCCCTACATGTCTCAGAATTATTCCTCGCTGGCACTAATTAAAGCGTAACTTTCAGATAACAGCAAATTGCCAGGCATTCATTAAATGCATGGCGACTAGCTTGAAAATGTATGTCTTACCGAAAAAAAAATACTTGTGTCTAAAGGAATCCGTCCCGTTTGGAGAACGGAACTGAGGTTAGAGTGCATATGTTTTGTCTGTGCGCCTGCGCTGTCAGTCCCGGTCTCCATAGAGTAGACTGCTTTGCACCATATGGTCACTGGAAGGGACTGACGACGCAGGCTCACAGACCGCACTAACCTGCCGTCAGTCCTGAAACGGGACGGATTCCTTTACGCACAAGTATTTTTTATGGTAAGACATATATTTTCAAGCTAGTCGCCATGCATTTAATGTATGCACAGCGACTGGCTATTATCTGAAAGTTCCGCTTTAAATACACCATGTTATTTTAACAATACCGCGGCACCCTATACAGATCGATTGGGTTGCCCTATAATCGGTTTACTTCGTGCATACTGCACTCTGCGTCTCCGCCAGGAAATTTTCTGGCTCTTTTGGAATAACGGAGAAATTCTTTTGAAGAGACTAACGATAATAATTAGCTGTTGTGGTCTGTCAGATCTTCAGAGAGAAGTATGGGACGTTCTTCCCACAGAAGGGAAAAGACAATTTATTACGATTCCAGTGACAGACGCGGACGGAGGGGGGTCCTATCAGCAGATGTTATACATCCTATAATAATAACAACAGCCCTGCCGGTGACTGAACAGCTAACTCTATTAAATAGTCACTTGGGGAACATGAATTTTACAGTAGTGGTTGACTTTCCTGGAGATGTGGTTCATATGTGTCGGACTTAAAGCAACACTAACACCTAAATATGAACTGGGATTATATACACTTAAAGGAGCACTAACACCATGTAATAATAACTTCCCACTTACCTTACTATGGCCAGAAAATTCTAATGGCCCCTATGAATTTTCCTCTTGTGCCCTGGTTCAAGAGATAATCAGTCCCGTATATCACGTCCATGGGAGCGGACATGACATTTACTGGCGGTTTTATCAAACTGAAGCAGAGTACTTGAGCCTACTTAACTCTTTAAGGACTAGAACATGGTATATATATATATATATATATATATATATATATATATATATATATATATATTTATGGAAAATATGGTGATCCTGGTATGTGTATCCTGTTGGCAGTATGGTGCGGTGGTGGGGAACCAGAGTACCCACTATATAAATGTTATGGCTAGTTCTCAGCTCTTCACCATTAGGTTTCCTCATGTGCCCAGACGTCCCCACTAGTGATGAGCGAGCATGCTCGGCCGAAGCTCGGTTCGGCTCGAGCATCGCTCTGCTCGGCACATGGCGGTACTCGTACGAGTACCGCATGTGCTCGCCCGCCATGTTCGGGTCTCCTCCCCGCACGTTTCGCGGCTGCTGCGCAGCCAATAAACGTGCGGGGAGGCTCTGACATCAGTGTAATGCCAGCAGCCATGTTGGCTGCTGGCATTACACTGACTGGCTGGCCAGAACCCGTGATCGGGTGCTGTATAGCACCCGACGCGCGAGTTCGGCTCATTCTTAGCCAGGGAGAGATGCGCTTAGGCAGGGAAAGTCAGTGTAGGGAGAATAAAATTGTTGAAACTCTTTCAAGACCCAAAAGTCCTTTTTAGGACTGTTGTGTGTGGGGGCAGCATTTATATTTTGTTTGGGGGGCACAATTTCCTTTTTTTTGTGGGGGGGATATATGTAAGGTGACATATAATACTAGATGCACAGGAAGTCAGTGTAGGGAGAATAAAATTGTTGAAACTCTTTCAAGACCCAAAAGTCCTTTTTAGGACTGTTGTGTGTGGGGGCAGCATTTAATTTTTTTTGGGGGTGGCAGAATTTCATTTTTTTGTGGGGGGGGACATGTTCTAAGGTGACATTGTACTAGGTGCACAGGGACAAATATTTCACAGTGCAGTGACAAGCTGACATATTCTGTTAGGTGCACAGGGCCAATGATTTTACAACGCAGGGACAAAAAGGGCCATTTTAAACGTGTGCCTAGCCATAGATTATTGTCACATTCTGTTTAGTGTGCAAATTCACAAATTAACGTCACATATTCCGTTCACTGTGCCTAGCCGTAGATTAGCGTCACATTCTGTTTCGTGTGCCTAGCCGCAGATTAGCGTCACATTCTGTTTCGTGTGCCTAGCCGCAGATTAGCGTCACATATTGTTTAGTGTGCCTAGCCGCAGATTAGCGTCACATATTGTTTAGTGTGCCTAGCCGCAGATTAGCGTCACATTCTGTTTCGTGTGCCTAGCCGCAGATTACCGGCATATATTCCGTTTAATATGAAGAAGGCGGGTAAAAAGGGACGGGGAAGTGGACGTGATCCTGATAGTTCAAGTAAATATACAGCAAATACTGTTTGGTAACAATTTTTCGCCTAAAATCGTTTTTATCTTCCTTTTTGTGTGTTTTACGGTCAGTCTGTAAAAATGGCGTACTACGGGCGAAACATCGTTCCCAGCAGCGACGTTGGAGTCCAAGATGCATCCAGACATCCTCCCTATGCTGTCCCTGAACCATTTCTGTGGTGTTTCCATCATTTTCTGACCTTTTCCTATGAACCAGGCGCCCTCCCCTCATCAGAGCAGGGGGTGCCTGGTGTAATGCTCGAGTCCTCCCATTGACTTCAATGGGGCTCGGGTGCTCGGCCGAGCACTCGAGCCTCCGGGGGCGCTCGGCCAGAGCACCCGAACACCCGAGCATCGGGGTGCTCGATCATCACTAGTCCCCACACCTTGTTATCCACCACGGGAATCTCCATAATCAGAACCCTGCATAGGGCCTGACTGCATCCGAAGTCCAGCCATGAAGCATAAGCTTCCAGGGCGCCTGGCAGTCTGCATGTATTCAGGGGTAACATTGTATCTGAACATGCACAATGGCCCTCAGGACAGTGAGCACCACCAATCCAGGGTTCATCAGGACAGAGGGGATTGTCCAGCAGTCAGGAAGGGAAGGGGGAGATAGGGGTAGCCATTGTTTACATAGAAATTGTTGGCTTCTCTCCAATTGGATGATTTGGAACCCTAAGTCTTGGTGGCAATCCCCTCATTGGCTGATTTAGATCTCCTGGGTTGTAACTCACCACTGGATTGGTTGTACTGAACTCAGGGAAGATTGGAGGAGTTCAGACACACTATGTTAGATCCCCAGAGTTGTGGGGAGATAATTACTGGTGTATTGTGATATATGTTGTTGTTCTTGTGTGGCTTTTACTGGATGGATACCCCATGCTGCTGTCCTGTTCCGAAATAAAGCTTTTCACCTATGAATATGAGCCCAATCATCTGTATTTCTTTGTATAGGAAAGAACACACAGTGCAGTCCTGTTACAGCAAAAGACTGTCCTCACTGTTCCTATGGCTCTGATCTGAGGTTTAAAGGAACAATGCACTTTTTCAATGCACTGGAGACCTTTCTAGCACTCAATGGGTTAAATGTCTCTTTTAAATCAATGGGAGTGTAAGGAATTTGTATCTCCCCTTATTGTTGCATTTGGTTCGCTTCAGAGTTGTTAATCTTTTTTCTGTCTGTAAATGGACACTTTACAGCGAATGGGTGTCCCACCGGCCCCTACAATTCACTCTCTAGCATTCAAGTGGTTAAAAAAAATCAAGGGGAATCTTATTTTGCCCGTAAGGTGCAGTTAGTCTGCCCTAGAATTGCTCCTTTTCTGCATAGTGTACCTGCCTCTGTATTCCAACAGACGGGCAACACATTGACATCCAGTGAGACAAGCAGAGCAGTAATGATTAACGAGAACACAAAGCAATAACCTTCTACATGACATTAACTGTCTGAGTGCCAGAGGTGTCTCCAAAGCCTTGCACTGGACGCTTCTCTGGCACGCAAATCACTAAAACAGAGCCAGTGGAAGCGCTGGGTGAGGAGAAGGCATGGGGGCAGGACAGTAAATCAGAAGTGGGTTACCAGAGCTTCCTCCTGACACTACAATATATCCCTTTCAGTGGAGCAATGCTTTATGTACCCCTCTGGCACTTAAAGGGTTAAACCCAGAGGCGTAACTAGAAGCCACCAAGCCCTGGTGCAGAAACTGCCATGGGCCCCTCCCGACCACATTGCCCCCAATCTCCACCCTCAATTGCCTCCTTCTCCACATTGCCCTCCCACTGCCCCCAGTCTCCACATTGCCTCCAATCTCCACATTGTCCCCCATTGCCCCAGTCTCCATATTGCCCCATCTCTATATTGTCTTCTTCTCCACATTGCCCCAATCTCCATATTGCCCCATCTCTATATTGTCTTCTTCTCCACATTGCCCCCATTGCCCACAATCTCCACCCCCCATTGCTTCCAACCTCCAATCTCCATATTGCCCCCCATCTCTATATTGTCTCCTTCTCCATATTGCCCCCCATTGCTCCCAATCTCCATATGGCCTCCTTCTCCACATTGCCCCAATCTCCTACCTCCCTGGTGGTCTAGTGGTGTGACAGACCTCTATTCAGCTTGACCTCCTGCTCAGTCTTCTCTTCAGTAATACAGAGCGCCAGGAGATGATGTCATGGAGATGATGTCATCTCCCAGCGCTCTGAATTGCTACAGCATAGAAGAGGCCGCTCAGTTGCCCCTGCTAGTTGTGGGCGGGGGGGGGGGGTAGCTGGGGATGGCCAGGAGTGACGGGCCTGGTCGCAGGTTCGACCCCTGCGACCCCCATTGTTACGCCACTGGTTTAATCATTTCTTCCGGTCTATCCTCTGTCATGTAAAGACCTTGTTGTGTTCTTCCCCGGCTGTGACTTAACGCTGTTATACTGTGGGGCTTCAGAGCCGCTCTGCATGGAACACAGCAAGAAACATGCACTCTCTCTATTCACTATGTTCTTCTGATGGAAAAATGTTTAGTGCAAAATATATTTACTGAGTTGAACATATTTTTATGAATTAGTGAATGTGTGCACTTTTTCTAGAAAATACGCTTAAAACATTGGGCGTGGCCATAATGTCCATCGTTTTGTGAGAGGATTCGTGATTGCGCCTAATTTAGCAAAGCGCTTATCGCACATTTCCACACACCTGGATAACTGTGTCTGTAATTTAGAAGCAGGTGCTATTAAGCGTCAAGGCGTTAGTATGTTTCTTGCATCAAAACGTCCGCAGTTGTAAATAGCACATACATCTATAGCTTTCCAAAAAACAGCGAATGCGCCACTTCAACCCCTTAAGGACCATTGCCGTGCCAGGACCGTCATGGCGGTCTGGCACTTAAGGACCAATGACGGTCCTGTCATGGCATGGACTTCAGGGCTCCTGGCGCGGCTGCACGCCGCTCTGGAAGCCCTGAACCGGAAGCAATGATAAAAAAAAATGCCCCGTGGTCCGCAAGTGCCGGCCGTGCGTGCGCGCGCCGGTCCTTAAGGGGTTAATAAGTGCCACCCAGTGCTTATTCTCTGGGACTTTTATTCGGCCTGTGAGAGCACATAGTCAGGACCTAATTTACATCCCAGAAGCCCCTAGGTGCCATGACCACACCTCCACTCCTCACATGACCCCACCTACCTGTTCTATCCACTGTTTCCGGGCACAGAAAACACCCATGGCCTGTAATAAACAAGAACCAAAAAAGCTTTAACCCTTTGAGTGCCAGAGGGGTATGCAACGCATTGCAAAGCAATATGTTGCGTACCTCTCTGGCACTCAAAGCTTTAGCCCCTTTGTTGGTAGTTGAGCAATACGTTGGAGATCTCTGTAGCATCCAAGAGGTTTAATAATAGCCTGTAAAGGGGTGTAAAACTAGTGTCGGGACACTCAATTTGCTCTGGCCACACCCACAACATAGAATATGGGTCTGGCCAGCACATCTGACGAGACCCTGAAAATCTGGCGCTCTCGGCAATGCAATCCGGCCCTGCGCACAGTTCAGACGTGCTCAGTGACGGTCACTGAACAAGATGAACTACATGCACAATGCTGACGTTCCAAAGAACAACCATTGGGCACATGTAGACTTTGCTCTCCATGCAGAGTACAATACTGCAAATCACATCAAGGAGGAGTACAAAAAGGTCTTCACCTGACAGGGGGATACAGGAGCCACACCACAACCTGTTCTGTCATTCAGACACAAACTCATCTCCCTTCAGCTCAGCACAGATGGGTGAAAAACAAAGAATCAGATGCCATAAGGGAGCAAAGGGGCACAGGAGGGAAGGGGCCCCCCTTTCTGTGTCACATTTCACCTCTGCTTTCTCCATGTGCTTTTCCACAATGCAGAAGCCCAATACCCCTCATTTAACCCCATGAGTGCCAGAGATGAGCGCAACACATTGTTTGCAATGCATTGAGCACCCATTGGCACTCAGAGGGTTAACCTTCTGAATGTCACAGTGCTGGGCAACATGTTGCATATCCTTCTGACACTTGAAAGGGTAAGTGGCAAGGCACACGTGCTGGTGCAGGCAACTGCCCCCCCCCCACCTGTGTCATAGCTACACCACTGTATTGTGCTGTTCAGGGAGATCACACTTCTCAATCAATCGTCATTGCTCTTCAGTCCTTCTCACATATACGCTAATTGCACATAGAAAGTAAGCAAATAGGGGAACTCATTCACATACCTCCCATGTGTCCCTCTTTAGGAGGGATAGTTCCTCTTTTAGACCCAAATCCCTCTGTCCCTCTTTCCCACCCTGATGTCCCTCTTTTTAGGAGATCAGGTTGTGAGGTGTGTGTTTAAGTGTATGCCATTGCTCCACAGCAATGCAACTTACATTATTGTTTGCTTAAATGTCAGTATATGTGTTTATAAATTAGTCTGTGTAAATAAAGTACTTTGGTCTTGTTATAAGTCATTTATTAGATTACACAAGGAGGTGTCAATAGCCCATGAAATAGCCTATAAATTAATCGGTAATGCCTCTCCCACCAGCCATGCCCCCAACAACACCCCCAAATCACAAGTGTCCCTCTCTGGAAATATGAAATGTTGGGCGGTACGCCTTCAGTAAAAATAAATTCCATCATGAAGCTTTTTAGAAGTCTGCTCCTGTAGTAACAGCCTTAGTGAAACACGATAATAGCCCCAAAAGGAGAACCAGATGGCTGGTTGGGAATTAAGAGATTTGTTGTTACCAGCAGTGGATGAGCCAAAAGTTCCCTTCCCCACTGTATACACCAGTTACCTGTATGCAGTCTAAAACTACTGTAAATATCAATATTTCCTTATCTACCTTGCCTATTTGTCTTTACCTCTTTATTACAGACATGTTTTAATAAGAATTCATAATGGTGTAACAGTCCATTAATCTCTAGGATGCTAGAAAGGTCTCTAACGTAGTGTGACAGCACTGGAGATATTCAATATCCCATATAAACACATTAATATCCATATTGACACGTACAGGCACAATTCCAGCTTGCTCTTTAGAGCAAAGAATAGCCAACGCTCCATGTTTTTGAACTTTATTAATCCAATGTCTTCTAAAATAAAGTTGTATAAAATCAATCAAAGTCAGTTGGTGCTAATACCATGATTATTGTTTTATTATAATATGTAGTTTGTTGGCATGATGTCTTCATGTTAAACCTGTTCAATGTCCAGCCACTTTAAAAAAAAACAAGATGGTTCTTGTTGTCCATGAATAAAATGAATTGTTCCTCAGTAGTTCTCCATGTTAAAACTACTACAACGAGTTGCATCAGACCATTTTGTACCTCCTCAGCCATGTATAATGTTCAGAGCTTGGTCTTTCGACGGGCAGCAACTTTAATGCTTTTGGACCTGGTGGTAATTCCCATCTCATGACAAGGGATGTAGGTTGTATCCTTTCTTCTAAAATAGGCTACGCCCAGGATAGTGATGCATGTGAGAGGTATCAAAAGGAAGACCAGGAGCTGCCAATGGCTGGGAATCTCTTTCATGATGTTACGAAGGATCCTCCCGACCATGTGGCTGAGTAGCTCCAAAGGGTGTACGATGAGCCTCCCAATGGCAGAACTGATTGCCTGAAAATCAAATAGGGAGAAAACAATGAGGACAGATAAGAGTAGGACAAGTCATGTAATATAATTACATATGCAGTCTTCAGTAAGAAGAGGATGTGAATTAAAAAGACTCCTTTCCTATAACATAAAGAACAAAAAGAATACTACACTAGCTCACTATATGGATGCAGGTAAGTTGACGATGAAGAAAAAAACAGAAACAGAGGGCATCCATAGAGTAGTATGTAATATCCTATATAATAATTCGCTAGGATGTTTGTCAGAAGCCGTCATGCGCAGTAGAGACTGCCTGAATGCACAGAATGCTGGGAAGTGTAGGAATGCTGGGAGCACAAAATGTTGGGAGCACAGAAAGAATGTTTGGAACACAGAATGCTGGGAGCACAGAATGCTGGGAATTCTGTTCTGGGAGCACGGAATTCTGGGAGGTATAGGAATGCTGGGAGTTCTGTGCTAGGAGCATGGGATGCTGGGAGCACAGAATGCTGGGAGTTCTGTTCTGGGAGCACGGAATGCTGGGAGGTATAGGAATGCTGGGAGTTCTGTGCTAGGAGCATGGGATGCTGGGAGCACAGAATGCTGGGAGCTCTGAGCACGGAATGCTGGGAGCACAGAATGCTAGGAGTTCTGAGCACGGAATGCTGGGAGCACAGAATGCTGGGAGTTCTTTCTGGGAGCACAGAATGCTGGGAGGTGTAGGAATGTTGGGAGTTCTGTGCTGAGAGCATTCTGTGCTTTCGGGCAGTCTCTACAGTGCATGACTGCGCCGGCAGCAGGATGCAGAGCAGGACCGGCCTTAACCCTTTGAGTGCCATAGGGGTCAAAGGGTTAACATCACCCGGACCTTGGCCCTGGAACACGGGCTTTTACACTAGTTTATCATAATAAAATAGATTAGGTACACCACCAAAATGTATAAAAGGGTGTCTGTACAACCACTGCAACAAGGAAATAGGTGGCACTCAGTAGTAAAAACTTGCAACAGCCGGTTTCATAAAAACAAATCTTTATTGTTGAAGCATCATAAAATCATCAGGATGGCCTATTTCAACACAGGTGGGATAGATGGTACATGCTCCAATATAAGGTGGGATAGATGATAGACTTGTCAAGTCTAAGAGTTAGAGCTTGTGTAGTGCGAAATGCGTTAGACCTGGCATAGAGGTGTTATATTGGGGCATGTACCAATTAGCCCACCTCTGTTGAAACATGCTGTCCTGATGATTTTATGATGTTTCAACAACAAAGATTTGTTTTTATAAAGCCGGTGTTGCAGGTTTCTGCTATGGAGTACACCCTATTTCCTTGTTGCAGTGCTGTATTCAGGTTTGGAGAATCTGACGGGATTGTGCACCTGTACACGCTCGATATTTCAATGGAGAGTCCCTTGATTTTCAGTGATATTTGTGGATTTTTCAAGACTTTTCACATTGTAGCACCCTATCTACTCTGCACATGTCTGTACAACCAAAGGCAATGTGCTATTCTGAAATTAGCAATACAATTACGGTACAAGACAAGACTGACATTTTAGAACCAAATCCTCCCCTGAATCGGCAATTAGGGTCATAATAGGGGGAGATCTGATCTGAAGATGTTATGTATTAAAGGGATAGTAATACTTAAAATGTAAAAAAAAAAAATATGTTGTAGGGTTTATCCCCCTGAGTAAAACCAGACTACTCCCACTGCTGAAAGGTGTTTCATTCAAAAGTTATTAATTGTCAAAGTTGAATTTTTGAAAATTAATAACTTTTGAATGAAACCCCTTTCAGCAGTGGGAGTACTCTTGTTTTACTCAGGGGGATAAACTCTACAACATATTTTTTTTTACATTTTAAGTATTACTATCCCTTTAAAAATACCATTTATCATGAATCACAAATAAAAGAAAACTTAGCAAATTAAAACCATTTAACATCAGTATGCTAAGCTCCTGGATGCCCTGCAAACTACTGTAGCTTATACATAGTAGCAGAGTGTGAAGTATTTAACTACAGTGGCCTCTACATAGTTAACAACTCACTGTACTGCCTAGTAACATCATAGCGAATGAATGAGCTTTAATTCATGACTCAAGTTCATCTAACCCTTTGTGTGCCAGAGGGGTACGCAATGCATTGCTTTGCAATGCATTGCTTACCCCGCTGGCACTCAAAGGGTTACTTGAGTAGTGGAGAAAGCTACAGCAGAGAGATACCAAAAATTCAGAGTCTACTTAATCAAACACAACTTTCGGATATCTAGTGGAGATCAGTGATTTCCAAATACACCAGTAAGGTGACCAGCTAGTGAGGAATATCATCAAAATCATTTGGTAATGGACACAAAAAGGGAGGTTTCTCATTTAGCCAAAAAATAATGACCATCATAGGACAGAAAATAGGGACACACTCTTTCCCTGCTAAAGGGATAGTAATACTTAATACTTAAAATGTAAAAAAAATATGTTGCAGGGTTTATCCCTCTGAGTAAAACTAGAGTACTCCCGCTGCTGAAAGGTGTTCTATTCAAAATTATTACAGTTCAAAGTTGAATTTTTTAGGTGCAATATCACAGTGGGCTGAAAGTGTACAGTGGCGCTGTTGCTACATGATCCTATGGACAGCTCTGGTCCCAGGACCATAAATCTCCATAGGATGGTGTAGCAACAGCGCCACTGTACAATTTCAGGCCACTGTGATATTGTACCTAAAAAATTCAACTTTGAAAATTAATAACTTGAATTAAACACCTTTCAGCAGTGGAGTACTCTTGTTTAAGTCAGGGGGATAAACCCTACAACATATTTTTTTTTACATTTTAAGTATTACTATCCTTTTAAAAGCCCCTAGAATGTAATATTGTTCGTGAATACTTAATCAACCAGGGCCTATTTTAATGTTCCAACAGGCACATCCTGCACTGAGAACAGAAAACCGTAGGGCACAAATGTAATAGTCACTGAGTGATGTCTGAGATTATCGTTTTCAGGTTTATTGTCTTGTTGTGACTGCACTTCTACTAAACACCCACCTTCTAGTGCAGTGGTTCTAAACTCCTGTCCTCAGGACCCACTAACAGGTGAGCACAGGTGAGTTAATCAATGTGAATGAGCCTCTGATCACATGATTTCCTTGTTAGAACACAGGTGAGTTAATCAATGTGAATGAGCCTCTGATCACATGATTTCCTTGTTAGAACACAGGTGAGTTAATCAATGTGAATGAGCCTCTGATCACATGATTTCCTTGTTAGAACACAGGTGAGTTAATCAATGTGAATGAGCCTCTGATCACATGATTTCCTTGTTAGAACACAGGTGAGTTAATCAATGTGAATGAGCCTCTGATCACATGATTTCTTTGTTAGAGCACAGGTGAGTTAATCAATGTGAATGAGCCTCTGATCACATGATTTCCTTGTTAGAGCACAGGTGAGTTAATCAATGTGAATGAGCTCTGATCACCACACCTGTGCTCTAGCAGAGAAATCCCTAAGTCCTGGCCTGTTAGTGGGCCCTGAGGACAGGACTTGAGAACCACTGTTCTAGTTCCTGTCGATCCACAAACATCTCTGAACTTGCCAACACACTGTAGAATCACCAAACATTCCCTCAAAAATGTGTCCCTGCAGCTGGAAGGTAAGTATTACAGAATAGTCATTTAACCCATTGAGTGACAGTGGGGTACGCAATGCATTGCACAACCCTCTAGCACTCAAATGGTTAAATTAAAGGTTTGCACATGCTGAAGCTTGCTGGCCACACCCCCCAGTGATCCCCACCGACATTGCTCGGCTTGGAGTAGCAAAGGCTTTCCCAGAGAGCAGGAGGGTAATGGACTTTTTACTGAGAAATGTGGCCTACTGGTTGACATCTTAGCGTTTTCAGTTATTATTGGTAGTGGCTAAATTCTAGTGGGTACAGGCACTGGTCCTACTAGGGCATATCATCTAGTCTGATTTATATAGAATGGGCTACATTCTACTGGGAGAAAGGATTCTTCTGTAAGACAAAGGTCCTTTATCCCACTAGAATCCAGCATTAGTAGTGGGTAGATTCTATTGGACTAAAGGACCTTCTCTCCCAGCAGTCATTCCTTCCATTAGAATCCAGTCTATTCCATACAGAACATATAGAGCAGGTAGATTACATGACCTAGAAGACTAGGTCATGTCTGTGTGCCTATATTCTAGTGTAAAGTTCCTTTATCCCACTAGAATCCAGCATTATAAGCACTGGTACTGAGTAGATTCTATTGGACCGAATGACCTTCTTCTCTCACAGTAGTCATTCCTTCCTTTAGAATCCAGTCTATTCCATTTACACTCTACACCCTAGAAGGACTAGGTACTGTCTGTAGTGTATATAGTCTAGTCTAAAGGTCCTTTATTCCAATACAATCCAGCTAGTACTGTTATGCTGGAGTTGGCTCCTAATGATGATGTGAGTGAGGAGCTCGCCTGGAAACAGTCAGACTACAGCACCATGTTCAGATGTCTGCCCCACCTCAATAACCACAACAGATGTAGGACGCTTTAGTCACAAGCCCCCCCACACGTCCACTTTGTGGTCTACTGCACCCCCACTACAGTATGGGAAGTCCAGGCTTGCTGAATATATATTAACTGCTAACTAGGTAACTACACTGTGACTTATAGCAAGGTAGGGAGCCAAGCCATCAGATTGTGGTTACTAATGCTGGACAATTGGGTCAGTGATTAAGACAGGGTTATGGACCTCAGTGGGACCTTCCATCTTGAAACGATTTCTCATTTTCAGTTTATTCCACCACTCTAGTGGACATTGCTGGGTTATTCCAGCCTAAAAAAAGGTGGCAAGAAGTGACTTTCTAGACTTGTAAGTAAATAATTGTGCAGTTTTATCTGACCGGATCTGAGAACAAAGCTCTGCTGACATTAAATTCTCCAACTACAAAACCAACATTCTCTAAGACTAATTACTTGAATGTAAAATAAAAAGCACAAGATGTAGGAAGTACATACACGTTCCTTTCTAACGGACACCACCAGGATATGACCTAATAGCCTGTACCTTGCAGTCCCATGCCACAGAGGGACCACAAGGGGGTATTGATAAGGACGTCGGTGCAGGAGGCTGCATGGACCACTCACTCCCCACACTGGACCACCAGAGAATGCAAGAGAGGAGAAAGAGACACGTAACAAGAAGATATGTTGAGAGGCAGAGGAAAAGAAGACAAAAAAAGACTAGATGGAGGAGGAGGTGGATAGGAGAAAGGCAGGGGACTGAGGGGGTCTGACTGAGCAATATTAGGGAAGAGGGGGAAAGCAATGGGAGAGAGTGGAGGGAGGACAGAGAAAAGAGGGGATGAAATAGACTGGGGGAGAGAGGAAGCAGCAAAGGGGCCTGTAGGTAGAAAGTGACAGGGGTGATAGGCTGGGAATGAGAGTGTAGAAAAGGGCTGGGGAAGAGAGAGTGGGGGAGAGAGGGTGGGAGTGTCTGGGGTTGTATTTAATCCTTTGAGTGCCAAAATTGTGTGTGTGTGTGTGTGTGTATATATATATATATTTATACACACACATATAAACACCAGCTAGGTCTTGTTTTTCCCTACAATCCATCCCTGCATTCCGGCATAAATGGGCCAGAGAACGCCAGAGATGTGTCGAAGTTCTCTGGCACAGAAAGGGTTCATTAATCCACCTGTGTGTCCCAGTAAAAGAGAAAGAGACCGGTTCTTTGGATACCAGTGGACCAAGGATGGAGTGCATCATCGATCCCAAAATTCACAGATTTTATACATATTATATATATATATGAATTGTATCCTATGGCACAGCTGGTAAGCCCCAGAATTACTCCGGTTTTGTCCTTGGCATATGACCCATAGTTTTGTAACAGCAAGGAAGAGGCCCACCTCAAATTCAATTAGTCAGTGTCTTAGATTAGGGAAGTCATGTCAATGTATTGTGTCTTCCCATCCCCCAGGCAACCTGGCCTCTTAGATGTTTATGATTTGTATTGTGTCACCCCCGGCCTTCTCCTGGTTACATGTCATTTATCACACTATTCCCAGGGGACACACTTTTTTGTATGACTTCCTAATTACTGATCTTTGTGCCTCATTTTTAAAGGAACACTAACACCTTTTAATAATAACCCCAACTTACCTCCCAAATGTCCCTCTGTAGGAGATATCATGGGTATATACCTCCCATGTATCCCTCTTTAGGGGATATTTGGGATTCATACCTCCCATAGTAGATATTATTAGATATTATTGTCCCTAAGGTTAGATATTAGGGCTCCGTACCTCCTAAAAGTTCCTCTATAGCAGATATTAGTGTTCCTTACCTCCCAAGTGTCCTTCTTTAGGAGATATTAGGGGTCCATGCCTCCCAAGTGTCCCTTTGTAGGAGATATTATGGGTATATACCTCCCATGTATCTCTCTTTAGGGGATATTTGGGATTCATACCTCCCATAGTAGATATTAGTAGATATTAGTGTGCATCTTTAGGAGATATTAGGGATCCATACCTCCCAAGTGTCCATCTTTAGGAGATATTAGGGATCCTTACCTCTCAAGTGTCCCTCTTTAGGAGATATTAGGGTCCATTCCTCCCAAGGGTCCCTCTTTAGGAGATATTTGGGATCCATACCTCCCAAGTGTCCATCTTTAGGAGATATTAGGGATCCATACCTCTCAAGTGTCCCTATTTAGGAAATATTAGGGATCCTTACCTCTCAAGTGTCCCTCTTTAGGAGATATTAGGGGTCCATAACTCACAAGTGTCCCTATTTAGGAGATATTAGGGGTTCATACCTCCCAAGTGTCCCTCTTTAGGAGATATTAGGGCACCGTACCTCCCAAATGTTCCCTATAGTAGATATTAGTGTTCCTTACCTCTTAAGTGTCCTTCTTTAGGAGATATTAGGGATCCATACCTCCCAAGTATCCATCTTTAGGAGATATTAGGGATCCTTACCTCTCAAGTGTCCCTATTTAGGAAATATTAGGAGTCCATACCTCCCTAGTGTCCCTCTTTAGGAGATATTAGGGTCCATTCTGCCCAAGTGTCCCTCTTTAGGAGATATTAGGGATCCATACCTCCCAAGTGTCCATCTTTAGGCGATATTAGGGATCCATACCTCTCAAGTGTCCCTATTTAGGAAATATTAGGGATCCTTACCTCTCAAGTGTCCCTCTTTAGGAGATATTAGGGGTTGATACTTCCCAAGTGTCCCTCTTTAGGAGATATTAGGGCACCGTACCTCCCAAATGTTCCCTATAGTAGATATTAGTGTTCCTTACCTTTTAAGTGTCCTTCTTTAGGAGAGATTAGGGATCCATACCTCCCAAGTGTCCATTTTTAGGAGATATTAGGGATCCTTACCTCTCAAGTGCCCTATTTAGGAAATATTAGGGATCCTTACCTCTCAAGTGTCCCTCTTTAGGATGGATAGTCCCTTTCTGAGACCAAAATCCCTATGTCCCTCTTTCCCACCCTGGTGTCTCTGTGTGTTGTGTATTACGTTGCTCCACAGCAATAAAACTCACATTAATGTATAGTTAAACTTCAGTATTCGTGTTTATAAATTAGTCTGTGTAAATAAAATATTCTGGTCTTGTGCAAAATCATTTATTCATTTAGAGAAAGAGGTGTCAATAGGTCATGAAATAACCTAAAAATGATTGGTAATGTCCCACCCACCAGCCACACTCCAGTAAAACCACCTAAAACACCAGTGTCCCTCTTTGGCCATTTGATATGTTTGAAAGTGTGTCCTTATGTTTAGCTGGGCAAGAAATCCAAATGGCCACAATGAATCAATTCCTTTTGGATTGGTTCCATAAAATTAACCTTAATTAGCGCTGGATACCATATTTATGGTGGCCAACATGCTGCAGGACCCCAAACTTCTCGCACTGAAAGCCTACTAAGGTTTCCACGGGAGGAGTTTGGGTCCAAGAGTCCTTTAAAGCAAATCTTGTATGCCTCCCTGATTTTTTTTTAAACTTTACATAAGAAGTGCATAATATATTAAGTCAAATTATCTATGCTTTCTATAATTTTTACCCCCTTTGACTGGTTTTATTTAATCTTTATGTCCATTTGTCAATATCTGAGAGAACTAAGCAAGATAGGACCTCACAGTCGAATCACCAGCTGAAGTCTTCAAAATAGCAGGACACAGGAGCTGGGTTGAAGACAGATGAACAATCATGACTCACAGAGGAGTTCCGACAGTCTTGATCAGGCTAGATGTAGAATCTTCGACTCCCACTTTCCTCAACTAGTCGGAAGCCTGGAGGTGTCGTACAAAGTTTTTACGACTATGACACCCTCGACTAGTTGGTCAGGCAAGAGACAGGGGGGCATGCAAAGTCGACCGTCCACACCCTCAATTGGCCTGGGCGGTCGTCGGTGTTACCGACAACGACACCCTCAACTCAGTTGGAAGGCCTGAGGTGTGGAGTGGAACAAACAGCAGTTCGAATGTCCAGAAGATCTAGGTAAGTTCAGGCAACTAACAAATGGAGGGACACTCGTTGCGGGGCAGACGGCAGAGTGCAAGTGGTGTCCGAAAGTCCTGCAGTCAATAGGAGACGCTGGCAACAACAGCTGAAGTGGAGCTTGTTGCCCGGCAAAGTAGCAGAGAAGGAGTCGTAAGTTCAAAGAAGGGTAGTCAAAGGAAAGCCGAGGTCAAAACCAGACAAGAATCGAGGTACCTGGGGATGAGACAGAGGCACAGTCGAGAAGGAAGCCGGGTCGGGATATGAAGGAGCAATACTCTGGAATCAGAAGTTTGAAGATCAGGTGGCAAAGCAAGGTTCGGTACACGGGTTCAGAAATTCAGGAACGCTACAGCAGGGACTCTCAGGAATCTTGCCGCGAAAATCTAGCAAGTGCTGGAGGTGGACCCAGGTAGTTAAAGACAACAGTAGCCAATAGAGATGGTAATAGGAGGAGTAACCTGAAGGAGCGCGACACCATGACAGTAAGCTCACTGAATCTGTGTTTACAGATATACTTTGGAAGCTGATATATTTATACATGTTGCCGGTTCCTTCAGCACTCGTTGCTCTGTATCCTGTAAGGATGGGCTCTTCTACATTGTTTAACTGTCTTTTTTCATATTGTGTCTTTTTTCTACTGTATGCTTTTTACATTGTTGCAGTCTGCCTGCTCTAACAGTCTGACAAGGAAAGCTGCCTGGAAACAAATTCAGGAACTCCCTGTCAGGCACATAGTAATACTTCGTTTTAACTTTATTTTATTTTGTAGGTATTAAAAAAACATGAAGAATGATATAAGTCTTATCTCTGAAACCTTTATGGTTTAAGAGATATTCACAAACAAAGTATCCCTTCCCTGTTCAACCAGATCAGAAGGGAGATGCCCAGGTAGACTGCAGAGAGGGACAATCTTCAATTAAGATAATGGAAAAAGCTGAAAAACTTGTCAAGGGGGGAAGGGCTTTCATTGTTTTCATACAAAGAAAATTGTCCCCTTCTGTTATCTGTCCTGTCATACAACCAGATTCACATTTGAGAAGAGATGGCTTACACTAGGAAAAAGGGGCGGGAGGGGAAACTTTGCTTGTGAATATCTCATAAACCATAAAGGTTTGAGAGATAAGACTTATATAATTCTTCATGTTTTTTTAATGCCTACAAAATAAAATAAAGTTAAAACGAAGTATTACCATCCCTTTAAAGGAAAAAACAAAGTGTAGATGAAAACCATAATAAAAATGACAGGTAATTTGACTTCCCATCTCATGCACTTGCAGTACATGTCAAATCGAAAGAGTAATTTTATATGCTCAGACTTCCTTCCTGGCTTATCACTTGAGGATCAGAAGGCTGTACAACACATTGAGAAGCAATGCACAGCACACACTTCCAGGCCTCAAGAGGTTAATGTAAACGGGCCATTATTATATGGAAGTATTACTGTATCTTTAATTCTTCCTCTCTCCCCCTGATACATTCCCTTATCTTACTAGAATAGGGGTAGGTGACCTTTTCTCATTCCCTCCATCCCCAGTGGTCCTTAACCCTTTGAGTATCAAAGTGGTATCAGGTGGATACCACTTTGGCACTCAAAGGGTTAACAATTTGAGGTTATTTGGGCTGTTCACAGAAATTAATTAGCATAATGTGCTGCAGTGTGATGTGTACACATAAGGGTTAATTTCACTAAACCAATGCTAGTAAACCACAGGTCGTGTTTCATACACCTTTAAGTGACCTGATCTTGTCTCAGAGCGACAGAGCAACAAATGTTCCTATGATCAATGGCAAACAAAGGTTAGATTCCACAGCAAGATGGTGTTTGTGTATGGGGGGGGGAGCGACATCAGATCAGAACAAGGGTGATAAAGGTCGCACAATAAATGATGTCAGCAGGATCAAATGTAACAGGGGAGTGCTGAACAACTAGAGGGGTTGGGGTCCAATCCTTAACCCCTTACCGCCCGAGGACGTACATGTATGTCCCGAGCGGATAACCCAGGTGGACAGAGGACGTACGTCCCGGAAGTCATTTAAAAAATGAAAAAAAAAAATGTTCAGCGGGTGTTAAGTGGCGGCCGCGTGTGTGCGCGGCCGGTCACTAAGGGGTTAAAGAGGATCTAATACCTCCAAATAATACCACCCACTTACCTTGCTATGGCTATAAAATCCCAATGACCCTTATGAATTCTGCTCTTGTATTGGTGTTCATGACGTAACATCCACACTGTACTGGATGTAATTTCCATAGAGGCTGACATGACAGTTACTAATAGAGTAAAAGTGATACATTCATTGGCTAAGTGGCTCTAGGATGCAAGCTTTCAAGACAAGTAGATCTCTTCTTCAGGCATAATAAGAATGAAGGCTGGATAGACAATACAGGTTAAACACTCAGACACATTATATTAACATTCAAATTCTACTGGCAATGAATATTCTTATCAGTATGGTCTATAATTCATTCCCTAGGCTCCGGTAAATTTTAGTCTTTAGCCACAGACGGCTGTATGGGTTAACCTTCAAGTGCTAGAGGGGTGCACAACTCGCAGCCCCCGGCACCCAAAGGGACCAAAATATGTTTATGTTGTGGGATAATGTGACATAAATTCCTTGTCATGGTTCAGAGTTAAACTTGGTTATCAATTTATAATCCCAAATCTTTCTGTCTCTCTGTGTTGTAAAGTTTCCCATACGTACAGTCAACTTGAGATCTTTAATGCTGTGATCAGTTTTGCAAAAATGTTGACCCACTGGGGTGTCCCTTTTGTTGTTCACACTGGACCATTGAGAATTCATGCTTTTTCTTAGGGTTTGTCCTGTATCACTCACATATAGTCCTGTTTGGGGACATATCACACACATGATGGCAGACAATTTTCAGTAACCAAAAGGAAAATCCTGCCCTCCTTCCTCATGGTTTACGTTGAAAAGGTCTCACGCAAAACAACGTGCGAACTAATGAGCCAGTTAAGAAGTCGCAAGCACAGAAATGTCGACATGAGAATATCGCGCTGCTTCACAATGTGAGATTCTCATTGCGCTGCTTCACAATGTGAGATTCTCATTGCGCTGTTTCACAGTGTGAGATTCTCAAGTCGTGTATTGAAAGGACACGTGTCAACATTAAAAGCAGCTTCAAATACCTTTGCTTAACCCTTTGACTGTCAAGTGCCTGAGTGATCACACCATGATGACATGTGTTGCAGTTACGTCCTTCTTCTCCAATTGCTGCCACTTCGGGCTGTGGGCTCCACTTCACCACCGTGACCACTTCCCTCAAGCGCCGGATGGGTCGTCAGTGCGTTACACAGCTGCATGGTGGATGTCTCTCCAGCACGAATGACAAGTAAAAAACTGGGTGAACACCTGCTCGGGACTCCATAGTTTGATCTTCCCCGCACTGGAGAGACATCCACCATGCAGCTGTGTAATGCACTGAGGGAGACCAGTTGCACTCTGCATATGTATAATAATTTGAAGCGGCTTTTAATGTTGATAAGCTTGGTGACGGTGGTGAAGTGGAGCCCACAGCCCCAAAGTGGCAGCCATTGAAGAAGAAGGACGTGACTGCAATGCATGTCATCATGGTGTGATCACTCAGGCAATTGGCAGTAAAAGGGTTAAGAAAAGATATTTGAAGCTGCTTTTAATGTTGACACGTGTCCTTTCAATACGCGACTTGAGAATCTCACATTGTGAAGCAGCGCGATATTGTCATGTCGACATTTCTATTCATGCGACTTCTTAACTTGCTCATTAGGTTGCACGCAGTTTTGCGTGCAACCTTTTAAATGGATACCCTTCGTCAAGAGGGGCAGGGTTTTCCTTATACTTACTGTGTGAAGATTGTCCCTCACTGTATCCGTCCGGTCCCGTGACCAGATTACAGATCTGATGGGAGGAGGCCAGAAGGGGCGAAAGGGGGATCCTTTCAGCTTCAATAGCGCTTGAACTACAAATCTGTAAGCAATGAAATATAGCGCTACGTGTTACAAAAAAAAGTCAAGAATACTCGGACATCAACTTTAATAGAGGTATTACTATCACTTTAAGGGAGCTCTTCCCCACTAGTAGTTTCAGGTTGGGAGGGCAGTAAATAGGAGAGGAGCAGAGGTTTTGTAAATAATCTTTTTAATCTGCCATCAGTGTGTAGTATTGGTTGTGATTTTGCACAGTACTTGAAGTGAAGGGAGTTGAAGGCGACTCCTAGTGTTCTCCTCCTGTGGTTGGTTATTTACGCGTATGACAGTTGATGGAACCTTTTTCATACTAGAGTAGGCAGAGTCCATGATCGTAGTATCCTTTTGAACTGTTGCACGCATAAGAGAGTGCAACATGTAAGCGCTATAACCAGACCGTCGGCTTCAGAAACGCCACATCAGAAAATCGCTCGAATCAAAAGGGCAAGATTCTTATGCCACCTTGTAAAACGTTGCCTCCATCCACTGCCCGCACACTGCCGCATCCAGACAAGCTAACAAGAGATCGGAGGCTGCACGCTCTGTGCAGAAAGCTGCCTTGGCATCATATCACCCTGCACCATTTGCCCCCATTATCTACCCATTACTCCTCCTATAATGCAAGAAAATAACAAATGGGAACTATGGCATTAGGAATAAGTGACTGTGTTCTGACATTGGGAGCTCTATAAGGAGACGGAGGGATCTGCACTTCAGACCAGCCCTACAATCGTACAGAGGTCGTCTCGTCAAGACCCAACAGCGAATAGCTTTTTTTTCTCTTTTACATTTTTATTTTCTCCACACGGGGAAGGACTTCAAAAGTTTGAATGACCTGCTGTGTCTTCCATCTGAAAGATATTAATGCAACCTTTCAGAACGAGACATGAGAATCTTGCGTTGTCATGCCGTCCAAGATTCTCACTACGCCATATTTATTATGGCACATGGTTAATATGCTGTGTGGTCGTACTCACATTTTTGTGCAACCTTTTAAAAGTAAACACTTGATCTCACTTAACCCTTTAAGGATCACAGGGGTGTGCAATGCATTGCACAACCCACTGGTCTTTAAAGAGTTAAGATTACCACATCGATGGCGTTTATATCCTGTGGTCCTATTAATAATTGTCATTTCTGCCTCCATGGACATGTGACATCCAGGACTGATTGAAGATGTCTTCTGCTGAACAAAGCTAAACATGAAAAATATATAGGGGCTATTAGGATTTCCTGACCATTGTAAGGTGTGTGTCTGTGTGTGTGGGTGGTGGTTGGGGGGAAGTTATTAGTAGGATTTGTTACTTCTCCTTTAATGCAGAACCTTCAATATGATGAATAAACTTATAAATAAAACATTCGAGTGATTTAAATGGAACTTTTTTCCCTTCAGAATTACTATTTCACTTCCTGCATACGGCCTGGTGCGTGAGACGTGTTCCTACAGGATAAAACATCTGCTGGTGTACAGGGTCAGTGATCTCATGGTACCACTACTCTCTTAATATATATGGACTAGTTGAAGAGCCTGTTACACGGGACACAGTGCCACTGCCAGCCGGTCGCTGGGCAGTCATGCGCAGTAGAGACTGCCCGCACCGCGGCTGATACAGAGCTGGACGCTCCGAAGCTGCGGCTTGGGCAGTCTCTACTGTGCATGACTTCAGCACGTGCAGCAGTCTCTATTGCGCACGCCTGCGTCGTTACACACGTTTTAGCGAATTATTATAAAGGATTGTCTACACACTTCTCATTGTCACTGCAGTACGTTAGCGTCTGGGACACTGCAATTCCTATGCAAGGAATGAAGTTTATGTAAATTGCAGGCTCAGTAGCATGGTAAACGGAACTTGCTGTAATGATAGCCCACATAAACGCCACCATGAAGGGAAGTGTGAACGTGCTCCCTGCGGCAGCTGGGAGAGAGGTGGGAAGTCCTGCGGTGTTGTGCCGAACATACAGGGTGCCGCAGAACACAGAAGTGCCTGATTTTAAGGCTTCATAACGTCATTAGTAGTTAACTAAAATAATAATAAAAAAAAACAATGGTAATCTAATTGTGCTAATTTAAGTGCATGGAGAGAAGATTGTGCAGTGCTTTGCATGCACTTAAGGGTTAAACCATCTGGATTTTGTGTGCAAGCCGGTGTGAGTTCCTCTACTTTCTCTCCCTCAGTGTTTGAAGTGCTACTCTTTGGCAGAAACGTTTATTAACTCCTTCAGGGGATGGCAGATCGAATCGCAAGTCAGTTGTAGGTCAAGCCATTAGTCTCCTAAAGCTGTAAATTGTCATTTTCCTTTCCAAGTTAATCCTAGGATTTCACACCCAGAAGCAGATCAGACCTGGAATGTAACAGCGAGGTTAATGAGCCGAGACTTGTCAGATAAACACAGAGATAATTATTACTCTACATTTATACAGTGAGCTAATTTAATTCCTTAATTCATCATTCTGATTAATGTTAGAGTAATGAACTAATCAGATCTTCTGAGCAATGTTAACTCTTTGAATGCCAGAAGCAATAGCTAAGCACTGCATAGGATAGGATTAAATATTATAGCCCTGCACTGTTGGCATGTCTTTTATTTAAAGGGGTAACTACACGCGGCTGTAACAAAGCCACGTAAACAAGGTATAATTGATCCACACTGGGAGAGGTTGTTTTAATGTGGATAATTGTTTTTTTTGTCCTTATTGTATTAATTCCTTGTTGTATTAATTGACTCAATACAATCAGATAGAACGTTAACGCTGACAAAAAGTTACATTGACAGAATTTAAGGACATTTAAATGTAAGGTATATTAATTTCACTGAGCCTTCCCTGAAGTTCTGCAATTTTGGGAACAAATAAGATAACTATCCATCAATTTAAATTGGTCTTTCAACCCGTTGGATGGTACAGAGGCTTTGCAATATAATGGAGGCATCACAAGTATTGAAGGAGTTAAACACCTCCGTTAAATCAATGGGAATGTTCTGTGACTGTCAGTAAACATTGGGACAAGGCCGAGGTGTCACAGTTTATGTGGTTCTTCTGTAGCTACCAATGGACAGTAGAACATGGCTGGTGTGTCACACTGAGTGTATGATTCTGTCACTAACAGTGGACATGGAACAAGGCTTGAATGTCAGACAGTGGATGTGTGTGGGTCTGAGACTACCAGTGGACAGTGGAACAAGGCAGGGGTGTCGCACAATGTATGTGTGGCTCTGTGACTACCAGTGGACAGCAGAACAAGGCTGGGGTGTCAGACAGTATATGTGTGGTTTTGTGACTACCGTTGGACAGTAGAACAAGACTGGGGTGTCAGACACTGCAAGTGTGGGTCTGTCATTACCAGTGGACAGTGGAACAAGGTGGAGGTGTCAGACAGTGTATGTGTGGTTCTGTGACTACCATTTAGACAGTAGAACAAGGCCAGGGTGTCACAGTGTTTATGTGGTTCTGTGATTACCAATATACAATGGATCAGTGCTGGGATGTCATGCAGTATGTATGAGTCTGTGTCTATCAGTAAACAGGGGAATAAGGCTGGGGTGTCAGACAATATGATTGAAGGTCTGTGACTACCAGTTGGACAGAGGAACAAGATGGTTTGTGGATGGGGAGTGCTCCTGACTACCATTATGACAGTTCAAAGGTTCCAGCATCACATGGATGATCCCAAACTGCTTCCATAAAACTAGGTAGAATCCCATTGGATTTCAGATCTGTGCAAGCGCACTAGTTCTGTGGCTGTTTGAGACATCAGTCCCCAGCTTCCATAGAGTCAGTTACTTATTGGGGACAAAAAGTGGAGGATCCTTCTTCCTAACCTTAGGGAAATATCACGCAATCGGCCACTTGACTTAGTAAATATTAACCCTCAAGCAAGCTAAGCAAGTTAGAAGTAGTCAGAGACACATAGCTAGCTTAGCATAGTAGGATCTACTGTTCGTCTAATGTAGATTAGTTCAGGATAAAATCCACACAGGCAATGAGGTGCCTGGTGAATGTATAATCAATTATATCAGCAGAAATAGCATCTGGATTAGTTCATGATGAAATCCACGAAAGTGAAATCGAATGTCTGGTGCATGTAATTGTGAAAATAACAGCAGAATTAGCATCACAGTTAATCGGCGTGAATCTTGCCTGAAATAGCTGTGAAGTAACAAGCCTGCTAAAGCTTGTGGGAGCAGGAATTAATATCGTTTTTGATTAATTTGATGGTGAGCGATGTGGACTGAGACATATTCCATACAGGTTTCATTCGTTGTGTCATTCAAAAGGAATCGCCGTGAGATCCAGATGGGTTCAATCACAGCAAACCATTACGGTAAAGGAAAGAGCTAAAAAAAGCACAGGGAGGCGACCTTAATAGGGGAGACGTCTTTGAAGAAAGTCTATCCTGAAAGAAGAATTTACAAACGGGACTAATTTTGTTTCTCTGAATGTAGTCTGTGTATAAATTCTCCTCTTATTGCGGATAATGATACTGTAATTGGAAATGTCAGAACTGTCTAATGAAAAGAGCATTCCTGTATTTGGGACCGTGTTTTTGGAATTAAAATCAGGGGCCTTAGCGTTTCCTGATACGGCCCTACTATCCCCAACCCTAATGTGCTGGGGCCCACCCACTATATAATCATTTCCAGTAGCGTTCCGCTCTGCCTCCTGCACTTGACTCCTGTTCTCCTCGTCTTACTCTCGTCTATGAGACTTTCTCCGGAGCTGAACCTCGTCTATAGAACTCAAAGGGCCATATGCGCAAGATAAAATTGGAGCAATTCTGGGGCAAACCAACTGCACCATATAGAACAAACAGAAATTCCTATACTGAAAGTCAGGAGGTCTCCAATGGCAATCAAGGCGTTAATGTCCTCATTTAAATACATCAGAATTTGGGGAATATTTATTTTGGGCCCCTAAGGTGCAGTTGGTCTGCTCCAGAATCGCTCCAATTCTTCTGCTTACGTCAGCTTCGATGGGCCATAGTCACACTGTAAAGAGTGGGGCTTTTAAGCCCTTGTGTGCCAGAGGGGTACTCAACGCATTGCTTTTCAATCAGGGGGCCGCCTACATTTCAAAACAGGGAACTAGGAGGATGACTGCCCTGGCTTACAAACTTTAATGGGGTCAGGCAGCCAGAGTATGTTTGGGAATAGTAAGATGGGGAACCTGGGCAGATGCAATATGACTGGACATGAGTGTACAAATGATGTACACACTTCTGTAATGGAACCAGTGTTCTGTTACATCCCATACTACAGATTTGTAGCTGTGTTATAGCACTGACAGAGGAAAGCTGCAGTACGTTGTGTCATTGTGTGAGATGCACTGTGTTTGTCGTCCATGTAAAATGCCCCATAGCCATAAATGCAATACAAACAGAGACAAGGGGCGCCTCATAGATTAATCTATATATATAAAAGAAGACTTTGTGCCTGCCAAAACACACCCAGGGGAGGCATAAAGCAGGAGTTACTACTCCTATTGGGTGATTCAATCATGCAGGGAGTTGGCCCGCCCCCACTATGCAGCCCGCCCACCACTATCAAAGTCAGAAAAAAACAATATGGCCGCCACTTGCTCCTACACCACAGACAAACACACATGCCCCACTCACACACTCAGACCACCACACACACATGCCCCACTCACACAGCACCACACAAACACACACACATGCCCCACTCACACAGCACCACACACACACATGCCCCACTTACACAGCACCAAACAGACATGCCCCCACTCACACACACAGCACCACATACACACACAAAGCCAGAAATAAATATGGCTGACACACACACACAGTCACTCACCCTGACTCCCAGAGGCCTCAGCAGGACCTGTACTGCAGCACCAGAGGAACAAAATTGCACTCAAAGGGTTAAGGTAGGTCCTCATTGCTCAATTATTTCTTCACTGTCATCATTTGCCATGGAAGATACAGGACAGACAGCCATCAGATTCACACTTAACCCACTGACTGCCACAGGGTTGTGTATCAAGTTTTACCCCTCAGGGAGTGTGTTCAAACCCCTCACACTGTAAACTTGCATTTCTCTCCCACTTCTCCTCCTTCCCCAGCCTATTACTAACACTTTTCCATATTTATGTTAAGCCCCGCCCCTACTCGCGATTAAGCCCCGCCCCCTTTTAACCCAGATTGCCCCATTGCTCTCTCCACATCAGCACCACATGAGGGACTCCACAAGTAAAAGTTCACAGGTATTACACACTCATGCCCCACTCACACAGCACCAAACACCCATACACACACACAAAGCCAGAAAGAAAGATGGCTGACACACAGTCACTCACCTTGACTCCCAGTGGCCTCAGCAGGACCTGTAGTAAAGCCACTGAACGGTGCTGCATCAACAGGGGAACAAAATGGCACTCAAAGGGTTAAGGTAGGCCCTCATTGCTGAATTACTTCTTCACTGTCACCATTTGCCATGCAAGACACAGGACAGACAGCCATCAGATTCACACTTAACCCACTGACTGCCACAGGGTTCTGTATCAAGTTTTACCCCTCATGGAGTGTGTTAAAACCCCTCACACTGTAAACTTGCATTCCCCTCCCACTTCTCCTCCTTCCCCAGCCTATTACTAACACTTTTTCACATTTATGTTAAGCCCCGCCCCCTACTCGCGATTAAGCCCCACCCACTTTTAACCCAGATTGCCCCATTTGTCTCTCCACATCAGCACCACATCAGTCCCCTCTAGGGACTTCACAAGTCAGTGTTCCCAGGTATGAATACACTTCCCACTGCTATTTATCTCTGACATGCCTCTCTATACCTTAACCCTTTGAGTGCCAGAGGGGTACACAACTCATGAGCACATGTGTTTCTGCTCATATATGTTGCGTGTCTGTGTGTGTACATCTCTGTTACATATGTGTGTCCATGTGTGCATCTCCAGTGTGTCTGTGTGTACATGTGTTTTGCATGTCTCTGCCGCTCAGTGTGTATGTGCATACCTCCCAACATTTCACAGGGCCAAAGAGGGACACGTTAGTTTTAGGTGATATTATTGGGGGTCTGGCTGGTGGGCGGGACGTTAGTAAGAATTTTTAGGTTATTTCATGACCTATTACTGGCTATTTATGTAACTGAATAAATGATTTAGTTCAAGACCAAAGTATTTTATTTGCACAGACTAATGTATAAACACATATACTGAAGTTTATTGCTTTATTGCTGTAGAGCAAAGTAATACACACCACACAGTCAGGGCTGGTGCAAGGATTTTTGCCACCCTAGGCAAAACCTAATTTTGCCGCCCATTTCGCTCCGCCCCTTGTGTCCCACCCCTTTATACCCTGCCTACTTATACCCAACCTCTTTTCATGATTGTCCTCTCTCTGCCCCCTGAGCCACTCTGCCCCTGTTCTGGAGATGCCTGTAAGAGATGCCCCCCACCAGCTCCAACTTGCCCCTTATCAGCTTCACTTTGGCCCACCAGTTCCACTTTGCCCCTATCAACTCCAACTTGCCCCCATCAGCTCCAACGTGCTCCCACCAGCTCCATTTTGCCCCCTCAGCTTCACTTTGCCCCCTCAGCTCCAACTTACCCCCATCAGCTCCACTTTGCCCCCCATCCTATCCAACTTACCCCCATCAGCTCCACTTTGCCCCCCATCCGCTCCAACTTGCCCCCACCAGCTCCACTATGCCCTCTCAGCTCCAACTTTCCACTATCAGCTCCACTATGCCCCCAGCAGCTCCAACTTGCCCCCATCCGCTCCAACTTGCCCCCCCATCCGCTCCAACTTGCCCCACCAGCTCCACTTTGCCCCCCCTCAGCTCCACTTGCCCCCCCTCAGCTCCAGCTTGCCCCCCCTCAGCTCCACTTTGACCCTCATCACCTCCACTTTGACCCTCATCAGCTCCAACTTGCCCCTATCATCTCCAACTTGCCCCTATCATCTCCAACTTGCCCCCACCAGCTCCACTATGCCCCCTCAGCTCCAGCTTTCCCCTAACAGCTCCAACTTGCCCCCATCATCTCCACTTTGCCCCACATCTGCTCCAACTTGCCCCCTCAGCTCCACTATGCCCCCTCAGCTCCAACTTGCCCCCCATCACATACCTGTATCTCCCGCGCAGTCTTCTCTTCAGTAATTGAGAGCGCGGCGGGAGATCATGACTCCCAGCGCGCTCTGCATTACTAAAGATCTGACCAGATGAGGGAGCGCTGTAGCAACATAGACCTGACTGTGTTGTGGTTCCTGGCATGGTGTGTGTGGGCGCACCTCTTCTCCGCTGCATGCCCGCGCCCCCAGTACGTGTGCGCCCTAGGCCGGCGCCTACCTCGCCTATAGGTGGAGCCGGCCCTGCACACAGTCTGACCTCCTAAAAAGAGGGACAACAGGGTGGGAAAGAGGGACAGAGGGATTTGGCCCTCAAAGAGGGACTGTCCCTCCTAAAGAGGGACACTTGGGATGTATGGTATGTGTCTGCCTGTATGCTGCATATGTCTGTGTTTATCAGTGTGTCTGCATTTCACACACGTGCGCCCAATGGTCATAACATGACGGGCAACGCCGTCCCATGTTGCTAGTAATGTCTAAATTAACTGGTAACAATATATTCTGGAAAAAACGCACTCACTTTTTGATTTGGACACTCAGTAATCCCACTATTTAAACCATTTCATTCTAAAGGTTGTGCTGCTCTGAATGGACTGACACTAATCAGATGTTATATAACTAAGGGTCATACGCACAAAACACAAGAGGAGCAATTCTGAAGAAAACCATAGAAGACAAATAAAAAGATCCACTGATTAAAATGGGGCTTCTAACCACTTGAATGCATGTGTGTATAATGTGCTGGAGACCTGTCTTGCACTCAAGGAGTTGCTGGTGAGGACAGTAGCTAGTATGCGATCAGTAGGAATGATAGACACCGGTGTAGACTCAGCCTCCGGGTCACACCCAAACTGCCTGGACAGGGCCTCTGCTCTGAGATTCTTGGAGCCAGGAAGGCACAAGACTATGAAATTAAATCTGGACAGGAATAATGCCCACCTGGCTTGTCGAGGAGACAGTCTCTTGGCCTCGGACAGATATGTTAGATTCTTATGATCCGTCAGGATCGGGATTGGGGAACTTGTCCCCTCCAGTAGGTGCCGCCACTCACGGAGAGCAAGGATAATAGCCAGGAGCTCGCAGTCACCTATATCATACAGACTCTGGGCTCTTGACAGTTTTTTATAAAAAAAAACCCTCAGGGAAGAAGGGGTTTACCAGGACCGGAACGCTGGGACAGGAGGGCTCCCACTCCTGTTTCAGATGCATCCACCTCCAGAGTAAAGGGTAGGGTAGGATTGGGATGCAACAAAATTGGAGCCTTGGCAAAGGCAGAACCCAAATCCTCAAAAGCCTGGATCGCACTGGGAGACCATACCAATGTGTTAGCCCTCTTATGTGTCATGTCAGTTAGAGGCTTAATCACTGTGGAGAAGTTCCTTATGAATCTCCTGTAATAATTAGCAAACCCCAAGAATCTCTGTATGGCCTTCAAGCCCTCCGTAACCGTTCCTTGAAAGGGGATCTTTCTCTGATCCTAGTGTCTATTAGTATGGTAAAGGAGATGAGTTTATCAAACTCCTCAGGCAGCTCACGGGCTGCCGTCTCATCTTTAATCACATCGCTCAATCCTTGTGAAAATGCGCCCACTAGAGCCTCGTTGTTACAGTGCACCTCCGTCGCCAACGTACGAAATTCTGTAGCGTACTTGGCTACCACACATACGCCCTGGCGGATAGTCATAAGTTGTTTGGCTGCTGACAATGCCCGGGCTGGAACATCAAAGACTCTTTTGAAAGCTGACACAAACTCCGGGAAATTCGGGATTATGGGTTTCCCTGTTTCCCATAACAGACTGGCCCATGCCAATGCTCTCCTGGACAGGAAAGAAATCACGAAGCCCACCTTGCTTCGATCAATTGGAAATGCGTTAGGTACCAGCTCCAAAAATATGCCCAACTGGTTAATGAACCCATGATACAGAGTAGGTTACCCATCATATCGTTGAGGCAGTGGAATGGTACCAGACAGCCCTCAGAACGTATTGCACTCAGTATTGGCCCTTATTACCGGTGTCGGGTCAGGAGAGGCCACTGGTTGTCGCGCAGACCCTTCAAGGTGCACTGTGCGATTAAGGAGTGTTTGCATCTCCATGGAAAGCTCAGCAGTTCTTTGATCTTGTATGTCCATCCTCGCAAGGATGCTAAGCACCTGTGTATTTCCTGTACCTTCTGAGGTCATGGCCCTTTCGTACTGTCACAGGAGCCTTGTAAATAAACACTCAGACAGGTACATAAAATCAATTTCCATTGTATTAAGAAAAATCACAAGCAAATAAATAAGACACTTCCCCAACCTTCCCGGGGTCAGGCGTGGGGACAGTGTACAGTCCTCTACCAGGAGCTGACAATGAACCAGACAGAGGCATCAGCTAGGAGCGAACCACAGTGAAAGCAGAGCCACTGAGGTAGAGGAAAGTGGTAAGCATGCTCAAGTAACACAACCGCAATACCCTAGAACACTAAGGTTACAGAACACCATGCACCCTAGAACGATAGAGGCACAACAACCCCGGAGGACTTACCCAACCAAGGACTGCGAATGAGAGCCTGCAAGAGGCTGCCAGGCCTCAGTAAGTGCCAGAGATCATATAGCCAATGGTCATAGGGTTTGGGTAGTCAGACAAGCCAAAGTACTTAGCACGGAGTGGGAAGTCAGACAAGCCACAGTACTTAGCACGGAGCAGGTAGTCAGCCAGGCCAGAGGTCATACACGGAGTGGGTAATCGGACAAGCCAAGGTCAGCACGGAGCGGTTAGTCTGCCAAGCAAAAGGTCATACACGGAGCGGGTAGTCAGACAAGGCCAAGGCGGTACGGAGCAGACAATCAGCCAGGCAAAAGGTTCAGGCACAAATCGGTAGTCAGACGGAGCCAGGGTCACACATGAATCAGATTCAGCAGCCAGGAACGGATCACAACTGAAGACTCAAAGCGCTCAGGTACACCACGAAAGGGCACTTAGGCAATGATAGGATGCAGCTTATAAGGCCTCTCTAGGAGGCAGAGTCACGTAGGTCAATTAAGGTGGAAAACTATAAAATGGCGAGCGCTCAGAAAGACGCACAAGTGACCAGGAAGTAGTCACCCGCCATGGTGTCGCCAAACATAGAAAGCAAACAGACCAGTAAGAGCGCCAGAATCACGGGCACCATGAAATAAAGACAGTCTCTGTTCAAAATTCCCTCACACTGGAACGGGTAAAGGGCATACTTAAAGGGGGGCTATGTGAGCGTTTTCTTCTGCCGCTAACAGTGGCAGAGAACAAAAAAGGAGCCATATTCACAATGATGTAGTTTTCGCTCGCACAAATATTTTTCGATTTTAAAACAAATAATAATTCAGAGGGAAAAAATGAGGCAATATTTTGGGAATGTTTTTCATCTTCTAATATTTTTACTTGCACTTCTGTGTGGTGCTTAACCCTTTGAGTGCCAGAGAGGTACACATGTCTCTTTATTTTACAGGACTATGAATGCAAGACGGAAGAAAGAAGACAGAACAGAAGAAGAAAGAAGATGGAGAGGAAGAAGGGAAAGATAGAAGGAGAAGATTAGAGAATAAAAGGAAGGAAGATAGAAGATGACAGAAGAAGACGGACAGTGGATGACAGGTAAGTGTTACACAGCTGTGACTGTTAGGCTACTGTTAGGGGTAGTATTGTGACACTTTACTGTTAGGGGTAGTGTAGGGTTATTGTTTGGGAGGGTGACTGTGTTTGAGCTATTGGTCGGTGCTTGAAAGTATGGCAGGCACCGATCGTTAGCTTTTTTTCCTTTGATGTTCCTATTATTGCTGCTATATAGCAGCGTTTTGGGAACTTAAAGGGATAGTAATGTTTCATAATAAAAGCATCTCCAATTAATCATCATAGTGTTTGGACTTTGGAGAGTGTTATTTCAATTCTGTCAGAGTTATAGTTCAAGAGTAATTCAATGACAAAGTATCCCCCTCCCGCCCCTTTTACTGATGTAACACTGTTCAGCCAGATCAGAAGGGAGGTGCCCAGGTAGAATGCAGAGAGGGACAATCTTCAATTAAGATAAGGGAAAAACCTGAAAAACTTGTCAAGGGGGGCAGGGCCTTCATTGTTCTCACAGTAAGAAGATTGCCCCCTTCTGTTATCTGTCTGGTCTATGGACTGGATTCCACATCTGAGAAGAGATGGCTTACACTAGGTAAAAGGGGCGGGAGGGGAAACTTTGCTTGTGAATATCTCTCAAATAGTGATGATCGAGCACCCCAATGCTCGGGTGTTCGGGTGCTCTGGCCGAGCACCCCCGGAGGCTCGAGTGCTCGGCCGAGCACCCGAGCCCCATTGAAGTCAATGGGAGGACTCGAGCATTACACCAGGCACCCCCTGCTCTGATGAGGGGAGGGTGCCTGGTCCATAGGAAAAGGGCAGAAAATGATGGAAACACCACAGAAATGGTTCAGGGACAGCATAGGGAGGATGTCTGGATGCATCTTGGACTCCAACGTCGCTGCTGGGAATGATGTTTCGCCCGTAGTACGCCATTTTTACAGACTGACCGTAAAACACACAAAAAGGAAGATAAAAACGACTTTAGGCGAAAAATTGTTACCAAACAGTATTTGCTGTATATTTACTTGTATATCATCTGCAAATTCTGCAAAAAATTTCATCGATTTTTCGGAACTGGGGCCATGATTAAGAGGGAAACGTGCACAGAGTAAAGCAGGTGTTCAACGTGGTTATGGCCCGGGTAAGGTACAGCATTCAGGAACGGAGGCCGCAGCTACCACAGGTTTTACAACATGTCCGTTTGCCCTTGTTAAGTCCAAAATTTATAGTCGGAACAGTGGGGTCTGATCCATTCAGTAAAAGTGACGAAGTGACTTAGTGGATGAAGCCAACTACCTTCTGCTCTGTCGAACACCCCAGCCCTATTTAATTCAATGGGAGGACCTGAGGCACTCCGATACAACCTGTATATCACAAAATGGAGGGCCTCATTCACATTGTGGTAAAATAGTTCAGGTAGTGGTCCAACACTCATAAAGCCGATGCACTAAGTGAAAGGGCTGCCAAAAATTAGACTGAAATGTCACTCCAATACACCCTTTATTACACATAAAGGAGGGCATCATACACACCCTTGAAAAATTAGGATTAATAGCCTGCTGGTGACCCTCTAAAAAATTAGGGGCGAGGGCATGCCGCTAAGCTGACCATCTAAAACATTAGGAATGAGGGTCTGCAGCTGAGCCGACCATCTAAAACATTATGGGTGAGGGTCTGCTGCGGAGCTGACCATCCTAAACATTATATGCGAAGGCCCGCTAGTGAGCTGACGCTATAAAACATTATATGAGAGGGCCCGCTAGAGAGCTGACCCAATAAAACATTATATAAGAAGGCCCGCTGGTGAGCTGACCTATACAAAAAGTTGTCAAACAGGGCCCGCTGGTGAGCTGGCCCTATATAAAAATTATATCACAGGGCCCGCTGGTGAGCTGGCCCTATATAAAAATTATATTACAGGGCCCGCTGGTGAGCTGGCCCTATATAAAAATTATATCACAGGGTATATGGAAGAGAGTCAACCATATACTCGTTTTTTGGGTGGAAGGGGTGAATGGGAATACAGAGTATTCCCATCATTGTAAATAACATATCTAAAGTGACTTTATGTTCACCCGGGGCTTTCCTCCAGTGGAGTGGAGAAGTCAGGGGAAATCCAGGCCTTGTTCATTTTTATAAGTGTCAACCTATCAGCATTTTCGGTGGAAAGGCGGATACGCTTATCTGTTATGATGCCACCAGCAGCACTAAATACCCGCTCAGACAGAACGCTGGCGGCAGGGCAGGCCAGCACCTCCAAGGCGTAGAGTGCCAGTTCATACCACGTGTCCAGCTTGGACACCCAGTAGTTGTAAGGCACAGAGGAATCATTGAGGACGCTGACACGGTCTGCTACGTACTCCTTCACCATCTTCCAAAACTTTTCCCTCCTTGTGACACTAGGCTGAGCATCAGGGTGAGGGTGCTGGCGGGGTGTCATGAAGGTGTCCCACGCCTTGGAGAGTGTTGCCCTGCCTTTCTCGGAACTGCTGTGTGCTCCCCTTTTCTCCCCTTCTCGGTTGGCCAAGGTAGCACGTACTCTGCCGCCAGCGTTGTCAGATGGAAAATTTTGGAGCAATTTTTCAACAAGAACCTTCTGGTATTGCACCATTTTGCTTGTCCTCTCCACCGGAGGAATGAGAGATGAGAAATTCTCTTTGTAGCGGGGGTCCAGAAGGGTGAACACCCAGTAATCCGTGTTGTCTAAAATGCGTATAACGCGTGGGTCACGGGAAAGGCAGCCTAACATAAAGTCAGCCATGTGTGCCAGAGTACCAACAGGCAAGATTTCGCTGTCCTCACCAGGAGGATGACTCTCAATCTCCTCATCCTCTTCCTCCTCTTCTGCCCACCCACGCTGAAGAGATGGAACTAAAGTTCCATGGCTACCCTCTGTAGCGGAGGCAACCGTGTCTTCCTCCTCCTCCTCCTCCTCCCCCGCCTCCTCCAATTGTCGCTGAGAAGACGAAGTGAGGGTGCTCTGGCTATCACCTTGTGTAAGCTCTTCCTCCCCCATTTCCACCTCTTCCACATGCAAAGCGTCGGTTTTAATTGTGAGCAGCAAGCGTTTCAGTAGACACAGAAGTGGGATGGTTACACTGATAATAGCGTTATCGCCGCTCACCATCTGTGTCGATTCCTCAAAATTGCGTAAAACCTCACAGAGGTCTGACATCCATTCCCACTCCTCACTTCTGATTAGAGGAAGTTGAACGGAGAGGCGACGACCGTGTAACAGCTGGTACTCCACTACTGCCCTCTGCTGCTCACAAAGCCGGGCCAACATGTGGAAGGTGGAGTTCCAGCGCGTGCTCACGTCACACAGCAGCCGGTGAGCTGGCAATTGTAAGCGCTGCTGCAGCTTCAACAGGCCGGCTGAAGCTGTTGATGACTTCCGGAAATGTGCACACACGCGGCGCACCTTGGTCAAGAGATCATGCAAATTGGGGTAGGTTTTTAGAAATCGCTGAACCACTAAATTAAATACATGTGCTAGGCATGGTACGTGTGGGAGCTTGCCGAGCTCCAAAGCCGCCACCAAGTTACGCCCATTATCACACACAACCATGCCTGGTTGCAGGTTGAGTGGCGAGAGCCACTGCTCGGTCTGGTGACTAATCCCCTGCAACAGCTCTGAGGCCGTGTGCTGTTTGTCCCCAAGGCAGATCAGCTTCAGCACGGCCTGTTGACGCTTCCCCACTGCAGTGCTAAACTGCTTCCAGCTACCGGCTGATGGGTGAGTGGCGCTGCACGCAGAGAATTCGGAGGTGGAAACGGAGGAGGAGGAGCCAATAACGTAGGTGCTGGCGGAAACCCTGATGGAGGTAGGGCCCGCAATCCTCGGCGTGGGTAGCACCTGTGCCATCCCAGGGTCCGAGTCGCTCCCAGCCTCCACGACATTCACCCAGTGTGCCGTCAGGGAAATGTAGCGTCCCTGGCCACAAGCACTTGTCCATGTGTCAGTCGTTAAGTGGACCTTCCCAGTAACTGCGTTGGTCAGGGCACGGGTGATGTTACGGGACACATGGTGGTGTAATGCGGGGACGGCACACCGGGAAAAGTAGTGGCGGCTGGGGACTGCGTACCGAGGGACAGCTGCTGCCATCAGGCTGCGGAAGGACTCAGTCTCCACAAGCCTAAATGGCAGCATTTCGATGGCCAGTAATTTGGAAAGGTGTGAGGTTAGTGCTATGGCCTGTGGGTGGGTGGCTGGGTATTTTCGCTTGCGCTCAAATGCCTGGGGTAACGACATTTGGACGCTGCGCTGGGACAGGGAAGTGGATGTGGTCGCTGATGGTGCTTCAGATGGTACAGGTGCAGGGCGGGAGGTATGCGGGCCTGCGCCTTCGACAGGCGATTGGCCGGCACGGAAAACAGGGGAAGAGGAAGCAGTGGTGTGGCCTGCAGACACAGATTGGCGATCCGGGCGTTCCTCCCACTTATTACAGTGCTTGGATGCCATGTGTCGGATCATGCTGGTGGTGGTGAGGTTGCTAGTGTTCATGCCTCGGCTCATTCTGGTGTGGCACAGGTTGCAAACTACAATTCTTTTGTCGTCCGCACTTTCCTTAAAAAAAACGCCATACCGCGGAACACCTAGCCCTTGGCAAGGGAGATTCACGCAAGGGGGTGCTCCGTGGAACATTTGCGGGCCGGTGTGGTGCGGTCCGCCTTCTTTCTTTAGCCACACCACTGCCTCTTCCAGCCTGTTGCGGTGCTGCAGATGGCTCACCCTCAGGACTGCTGTCATCGCTCGGCTCTCCACCTTCCCAGGTGGGGTCAGTGACCTCATCGTCCACCAAGTCCTCCTCCACTTCCTCACTCTGATCATCCTCCTCATTTCTTGATCCCACCACATACTCAGTCATTGACAACTGTGTATCATCCTCCTCATCAAGGTCTTGAGACAGTAATAGTGGTTGATTTGATGGCAACTGTGTCTCATCATCATCATAATCCACTTCCTTTGACCTTAAATGCCGTTCCCCTCTGTCATCTTCTTGTGATTGGGTACCCTCTAGAGGTTGTGAATCAGGGCACAAGATCTCATGTTCCTCTGCAAGCGTGCTTGGAGAGAGGTTCAAATGAAGGATTGGTGATGAGACGAGCTCCTCACTATATCCCAGTGTGGGATCACTTCTTTGGCCAGACCCTCTATGGTGGGAGGAAGGATGATCAGGGTGAGGATTATGTTGACCAGACTCTTGGCTACTGAGAGTGGACTTGGTGGAAGACAGGGTGGTGCTTAACCGACTGGAAGCAGTATCAGCTGAAATCCAACCGACCACCTGTTCGCAGTGGTCTGACCTCGAGAGTGATGTCCTGCGACGCCCTGTAAACTGAGACATGAAGCTAGGTATGGTGGATGTCTCTCTTTCTTGTGCTCTGGCACCAGGCACAGTTTCTACGCTTCCTGACCCGCGCCCTGAACTATCAGGATCACGTCCACTTCCCCGTCCCTTTTTACCCGCCTTCTTCATATTACACGGAATATGTGCTGCTAATCTGCAACTTTGCACACTAAACAGAATGTGCTGCTAATCATGCGGCTAGGCACAGTGAACGGAATATGTGACGTTTATTTTTTACACTTTGCACACTAAACAGAATGTGCTGCTAATCTGCAACTTTGCACACTAAACAGAATGTGCTGCTAATCTGCGGCTAGGCACAGTGAACGGAATATGTGGCGTTTATTTTTTACACTTTGCACACTAAACAGAATGTGCTGCTAATCTGCAACTTTGCACACTAAACAGAATGTGCTGCTAATCTGCGGCTAGGCACAGTGAACGGAATATGTGACGTTTATTTTTTACACTTTGCACACTAAACAGAATGTGCTGCTAATCTGCAACTTTGCACACTAAACAGAATGTGCTGCTAATCTGCAACTTTGCACACTAAACAGAATGTGCTGCTAATCTGCAACTTTGCACACTAAACAGAATGTGCTGCTAATCTGCGGCTAGGCACAGTGAACGGAATATGTGACTTTTTTTTTTTTTTTTAAATTTGTGCCCCCCCAAACAAAATATAACTGCTGCCCCCACACACAACAGTCCTAAAAAGGACTTTTGGGTCTTTAAAGAGTTCAAAAACACTTTTCTTCTCCCTACACTGACTTTCCCTTCCTATCCTCATCTCTCCCTGGCTAAGACTGAGCCGAACTCGCTGGTCAGGTGCTATACAGCACCCGATCACGGGTTCTGGCCAGCCAATCAGTGTAATGCCAGCAGCCAACATGGCTGCTGGCATTACACTGATGTCAGAGCCTCCCTGCACGTTTATTGGCTGCGCAGCAGCCGCGAAACGTGCGGGGAGGAGACCCGAACATGGCGGGCGAGCACATGCGGTACTCGTACGAGTACCGCCATGTGCCGAGCAGAGCGATGCTCTAGCCGAACCGAGCTTCGGCCGAGCATGCTCGCTCATCACTACTCTCAAACCATAAAGGTTTGAGAGATAAGACTTATATCGTTCTTCATGTTTTTTTTAATTCCTACAAAATAAAATAAAGATAAAACGAAGTATTACTATCCCTTTAACACACAAAACAGATGTTTGGCCACTTAACACACAAAATGGACATTTGGCCACAAGTCCTTTTCTGTGGTCTAATATCCGTAGTGCTTTCAGCTGGTGGGGTCATTGAATAGCTCCACTAGCACTTTTTGCTAACAGGACCTTATCCAATTTTAGAGGGGGCATTTAAATCTAGGCCTAAGAATTCCTATCCTTTTAAATGACCCATATACTTAGAAAGATTAGCACAATATTAAAAACAACCTTTTTGTGTTGAGATTCCCTGGTGCAAGTAACCAGACAAATACACCAAAATACACCACATGCTCAATGGCAGAAGGGTACGTGAAATACATGAAGGGAACATTAAACATTTGCTTTCAACTGCTGTCTCCAAACAATCCACTCAAAAGCCTTCAGAATTAGAAAAAAAAAACTCAACGGAGAATGAAATTAAGGACTAGATTTAAAAAAATCCAAACCAGATGGACTTCGATATTTGTGTAACAAAGGAGGACTAATTGAATCCACAAAATATTATGAAAGAAAAAAAAATCATGAATGATGCATTTTTTCCCTTTGCAATTCTTAAAATATCCTTTTTAAGAAGGTTTTAAATCACAATATGGCCACATTTTATAGACTCATGTGCTACAAAAAATATTCATTTGATCCCGTTGGATACTACAGCGGTATCCAGCAACTCATTTAGCCTAGTCCTTCCAGCATCCAAGAGAGATGAAATGAGAATGAGAATGGAAATTATTGCTTTGAAGCTCAAGTAAAGATTAGGTGTTTATTTGAAGTAAATATGATGTTTCCTTTTTGGATAATCTAATATCCTACATTGAAGAAGAATGCAGTTCTTATTATAGTCCAGAATACAATATAATACCAGATATCCACTTAGACTTAATATTAATAATAATACTGCATTTTTAATATAGCAATTTCCTCCCAGTGGACTTAAAGTGTTTTCAGAGCTTAGAGGAGTTCAGGCGGCCATTTTGGACAGAGTCAGCCAATCAGATTGATCACCACAGAACAGACGATTCCACACTTAGATTCAATGCAGGAAAATGCAATAAGAATGCAGGTGAGAAAATACAGTGTAGCTGAGGTAAATCCCTCCCACTACTTACCTGGATTGCCCCTATCCAGGAGAGCTGCTAAGTTCCCAAAAGACATGTGGCCTGGGCCAACCAAATGCATTATTACCAGTAGGCAGAGTAGCACCATTACATGCCCTAAGCTGGTAACATGAGCCGGGGTTTAACAGGAAAAAAGCAAGAACCAAAAAAAAAAAAAAGTGGCGCTCTAGGCAGCCGCCTACTCTGCCTATTGGGAAATCCGGCCCTGCGTTTCTCTGTGCCTTTTTTAACACTACGAACTATCAAGGCTGAAAGTAAACTAACAAACCATTACACCATTTAACCCCTTAAGGACCATTGATGTGGAAGGACCGTCACGCTGGTCCGGCACTTAAGGACCAGTGACAGTCCTGGTACGTCACGTACCTTTACTCACCGCGCTCCTGCAGTAGCGCAGTGAGTAATAACGAGGACTGAAGTTGATCGCTCCAAGACCAGCGCAATCTCTTTCAGTCCCTCTTTCGGCGTGCCGGCACACGTAATCAGTCACGTGGGGCGGCACTTCAAACTTCCCTATCTGGTCCTTAAAGGACCACACACCCGGGACCGCTGGTCCTTAAGGGGTTAACTGAACATGCTGTAGGGGAGTGTTTGCTTATGTTAAGGTCTTAAAGGGATAGAAATACTTAAAATTAAGAAAAATATAGATTGTAGTGTTTATCCCCTTGACAAAAACAAGCATACTCCCACCGCTAAAAGTTGCTTTATTGGAAACTTATTACAGCTCAAACTTGAAATTTTTAAGTGTAGTATCACAATGGCCTGAAATGTTACAGTGGCGCTGTTGCTACACGATCCTATGAACAGCTCTGGTCAGTAGGCCATAAATCTCCATAGGATGGTGTAGCAACATCGCCACTGTAATATTTCAGCCAACTGTAATGCACCTAAAAGATTCAAGTTTGAGCTGTAATAAGTTTTGAATACAACACCTTTCAGCAGTGAGAGTCCCCATGTTTTACTCAGGGGATAAACCCTAAAACATTTTTTTTTTAGATTTTAGGTATTACTATCCCTTTAACACCTTAACGACCCTTAGCGGCCCTGGCACGTCATGGGTTGTTTTGCGTTAAGGACCCATGACGTGCCAGGACCCAAAGACATGCAGCCTGGAACTGGATGCCGCAAAAAAAAATGGTCCGTGGTCCTTAAGTGACGGCCACATGCACGAACGGCCATCCTTAAAGGGATAGTAATACTTTGTTTTATCTTTATTTTGTAGGCATTAAAAAAACATGAAGAACGATATAAGTCTTATCTCTCAAACCTTTATGGTATAAGAGATATTCACAAGCAAAGTTTCCCCTCCCTCCCCTTTTACCTAGTGTAATCCATCTCTTCTCAGATGTGGAATCCAGTCCATAGACCAGACAGATAACAGCAGGGGACAATCTTCTTCCTATGAGAACAATGAAAGCCCTGCCGCCCCTTGACAAGTTTTTCAGGTTTTTCAGGTTTTTCCCCTTATCTTAATTGAAGATTGTCCCTCTCTGCAATCTACCTGGGCACCTCCCTTCTGCTCTGGCTGAGCAGTGTTACATCAGTAAAAGGGGCAAGAGGGGGATACTTTATCATTGAATTACTCTTGAACTACAACTCTGACAGTATTGAAATAACACTCTCCAAAGTCCAAACACTATGATGAATAATTGGAGCTGCTTTTATTATGAAACATTACTATCCCTTTAAGGGCCTAAAGATGGAGGAGAGTGTGCTCTGGTATACATTAAATTGTAAATGCATACTGGTACATAGCCGGTAATATGATGCTTAAGAACCAAACAAACATCCAAGCAAAGACAATTACCTCTGCTGGTGGATACGTCCATTACCCCTAATGGGTTCATGTCTAAAAGATAACGGGAAATATTCCTTTTTTTCAGGAATCATGGCAAGTGTGGCTTAGTGTTCGGTGCCTAAAGTGGAATTATCATTTATTTAAAAATGTTTTACCAGGAAGAATACATTGAGATTTCTCTTTTTTTCAAGTTTGCCCTGGATAGTTTTCAGTAAAGGGTATATTTACACAAATTGAGAAACATTATATATTATATACATACACATATTATATACATACATATAAAATATTAAAATTATATACAGTAACACACTGTTTTTCTTTTTATATTTGAAAACTTCATACAAAACTGCAGATATACCGTTTAGGAGATATTCATACATGTATTTCTGGAAAGTGAAAGTGAACATTTCCTGATACTGAACAGAGCTTCATTAACATATAAAATATCACTGAAAGCTTATTTAGCATGTGAAACATCACTGGTATCTCAGGGGTACCACAATTTGCATATATTAGCATATGGTAACAAGTGTAAATATCTCCTTAACTGTATATAAGCTGGTCTTTTGGATAACATGACATATAGGCAATTTTTAACCCCTTATAAGGACCCATAATGGTCCTGGACCATCATGGGTTGCTATACCCTTAAGGACCCATGACAGTCCTGGACCGTCATAGCTTAAATGATAGCAGCGTGCCTATGTGCACGCTGCTATCATTAATTCCAGGCTGAGACTGAAAGCTCTGAGACCGGGGCGTTCAGTCTCAGCCCTTCTTGCTTGTGCCGGGTCATGTGATCGCCGTAGCTGCGATCACATGTACCGGCATTCTGAGTGATAGAGGCAGTACGCAAAGCATACTGCCTCTATGTCTCTCCTCTGCATCTGTCTCCCTTGCTATCAAAGTAAGGGAGAGAGAAGCAGAGAGGAGACACCTAGTGGAACAAGAAAATACAGCAGCTAGGAGTATTAACCCCTTCACTGCTGGTGCTGGAGGCTGGCTAAATGCAGGTCAATTTCTGACCTGCAATGATACACTTTTTTTTTTTAAAACACAACACTTTTTTTTTTTTACAAAAAAATATTTTATTTAACCCCATCCCGACAATGGACTCACCAGGTATGTACCACAAAAACTGTTGCTTACTGACAGAGGACGTACCTGGCAAGTCTCGGAAGTCCAGGTCTCCATGCGGCTGCACGCCGTTCGTGGACTCCGGAATCATTTAGAAAAAAAAAAATGTTAGCCGGGTGTTAATGTGACAGCTGCGTACGCACGGGGTTAAAAAAAACTAACTAACTAAGGGGTTAAAAAAAAAAACATCTCAATAAACAAAACTGGGAGTGTGATTGTTGTGGAGCCATGTAATACACTTACACACACCGCCAAATGTCATAGATAAAAAAGTGGGAAAATAGGGTGGGAAAAAGGGACATGGGTATTTTCACCCAGGGGGGACAGTGGCCACTTTAAACTGAGCATTTTGTAGGTATGACTGACCGATCATACCTTTCATGCAGTCTCCATAAAAATGTAACCCTTTTCGCCCAATTGATCCCAAGAGAAAAAACAAAAATGGTGGGGTTTTTTTTACATTTTTTTAATCATTTTTTTAATTTTCATAAAGTAAATGGTGGGTTATCCATATAAATAGGGTATCAAATGAAAGCCCTATTTGTGCTTAAAAAAACAGTATATAATTTATGGGGGTGGAATAAAAGACTTAGAAGGAAATCACTGTTGAACAAAGACATAGTCAAAAAGGTCAGAATTGCTCCGGTCCTTAAGTGAAAACGACCTTAGATTTTCCTGGTCCTTAAAGGGTTAAAGCAGTTTTCAAAATATGCAGACTTGAATGAAGGTGAAAGGTTCATTTAATGGGTCATGTTCTCAGTCTTGCAGTACAGTACAATTGTTTCGGGGGGGGGGGGGGGGGGCCATGTCTGAAATCATGGAGGTTATTATGTTTCAAAGCGAGAGGATTATGGGAAATGGAATCCAGTTTTGCTGCTTGTACTGAACTTTTTTAACCTCTGCTGGTCCTCGTGTCAAATCCCACAAACTACATGGACGAACGTGATACTCAAGGTGGCCGCCTCCCAAACTCACTGTGGTCCCAACGGGACGGAGCTGTTTCCAGGAGAGATACCCTGAAGTCTGTAATCCTGCTGTCTATTAGTTGGTGATAAAACCAAACAATAGACTTGTGCAGATCGGAACACGTTGACTCTTATTTGTTTGTTTGTCTTGGCAAATAGGGAAATATTAAAGCTGCAGCCAAACTAACAATAACATGAAAAAACATGTGGGACTGTCATATGGTCTAATAGAGGCTGTTGCACTATGGAAAGTGGAGTAATACGGAGCAAACCAACTGCAATAAATATACCCACTGATTTAAACAGGGACTTTTTCTTTTGAAAACTTTTTTTTTGTATTTTCAATTAACCCTTTGAGTGCTAGGGGTGGGGGGATGTAATGGAGGCCTTTTCAGACCTAAGGAACTGTTGGAAAAAGGGGACTGTTTACCTCACTTGGCCGGGATATCAGGGGTCTGGAGCCTTATATTGGAAAAGTAGGATTCTCATGGATTGGCTGCCATCGCCCAGTTGACAGGTTTAAAGGGCCTCCATAGACTTTACATGGGAAAGGTAAGCGGATCAGGGATTGGTTGCCTTGCCATACATTGCTCCAGCTTCCACGGGTTGAGAAAGCCAGAGCAGTCTGATTGGTTGCTGTGACTGTATTGCATCTTGTAGCTCCTCTTCCTATTGGCTAGGAAGTGGAACAGCAAGATTGAATTACCTAAAGGCTCCACAATGTCTACTGTTCCTTTGTACCTCTGGTTACACCCAAAACACTGTGCCCATTGTGTTATGTGCCCCTCCACCACTGACCCCATTGTACCCACTGGTTACAGCCCCATTGTGCATTGTGTTACTATTGTTGAATGTGTCCCAAAAACTGTATAAAAAGAGCTGACTTTTACAATAAAGAGTAGTAGTAATTTTGGACTTGATCTGTGTCCTGTGTCTTCATTCCAGAATGGTTTAAAGGGTCCCCTTTGACCCCCATTCAGGAGAGCTATATTCCAGTATTCCAGCCTGCTTCATCCAGATACCTGACCGGCTACCCATCTTGGAGCCAACATCAGGAGAACTGCGTTCCAGTGATCCAGCCACGTACAGGGATCCAGACAGTTATCTTCATCCACAGGACCGGCTACCCATCTTGTAGCCGCATGAAGGATGGAGAAGCCCAGCACAACGGCCCAGGACAGCACAGCGTCTTGCGTTCCCGTTACACTGGTGGCAGTGGTGGGACTCTCTCTCCTTGCAAAAAGATCCACACCACCACCTGGGATCCTGCCAATGAGAGATCGCGGATGCATATAGGCACTTTCTGTTGGCCACCCTGAAGGACCTGGTGGCCCAACTGGGACGTGATGTGGCTGGCATGAAGAAACAGGAGCTGATTAATCCACTTGTCAAAGGTGATGAGCAAATAGCCCAACTGGCTCGGACCACTGATCTGCCAAGGGACACCAAATCCACACTCCAGCCTCTCTGAGCACCAGGAGTCTGCAGCTGATGGACTTTGAGGATGACCCTGTGTCTAGAGAGGTGGAGAGGCGCCTTTGGTTTTATGGCCCCAACTACAGGGATCTAGCCAGTTAACTTCATCCACCGGACCGGCTACTCATCTTGTATCCACATCAAGGAGGGAGAAGTCCGGCACAACGACCCAGGACAGCACGGCGTCTTGGGTTCCCATTACAGGGAACTTTAGCAAGTTATATCTCTCAACTATAAAGGTTTGAGAGATTGAACTGGCATCAATGGAATTTTTTTTTTGATATCTACAATATCAAACCATGTTAAAATTAACCGTTACAATTAGTGTTGAGCGAGCATGCTCGGCCGATACTCGGATCGGCTCGAGCATCGCTCTGCTCGGCACATGGCGGTACTCGTACGAGTACCGCCATGTGCTCGCCCGCCATGTTCGGGTGGCAGGGATCTGTGCCGAAGGAGGCACAGATCTTACAGACGCTCCGCTGGACCACCAGGGACTGGAGGTAGGGGGCATTGCGGAGATGAAGGGGGCATTGCAGAGATGAAGGGGGACATTGTGGAGATGAAGGGGGACATTGTGGAGATGAAGGGGGACATTGTGGAAGGGGGGCATTGCGGAGATGAAGGGGGCATTGCGGAGATGAAGGGGGACATTGCGGAGATGAAGGGGGACATTGTGGAAGGGGGACATTGCGGAGATGAAGGGGGCATTGCGGAGATGAAGGGGGACATTGTGGAGATGAAGGGGGACATTGTGGAAGGGGGGCATTGCGGAGATGAAGGGGGCATTGCGGAGATGAAGGGGGCATTGCGGAGATGAAGGGGGACATTGCGGAGATGAAGGGGGACATTGTGGAAGGGGGACATTGCGGAGATGAAGGGGGACATTGTGGAAGGGGGACATTGCGGAGATGAAGGGGGCATTGCGGAGATGAAGGGGGCATTGCGGAGATGAAGGGGGACATTGTGGAGATGAAGGGGGTCATTGTGGAAGGGGGACATTGTGGAAGGGGGACATTGTGGAAGAGGGGCATTGTGGAGATGAAGGGGGGCATTGACCAGGCACCCTCCCCTCATCAGAGCAGGGGGTGCCTGGTGTAATGCTCGAGTCCTCCCATTTAATTCAATGGGGTTCGGGTGCTCGGCCGAGCACTCGAGCCTCCGGGGGTGCTCGGTCAGAGCACCCGAACACCCGAGCATCGGGGTGCTCGCTCAACACTAGTTACAATCCTTTTAATTCGGCCACCAGAATACTCTTCCTCTTCTCCAGAACAGTACTCACCCCACCACTTTTAAAATCAATGTCATGGCTTCCCATAAAGCAGCGCATTACATTAAAAACCCTCCTCATTACCTTCAAGGCTCTCCATCACTTGTCCCCTCCTTATATTTCATCTTTGATATCCCACCATATTCCTGCACGTCCACTACGTAGCACACATGGTGGACGACTCTCTGCACCTTTAACCACTATCGCTGTTTCACGACTGAAGGCTTTCTCTCTCGCTGCTCCCTACCTCTGGAACTCCTTACCACCCAGTATTCTCCAAGCATCAACCCTCAACAACTTCAAATCCAAGCTACAAGATAACCTCTTAAATGTAGCAACAGTGTAATATGAAAACATTATCTCATATGTCAAAAACTGCACTTCCTCCTCTACCTGCTCGTATCTGTATGCCACCCATCCCATACTTAGACTGTAAGCTCTATGGGGCAGGGACTTGTTATCCTAATGTATACTCACCTTGTGTTCTCCATATGATTGTCTACATAGTACTTATAGTACCCCTTGTATATACTAAATGTAAATTGTAAAGTGCCAAGTAGCTAGTGAGATGGCTCAGTTGGTTAAGGCACCGGCTATAGAATCTATTCAAACCACAAGGTCACAGGTTGTAGTCCCAGCAGGGCTGACCCATCATTCCGAGGTCACTAAAATGAGTACCATTAAATTGGGTAATAACATCTATACCCCCAGGACATACAATGTCATTGTACCCTTCCTGCTAAAATACTTTGATAGTTTTATTATTATTACACAAGTTGACTTTACATAAATAAAAATATACATACATACTTTACCTCTGCTGTGAGCAAAGCCCTGGTGAGGGAAAAGAGGGAGGCATTTAGGGAGCTAACAACCAAGAGAGGAGGAGCCAAAACCTCCCAAAATTAATTACTGGTGAGTTCAAAATATCTTTTATTGGTAGTTTCAATCAGTTACATATGTCTGTAGTTAGGACAGCAGCAAGGACTATATTTTGGCTACATATAGTAAGTAAACAAAAAGAGGGGTCTGCGCATCAAATCCAGATTTTTACAAATATATGCAACTTTGTCTGGTTTCTCCCATGTACGTTGCCTGGTCGCATGTGCCGCACTGAGTTCTGTATGGCACATTCCTGAACTCACAGCTGTATAATACTTTGATGTTGCACATCTGGTTTCACAGCTCAGTGACTGCTGTAAAGGAGCACAAATGTTAATCCTGGAAGGAGAACTCCCTTATAAGACATCTGAGCTCATGTTGGTTTCGTTTTTTTGATCTTTACAGTCACGAAAGATGGATTAATGTGAATCCGGGAGCCTTAAAGTAAGAGATACAACTCCTAATACTAAGCCCACGCTTAAAATATTATGTCCAATCAGTCCTGGATGTCAGGAGCAGGACATGAGTTGCGCAGGCCCACAGGACACAATCTCCATCCACTACACATAGTTATCTTTAACAACTTCACTGCCTTGGATGTGATGGAGCACGTCCTCAATATACAAGCCAAAACTGCAAAGGATGTGGTCCATCATGTCCTCTGCAGGGGGAAAAAAGGGTTTAATTTAGGGGGCTGGGACTTAACTCCATGTAAGTCTTCAGTTCCCTCTTGTAGTCCAGAGTCATGGTGTATATGTGTGATGACATCATATGCATCACAGAGCAACAATGGCATATCTGTGGACTCTCCATATCTGCCCCAGAGACTCCGATTTTTAGACTGAATTACAGGGTCTCTGGAGACAGAGACTGATTCTGGCGGTGAGTTTCTTCTCCTTCCCATCCTGTTCTTCCCATTTCCCACCCACTTCTCCTCATTCCCACCCTGTTCCTCCTACTTCTCCTCCTTCGCACCCTGTTCCTCCCACTTCTCACCCACTTCTCCTTCCCACCCTGTTCCTCCCACTTCTCACGCACTTCTCCTA